>JAOWBW010000483.1:0-396493 GCA_026119855.1 Campanula takesimana
AACCTTGCAGCGCTCAAATTGGTTAAGCTCTTCTTGCATAGCAGTAACCCAGCTTGAATCTTGGAGCGCTTCATCAATCTTCTTTGGTTCGATTTGAGAGATAAAGGAGTGATATTCATCATCAAAGTTTGATGCTCTCCTAGTACGACCCCTACATTGAGATCACCAATGATGTTTGAAGTTGGTGATCTCTAACTTCACGAACCTCGGGAGGTAAGTTAGGTTGAGTGGTAGGAATACGAAGATCTTCAATGGGTACTTCATTTGCTCCAGCATCAAGGTCATCGAAGGTGATTTGCTGAAGCGGAGAAACATCATGCGCAGGAGGAATAGTTTGCGCATCAGGAGTCGTCACTTCTGGCGCAGCATCGGTTGTATGCGCATGCGATGGACTTTCTTGATTCTGGTTTGATTTTCTTGATTAACAATCTGCGCAGGTGCAGTTTGAGGCTGCGTACCTGTCTCAACATTCTCAGCAGAATCATCAGAATCATTTGGAGCTGTAGACACCCCGCCTTGGACCGCTCACCCCGATTGCACATTGATTTATGTTTCTCCCCATTTTAAGTGTTTCTCGTTAGTTTCTGTCACTTCCGTAAGTTCCTTGACTGACTTCGTTAAGTCCAGGGACTAAACTGAATGACAGGGCTGACTTTCTAGTCCATTCTGTCAAAATTGCCTTCTCTGAGTCGCGCGCCTCCGACACTAGGAGCCAGGCGCACGCGCCTCCCGCCCCCAAAGCAGGAAGCGCGCGCCTCTGGGCGTCAGTTACAGATTTCTGGCCAGGATTCCCTCCCTTGCTCAATTTACAGGATTTTGCCCGGGAAGGATTTCTTGGTGACTGAGTTTTGGCACCAAAAACACCCCTCTTTCACCTATAAAAACCTCTCTTTACCTCCATTTTCAAGCATCGAAAACTTAGACCAAAAATTGAACTTACAAAAAACTATACCAAAATCACTTTCTAAAGGTTCTCCAAGGATTTCATCAAGAAATATTTGAAGGTCTTCAAATTGTAGGTAAAAGTCCATCTTTCCTTCCTTTTCTACTTCATCTCCTCTCTCTTTTTACTTTAATCAAATGTGCAATCACCCAAATCATTTTGGGACATGACTCTAATGATCACCTCATCTCATTGAGGTTGGTTAAGGAGTTATCTCCTACATTCCAAATCATATTTTAAACCCCCCCCCCTTTTATGACTTAAAGAAGAAGAAGAAGAAGAACATTTTCATTTATGTAGATTTTGATCAAGCAAGACCAACTTAAGTTGGGCGATATGGGTGTTTCGGTACTTCCCATCTCGTAATCTAACCCCCGGACCTCAAAACAAAGAATCTCTGTTTTCGTAACCAAACTTAGGCTACAATCAATAGGTTTTTCTTATGTTCCTCAAAACATAGGTGGCGACTCTAAACAATCTAAAATCAAGTTAGACATCCTAGGATAATATCACGCGCTCGAGCCTATGGCCGTGGTGTTCCCACCCGGGGTATCTACAGTGGCGACTCTGCTGGGGACGTTTGAGGGTTAAACTTGCGTTCTGATCGAAATCTACATCTTTTCTGGGCATTCTGTTTCCTGATGGGGGAGGCGCGCGCGTCTGGCCTTTTAAGCCTAAGGCGCGCGCATCCCACATCAAGAACCAGAATCGCCCACTTCTTCATATTCTTCATCTTCTTCTTCTGTTATTCTGCACTAATCACTTCTGCAGGGGTTACAATATGAACATAGGACCAGGGCAATCCCCTGAGTCCAAAGTCTGACATTCTGACAGGTGTGTCCCAGAAGCGCGCGCCTCCCATAATGATTTCGCCATGCGCGCGCGTCCCACATCAGAACTCAGAGGCGCACGCTTCTGGGTTGGTTCCAGAACAGAGACAGGTTTCAGTGACTGAGCAGTACAGTGGGGTGTGGGCACAGTTGCCTGCATCAGAACAGAATTGAACCCTCAGACTGTTTAATTTTGTGTTTTATTTACCGGTCACACGGGTGATTCGGGAGTTGTAATTTTATGTGCTTATGTGTTTTGTGTGTTTTTCTTTCTTTTCAAAAAAAAAAAAAAAAAAAAAAAAAAAAAAAATTGTCACTTGTTAGACCTCACACTACATGCACATATTCCTATGAACTGCTCACTATCGAGTCGCACAAGTCCAACCCCAAACCCGTCGAGGCCCGTCCTAGAAAGTTTCAAGCTCCACCAGACCTTGGCTCTTTCGAAGCGGTAAACCTCAGCCCGTGGCGTAGTTCAAGACTACATGCCGGGGGTGACCTTTGAGCCTCATATTCAAGCCGAGCACAAACCACACAATTCTAGTTAGGGTCTAACACTCCGTGACTCAAGTCGGTTTCCATGTACCGAGATTTCCCTAAACTAATGTCTTCAAATCATACATGCCAACTTGTTGAAAGGGACGCAATAAAAATCCGTCCCCAAAAGTGGTTATTTTGGACGAAAATAAAAATCTGTCCCCGCATGTATGCTTTACTACATTAATTTAGTCTAATCCCGATACATGTAGGATTCACAAACGTGGTGAAATCCGATGAGTATATGGGACCGCGAGATGGTCTATATACTAGTGTGACGATTCCATTATTTTCTTAGAAACCCCAAAAGGGATTCATTCCCTCCGACTTATAAAAAAAAAAAAAAAAAAAAAGAGTCTTTTCTTATGTGGTTCGAGTCGTGTGCCCAACTGTGTGCTCTAAGCCTCTTCATGGACCGCAAGTGTTACTCAAGACTAACAAGGGCCTCTTCTGCAATATAGGTTCAATTGGTACTTACAAAGTCTACCGGGATTCAGCAAATCGGTTAGTCCGTGAAGAGATCACTCCAACAGCTCCAACATCAACCATGACCGGCAGTAGCAACACCATGTCTCTCGAACAGCTCTCAACTATGGTCCAACTCCTCCAAGAGCAAGTCTCCACCCTTAACAAGGAGGCACAAAGCAAAGATGACATTTGGCAATCCCACCTCGACAGCCAAAGGGAGGCCCACGAGGCCGAAATGGAGCTAATGAAAGAAAAGCTCACCAACCTTGCCAAGGGAAAGAACAAGAACAATGATGATGAATCCGAGTGGACCGAGGGTTTGTTCAAAAGTCCGTATGTCAGCACCCGCACCAAGAAGATGGGGGAACCAAGTTCCGAGAACAATGAGCCCAAAATGGTGGACTCTATCATGGCCTACATCGACCAAAAATTCAATGGGCTCAACATGGGGAAAGGCTCCGACACAAGCCTTTATCAATCATCCATCCTCATGAGTACTATGGCCGCCCTTCCCGATAAGTTCAAGATGCCCGACATAAGCAAATTCAAGGGCAACTCTTGCCCTATGGCTCACATTGAGACTTATATTTGGGCAATGGTTCCAAAGAAGGTCTCCACCAAGGTGATGGCTCAATGCTTTCCTCTCACTCTCGAGGGGGCGGCAAAAGATTGGTATGCTACTCTCCCGCTCACTGTCCGTCTTGATTGGGACTCCGCCATGCTTGCCTTCAAGAACCAATACCAAGGCAACACCACTCACCGGCCCACAAGGAAAGAGCTAGAGAACACTACTCAACGAGACAATGAGTCCTTCATCGACTTCACAAGGAGATGGAATGACAAACTCTCTGAAATTGTTGAGAGGCCGAACACAAAAGAGCAAATGGACATATTTCTCAAGTGTCTCAAGATTGATCTCCGCACTCACCTCAGTGGAGCTTGCTACTCCGACTTCTCCCAAATGTATGAGGCGGGTGTACGCATGGATGACTTGCTCAAGGAGATTAAGAAGACCACTCCTACTTACCGCTACAAGGCCGCTTCCAACTCCACAAAAGAGGCCTCGGTCAACGCCGTCACTATTGACAAGGGGAATTACAAAAAGGTTCCTCCACCTCAAGGGAAAAGGCCCCGAAATGACCGTGTCTACACGCCTCTCCAAGGCATGACTCAAACCGAAGTGTTCGAGGTCCTCAAGGCAAAGGGTCAAGTCACACCCGTGCAAGGGTACCAACCCAAGACGATCCACGACAATCATGCTCACCACAAATATTGTGGCTACCACCAATATAGTGGCCACACCACCGAGGAATGCTTCGTTCTCCGCAATGTCATTCAAGATCTCATAGATAAGAAAGAATTTGTAGTGACTAATGACGAGCATGTCAATGTAATAGAGATAGGAGAACTTGAGGGGACCACCCATTCAATCCCAATTGTGAATGGGGGCCCCAATGTCATGAATAAAATTGACAATTCTTGTTATGTAGTGACTTATGATGAGGTAATGAGGGAAGTACTAGAGAATAGGAAAAAGAAGCAAGATGGGAACGTCAATATGCTAACTCGATCCGGTCGAGTCATAGCAAGCAACCCTTCCACTTCCGCACCGAGCTCCTCTTCTCAAAGGCCGCAAGCTCATAACACTCCCGAAGATCCTCTACTTGTCCAACTCAAGAAAACTCAAGCCAACATCTCTATTTGGGACCTCATTGCATCCTCGAAGAAACACCGAGATCTCGTCATCCGCAATCTCGATGATACATCAGTTTCTCCCGATACTACTCCCGAGGACCTCACGGCAATGATTGGTCACATTCATTTTGGCAATGTCATCACCTTTGCCGATATGGACCTTCCACCGTTTGGTTCCGACCACAACGAAGCTATTTACCTCAAGGTACGAGCAAGGGGGAGGCCCGTCTCAAGAGTCTTAGTGGACGGTGGTTCCGCACTCAATCTCATGCCTGGTAGGATCATGGGCATACTGGGGCTTAAAGATTCTGATTTGAGGCCTTCTAGTCAAGTAATCCGAGGTTATGACAGCACCGCCCGTACAGTCATGGGTATGACTGAAATTGACATTGAGTTTGGGAGCATGGTCATGTCCGTTCCATTCCAAGTGCTTGATATCCCTGCCTCGTTCAACTTACTGTTAGGTCGACCATGGATTCATAGTGCTAATGCCGTACCGTCAACTCTCCACCAATGTGTCAAGATCCGAAACGGTGATGAAATAGTGACCGTAATGGCTGAAAACATTACTATCCACAGAAAAGGTGAGCCCGTCCACCAAGTTCAGCACGGTCTACCAGACTCCACTCTCTCCGGCGTCTCAATCAACGCCATTGACAAAGAAGGGGGAAATGGATCATGGACCCCCAGCATTCACAAAGTACTCCGCATGATGAGGGATATGGACTACTTCCCTGGTTTAGGCTTAGGGAAATATCAGCAAGGAATCCTACATCCCGTGCAAGTCCCATTTGTCAAGAACACATTCGGTTTGGGGTACGAGCCTTCCAAAGAAGACTTGAAACAAGAACAAGCAATCAAGAGCGAAAAGGCCCGAGCTCGTAAAGAAGGCCGTCGTTATGAGGTCCCTAATCTAAGGCCTTACCGCAAGACGTTGAATGGTTATTTTGTCCGCCAAGGGGAAGACGTTCCATACATGATCTTTCCCGAACCATGGGTTAACAACAAGGGTGTCAAAAAGCCCGGCCTCGAAATCTTCTCCGATTGTGAGATCCAGAAATCCGAAAGGGAACCAACTCCCATGTCGCCCCGTGAATGGTGGGGAAGGAAGGTGTCTACAGAGCCCGAGACAGAAATCACCGAGGGGAAGAACTGACAGATTTAGCCTCCATGTTCGAAGAGCTTGCCGTAATGAATGAATGCCAAGTCAACGCCATCCATGACACCGTCATCATGAACGAGACTATCAGTGAGATCCCGCCAAGCTCCGAGCCGATCAACAATTGGTATTCAACAAAAGGGCCCGTGGTATCCGAGGAATTCTTAGTCCAAGAAATGGGTTGCATACCCCGCACAGCAACAAAGGAAGAGCAGCTTACACTTACTTTCGAGTCCGAGAGTGTCTCTAATACCCTCACCCAAGAGGATTTGGAGGCCATAGCCGAGCGTGTGTTTCCTTTCTTTGCTAATGAAAAATTTGATATTTCTGAGTACCCTGAGATTGCAAACATCATAAATGATGAATTAACTAATAATGAACTTAACGAACAAGTTAATAACGATTCAAATTATGATGAAATAGACCACGAAAACACAACATACTTAAATGAACTTGCTCAACAAGTCCGTAGTCGTGGCGAGAATGGTCCAAAGGCTGACGAAGAATTGCAGGTTGTTAATCTGGGTACCGAAGAAGAGCCAAAAGAAACCAAGATTGGAAGCTTCTTCAAGGGAGACGACAGAGACAGATTGACTGCATTACTACGAGAGTTCGTGGATGTGTTCGCATGGTCATACAAAGACATGCCGGGTTTAGACAGAAAGGTAGCGGAGCACAGGATTCCGATCAGAGAAGATGCCAGGCCAGTAAAGCAGAAGCTCAGGAAGATCAAGCCAGAATGGTCTCTGCAGGTCAAAGAAGAGATTGAGAAGCTCCTCAGCGTGGGTTTCATCAAGGTTATCGAGTATCCGACATGGTTAGCCAACATTGTGACAGTCAGGAAGGCGAACGGCAAGGTCCGAGTTTGTGTAGACTTCCGGGATTTAAACAAAGCTTCCCCAAAGGATGATTTTCCACTCCCTAATATCGACATGCTAGTCGACTCCACTGCTGCCTACGAGGTTCGCTCATTTGTGGATGGGTTCGCTGGGTACAATCAGATTCTCATGGCCAAGGAAGATCAACATAAGACAGCCTTCACAACACCGTGGGGTACCTTCTGCTACACAGTCATGCCGTTTGGGTTAAGAAACGCTGGGGCTTCCTACCAAAGAGCCGTGACAGACTTGTTCCACGATATGATTCACAAAGAAATCGAGGTCTATGTGGACGACATGATCATTCACTCCAAAGGGACCGATGGTCAACATTTGATCGATCTCCGCAAGTTCTTCGAAAGGCTTCGTCAACACAAGATGAGGCTCAACCCTGCAAAGTGCACATTCGGGGTTATCCGAGGCAAAGTTCTTGGTTATATGGTCACTGAAAGGGGAATCGAAGTAGACCCCTCCAAAATCAAGGCAATCATTGACATGCCTCCTCCAAAGACACAGAAAGAGATTAAAGGTTTCATGGGCAGACTACAATACATCAGTCGGTTTGTGCACCAACTCACTTCCATGTGCGAGCCAGTCTTCAAGTTACTCAAGAAGAATGTGGCTCTAGAATGGACCGACGCGTGCCAAGAAGCCTTCGATCAAGTGAAGCATTACTTAACGTGCCCTCCTGTTCTAGTTCCGCCGCACAAGGAGAAACCTCTGTTGCTTTATCTCACTGTCAATGATGAAGCCCTAGGGGCTATGTTAGCACAAGAGCAACGAGAGTCCACAAAGGAGAACGCCATTTATTTTTCAGTCGCCGATTCCAAGGAGGCGAAAAGAACTACTCTGTCTTAGAGAAGTCATGTGCAGCATTAGTTTGGTTCACTCAAAAGCTCAAACACTATATGGAAGCTTTTCCGATCAAGCTAGTAGCAAAGGTGGACCCGCTCCGCTACATCTTCGAGAAGCCTTTCATGTCAACAAGAATAGCCAAATGGTACTTCATGCTCGCCGGCTACGATATCACTTACGTCACACTAAAATCCGTCAGGGGGAAAGTGTTCAGTGACCAGCTTGCCGAATTCCCGTGTGACGAAGTGAAGGGGGAAGATGTACAGTTCCCCGACGAGCATTTAATTTGTACTGCAACCGAGGAAGACAAGTGGCAACTTTTTTTCGATGGCGCCGCCAATAAACACGGTTTTGGTATAGGGGTATTGCTTGTCGATCCAAAAGACATCTACACTCCCATTGCCATACGCCTGGAATTCGAAGCTACCAACAACATTGCCGAGTACGAAGCATGCATAGCAGGGCTCGAAGCAGCTCTCGAAAGAAACGTCACGGAACTAGAAGTGTTCGGCGACTCTTTGCTCCTTATCAATCAGCAATCGGGTAAATGGCGAACCCAAGACCCGACTCTCCAACAGTATGGTCAGCACCTTGAAGAACTGGTTGAACAATTCCAAGAAATCACTTTCAACTACCTGCCAAGGGATAAGAATCGCTTCGCCGATGCACTGGCCACTATAGCTTCATTAGTTGAAATGCCCAAAGGAAAAATGGTGAAGCCTTTCAAAATTGCTCGAAGGAACAGTCCGGCATATTGCATGAGCATCGAGATCAACGAGGTTCAAACAAACTCTCCGTGGTATTCAGATATCATGAACTTCCTCAAAGACGGCACTTATCCCGAGAACATCAATAAGAAGTCTCAAGCAGCTCTGCAAAGGTTAGCCTCTCGGTACGTACTGATTGGGGACCGAGTCTATAAAAGGCTCCACGACGGGATCAATCTCTTATGCGCCAATGAGACCGAAGCTCAAGAGATAATGTGTGAAGTGCACGAAGGAGAATGTGGACCCCACATGAATGGGTTTATGCTAGTCAAGAAGATACTTCGCATTGGTTACTATTGGAGCACTATGGAACGAGACTGTATCGAGAAAGTCAAAAGGTGTGCCAAGTGCCAATTCCACGCTAATCTGCAACATGCTCCACCCTCACAACTTTACAACATGGTCACACCTTAGCCTTTCTCTTGTTGGGGGATAGACATCATCGGTAAAGTTCATCCTGCCGGGAGCAATGGGCAGTCATTCGTCCTAGTAGCAGTCGACTACTTCACAAAGTGGGTCGAAGCACAAGCCTATCGAACCCTCAACGCCAAGAAAGTGGCCGAATTTGTAAAGATTAATATCATGTGCCGATACGGCGTGCCTCATGAAATCATTTCCGACAACGGCTCTCACTTTGAGAAGGAAATGGATGCACTTTTGGTAGAATACAAGATCACCAAGCACAAGTCATCTCCTTACCGGCCCCAAGCAAATGGCGCAGTCGAAGCAGCAAATAAGACCATCGAGACCATCGTCAAGAAAATGGCCTCAACAGGAAGGGATTGGCCCGAAAAGCTACCATTAGCATTGTGGGGCTACCGCACATCGATACGATCCGCAACAGGAGAAACTCCTTATGCATTGGTCTATGGTTTTGAAGCCGTACTCCCTATCGAACTTGAAGTCCCATCTCTACGGGTCCTCCTCGAGAATCAAGTCAACGAGGTCAACTGGATGCAGAGTCGATACGAACAACTAGCCTTACTCGACGAGAAAAGGTTAAGGGCACTCGAACGCACGAGGGCATATCAGCAAAGGATGGCAAGAGCTTTCAACAAAAAAGTGAAGCCTCGAAACATCAATGTGGGAGATTTGGTCTTAAGACAACATCCTCCTAATGCCATGAATCCCCTGGGGAAATGGGGACCCCGATGGATCGGTCCGTACGTGGTCAAAAAGATACTAAGCGGTGGTGCAGTCCGGCTCGTGGATTTAGATGGTGACCAGCTGCCAAAGGAGGTCAACCTCGACAAGCTCAAGAGGTTCTACGCTTAATAAACAAAGACCATTAAAAAAAAAAAATCGCTCGCTAGGTTGAAAACCCGCAAGGGCGGCCTAGGCAAAAATTAGAGCACGTGCAAAAAAGAAGCCCGCTAGATTGAAAACCCGCAAGGGCGGTCTAGGCAAAAAACAGGGTGCACAAAAAAAAAAAAATAAATAAATAAAAATAATGGTCTTTGTTTGTTTGAACTACGAAGACCTGAGCCTCCCAACTGGAGGAACGTAGGCAACCTTCGGGTGCGGTCTAAAACATATCAAAAATACCCAATTCACTTCAAATAACAAAATGCAATTTTTATTCATTCAATGAATTATTCAAACCATTACAACGGATTTATTGAGCAACAAAAGACATCAAAACATTAAATCCTAAAACAAAGTGGTCTAAATTGCAATCTCTTGGGGTACAAAGAAAAATCTAATCTTTCTTAGGTTTGGGAACCCATTGCTTCTTGTTATGTACTTTAGTCTTCTTGGATGGGGACGGAACATTCTTGGGACCGCCAAGACGGGAGAAAACGCTAGGACGGGACGGAGCTTCATCAACGGCTTTCCCTTTACCCTTATCAAGCGGAACCTTAGCGGGGACAACCATGGGACGCTTCCACACATATGAGGAATTTCCCTTACCTTTCTTCTTCTTGGGAAAATAACGGGGTCTATAGTCCCGCACATGAACCACCGGTCTCACGGGGTCAACAACATCGTCATTGGGCATTCCCAAACGATCAAAAACGCTCGGACGCTTCTCCACCATCGAGACGGACCCCACAGCTGGAACGGCGTTCACCATTGGAACGGACTTCTCACCCTCGGGGACGGAAACCTTAACTTCAAAGGAGAAAGTCATTGGGGCCATTATAACAAGAATTTTGTGGTTTAGGGGGAGAAAGTGTCTGCAAAAGAATGCTGTGTGGCCATTCTGGTCGAAAAATGGTTCAAATTTATAGCTGTTGGAGCATTCTGATCAGAAAAGAAAGGGGCTGTAATTCAGCAGGCCAGAAGCGCGCGCCTCCGACCATGGATTCACAACGCGCGCGCCTCCCAAAAGCAAGGCCCGACGCGTGCGCCTTTGACAGCAGTTTGACAGAAACAGCCCTTGTCAGTTCAGAACAGAACCCAAGCACTTCAACATATCCAGCCTGCAGCAAAATCAAATCCCAGCAATAAAAAGGAGTTCAAAGCATCGACAACAAGCACCCTTTGGGCACACATTTGTTTGTAAAGAGTCGGCATCTAAGATCGAGTCGCTAATAGAACATAAAAACTAGTAGTAAAATAGATAGGATTGTAAATACGTGTTAAATGTTATTACAGGCAAAAGCAAAAGTGTTTCAATCCCTCATCCTCTCAGCCACAACAGCTCAGGCACGTCATCACCAACACTGTGCTCACCCCCTGCTACCGCTCTCGGTCTCCTCATCGTCATCATCATCCTCATCATCATCATCATCAGACTCAGATGTCTCAATCACAACATCAGGACGGGTCCTCTTAGCAGCTCTCCCCGATGAACTGGCGCCGCCCCGGCTCTGGCTACCCTCTCGGCTCAGACTCCTACTATGGCTCAGACTCCTGCTCAGCGACTGCCTCGCCGAAGAGACAGCCTCATCAATGTCCAGTGCAGCATCCCTGCAGCCTCGTCCCATGCCCCGAGCGCCTCGGGCAGATCCTCTCGCAGCACCAGAGACAGCACCAGCAGCATCTCTAGTCATGGCAGCAATATCCCTGCACAGCTCCAGCACCCTCTCCTCCAGCTGACGGAGCCTCCGCCTCATCCCTTTGTTCTGCCTACCCAAGTGCCTATAAGCAGCTACGGGAACCTGTTACAACAAAGAACGGGGAAATGAAATTACATCAATACAAAAAACAGAAAAACAAGACTGGAACTGAGAAAATGCAAAGATGGTCAGAAAAACATACCACGGCAGCCTGAGCAGGAGGCTCTCTCTCCGGTGACATATCCTCGGGAACAATCTCCCTCTGCTCCTCAAATACCCCGAAGTTTGAATAAGTGTAATAAGGAGGAGGCAAAGGAGGATCAAAACAATACCCGGCACCGGTAGTGTAAAACCGAGCGGAGGTCGAAGGAGCAGCCTGTGATCTCCTCGGATCAGCGAACATAAAGCCCTGCATCAAGTTGTTCTCCCTGAAGAGGCCATAATCCTGATCCAAGTGAATATAAGGGACGGCATCAACCCCTACCATATATGCCGCACGATCAGCCTCTGAAAGTGACCTCCAGTTACGAGGGCAGAAAGGAGGAACGTCTGGAACTGCAGGACGAGGAGGGGTGTAAAAGTCTGTCACCTGGGTACCATGCTGCCAAAATACTCTGTCTCCCAAGTACAGAGCCATGCACTCACCCGAACTCATCAAAAGCCGAGAACGGGTAGGAATAAGAGTGTGCTCAAACCAGTGCTGAACTGATCTCCACGGATACAAAGAAAAGGCAACAGACTCAGGCCTCAGGGTGTCCAAGTGCCGTCGGGCCGAAGTAAGACTAATGGGATTCGTGCCAGTCTTCACATTCCTCTCCTTATACGCCCACCGTGCGCAGTCCGGATACTGGGGCTGGCCTTCCTTGGCAATCTTGAAATCCCTCAGATTCAGGATAGCAAAAGCCCAAAGCTGTAGACAAGAGGCAGAAACAAAGTTAATGACAGTCAACGAAAAAGGCAGTTATGACTAAGGCAAGGAGAATATAAAAGGGACAGTAAGCGGTATACCTCCCACAGCAAGCTGAAGCCCGTAACAGAGCTGGTGGTCGAGCGGCTGGTCAAATCCATGCCGTGGTAACAAGCAGCCAAGCCCGCTGCGCCCCAGTTATACTGGCCGATCTGGTCCAAGTCCACTAACAAGTCAAGCAGAGCCAAAGAGGCCGAAGATCCCCCATTGGCAAACAGAGTGTGGGATAACAAGTACCAAATGAAGCAACGGGCCACAGCATCAACCCGATCAGCAGTAACACCCCGAGCCTCAGCCATCAGGATGCTGAAATAAGCCCGGATTCTCCCCCATGTCACTCGAGAATTCTTAACCTCGAACCGACAGTCAACCAAGGCCAGTAACTCGTCCGGAGTCCGAGCAGCCCCTCTCAAACCAAAAGGGACAGGCACCCCCATGAACGGCAAGCCCGTCAAAGCTGTAAAATCAGTAGGCGTCATAGTCACCTCGCCCATGGGTAAATGGAAGGTATGGGTGGTATCCCACCATCTCTCCCTCAATGCCTGAACCACATCAGGGTCATTCTTCAAAGCTGGGAGGCTAGTGACAAAAAGACCAAAATGAGTCCCTGTGACTCGGGCCCGAACATTCTCGGGCAACCTATTCCATATAGAGATGGGCCCATGAGCCCCACCACGAATCTCCGTCAAACGGGTCCACTCCTAAAAAAAAAAGGGGGGGAACAGCAAAAATTTCATCAGCATGACTGCTAGAAAAAACGGATGAACTCAACACAAAGATTTCAACGGCAGAACAATGTACAAGCAAGTGTGTGAACGTGAAAATGGACATCCAAACATGTTTCTTACAACAAATCAGCAACAACAAACAACATGCAAAGAATGATCAATAAAGCTGCTGCAGCAATATCTCGGGTAAAGAAAACAGAACTTCATGAAGCCCGAAATCGACAAGAAAGGTGAGGCATTCTTACCAAACCCAAAGTCACGAAGTGAGAAATATGGGTATGAGGCCGGAAAGTAAGCAAGCTCGGGTCCATAGCTTCAACCCCAATTTCGGGCTCCTCGCCCTGTGGCATCTCAAACGGAGGTGATTGCTGACGATCCGACATCGTTTCTTTGACGGAATTGATCCTAGAGCAGCAAGAAAGTGTTTTGGGGTGATTTCTCTACGAAAATTGGGCTTGGAATTTGGAGGGTTCTTCAAATTTTTGAAAAATGGCCGAAAACAGCGAACAGCCTGTTTAAATGTGCTGAACTTATGCGCCAGGCGCGCGCCTCCCGACATATTCATCTGAGGCGCGCGCATCCCATAACGAGGCTCGGACGCGCGCTCTTCCCATCAGCAGGCAGGTTCAGAAGCAGTCTCCCATGCAAGAATCCATGCATCGTATCAAAGTTTCCCCACGGATTCCGAACTCCCTAAGTTCTGTCACGGGTGCCACGCCCCCTCAAGAGTCAATCTCAACATTTCATCCCCAGCAGGAACATTTTTCTGGTCGCAGTCAACTGCGCCCGTACCCCACAATTCAAAAGTCAAGTGTGACTCCAAATGGCACGAGACTTCAAAGCAATATTTCATCAAACGGATTCACCAACGGATTCGTCAACAAGGGTTCACCAACGGACTCATCCAAGGGATTCACCAACGGATTCGTCAACAAGGGTTCACCAACGGACTCATCCAAGGGATTCACTAACGGATTCATCAAACGGATTCACCAACGGATTCGTCAACAAGGGTTCACCAACGGACTCATCCAAGGGATTCACTAACGGATTCATCAAACGGATTCACCAACGGATTCGTCAACAAGGGTTCACCAACGGACTCATCCAAGGGATTCACTAACGGATTCATCAAACGGATTCGTCAACAAGGGTTCACCAACGGACTCATCCAAGGGATTCACTAACGGATTCATCAAACGGATTCACCAACGGATTCGTCAACAAGGGTTCACCAACGGACTCATCCAAGGGATTCACTAACGGATTCATCAAACGGATTCACCAACGGATTCGTCAACAAGGGTTCACCAACGGACTCATCCAAGGGATTCACTAACGGACTCATCAAACGGATTCACCAACGGATTCGTCAACAAGGGTTCACCAACGGACTCATCCAAGGGATTCACTAACGGACTCATCAAACGGATTCACCAACGGATTCGTCAACAAGGGTTCACCAACGGACTCATCCAAGGGATTCACTAACGGATTCATCAAACGGATTCACCGACAGATTCATCAACAAGGGTTCACCAACGGACTCATCCAATGGATTCACTAACGGATTCATCAAACGGATTCACCAACGGATTCATCAACAAGGGTTCACCAACGGACTCATCCAAGGGATTCACTAACGGATTCATCAGAAGGTTCACTAACGGCCTCATTCAAAACATTCAGCCGGCAGGTTCACCTAACGGATCATGCCACCCCCTCTATCAACAAAAGCCGCTCACACAGGGAGCGCACCACTATCTCTCGCAATTTCAAATTCCTGCTTTCATCGAGTCTTTGCCTTTTTTGGTGATGTCCTCGGCGGGTGTTTTTAACTTTCGTCGACGCGTTTTGCTTTGCAATCCACGTCGCCGAGGGGCTCTGTAGACACCCCGCCTTGGACCGCTCACCCCGATTGCACATTTGATTTTGTGTTTCTCCCCATTTTAAGTGTTTCTCGTTAGTTTCTGTCACTTCCGTTAAGTTCCTGACTGACTTCGTTAAGTCCAGGGACTAAACTGAATGACAGGGCTGACTTTCTAGTCCATTCTGTCAAAATTGCCTTCTCTGAGTCGCGCGCCTCCGACACTAGGAGCCAGGCGCGCGCGCCTCCCGCCCCCAAAGCAGGAAGCGCGCGCCTCTGGGCGTCAGTTACAGATTTCTGGCCAGGATTCCCTCCCTTGCTCAATTTACAGGATTTTGCCCGGGAAGGATTTCTTGGTGACTGAGTTTTGGCACCAAAAACACCCCTCTTTCACCTATAAAAACCTCTCTTTACCTCCATTTTCAAGCATCGAAAACTTAGACCAAAAATTGAACTTACAAAAACTATACCAAAATCACTTTCTAAAGGTTCTCCAAGGATTTCATCAAGAAATATTTGAAGGTCTTCAAATTGTAGGTAAAAGTCCATCTTTTCCTTCCTTTTCTACTTCATCTCCTCTCTCTTTTTACTTTAATCAAATGTGCAATCACCCAAATCATTTTGGGACATGACTCTAATGATCACCTCATCTCATTGAGGTTGGTTAAGGAGTTATCTCCTACATTCCAAATCATATTTTAACCCCCCCCCCCTTTTTATGACTTAAAGAAGAAGAAGAAGAAGAACATTTTCATTTATGTAGATTTTGATCAAGCAAGACCAACTTAAGTTGGGCGAGATGGGTGTTTCGGTACTTCCCATCTCGTAATCTAACCCCCGGACCTCAAAACAAAGAATCTCTGTTTTCGTAACCAAAACTTAGGCTACAATCAATAGGTTTTTCTTATGTTCCTCAAAACATAGGTGGCGACTCTAAAACAATCTAAAATCAAGTTAGACATCCTAGGATAATATCACGCGCTCGAGCCTAAGGCCGTGGTGTTCCCACCCGGGGTATCTACAGGAGCCAAATGTGGCTCAAGGAGAGAATGCTCATCAAAAGTAACATGTACAGATTCTACAATTACTAGAGTAGTTCTATTAAAAACACGAAAAGCTTTAGAATGTTTGACATACCCAACGAAAATACCTTCATCTGCTTTGGCGTCGAATTTACCTCTATGATCTTTGCCATTGTAGAGGATATAGCATTTGCAGCCAAAAATCTTGAAGAAAGCAATGTTGGGCGCTCTTCCTCTCCATAGCTCATATGGAGTTTTGTTGTAGGGTTTGTTGATGAGGGATCTATTCTGAGTGAAGCAAGCAGTGTTGACGGCTTCTCCCCAGAAATATTTTGGAAGCTTAGCTTCTGCGATCATTGTTTTCCCAGCCTCAATCAACGTGCGATTTTTCCTTTCCACAACCCCATTTTGTTGAGGAACTCCAGCAGCAGAGAAATTGTGATCAATTCCATGGTCATCGCAGTATTGCGCAACACCGTTATTTTTGAATTCAGTTCCATTGTCTGATCTAACACTAACGATGTCGTCTTCTTTTTGAGTTTGGAGCCTTCGAAAGAGAGCAGTCAATATATCATAGCAGTCATCTTTGGATATCATCATTTCGACCCATGTGTATCTTGAGTAGTCATCCACCACGACTAAGGTATATTTGTTTCCTCCAATGCTTGCGGTGGTGACCGGTCCAAACAAATCCATGTGAAGCAGTTGTAAACATTTGGAAGTTGAGGAAGCAATCTTGCTGGAGAAAGACTGCTTAGGTTGTTTACCGAGCTGGCATGCTGCGCATTTTCTATCATGATGGTCAGCTACTTTGGGTAGTCCTTTGACAAGATTTCCCCTTCCAAGCTTAGCCAAATATTTGAAGTTCAAATGACTTAAGCGCTTATGCCATAGCCAGCTGCTTTCACTAACATTCTTTGCTACAAAACAGAGATTAGTGATAGAATTTACAGCAGTAAGATCAATAATGTAAACATTAGTCTTACGAGTCCCTGTGAGCAAAGTTAGTCCGGACATGCCATCTTTGATGTAGCAGTGCGTAGCAGTGAAATGACATTCCAAACCTTTATCGCAGAATTGAGATATGGATAGCAGGTTGTGCTTGAGTCCTTCTACGAGTGCAACTTTCTCAATGCACACTTTATCTTTTCTGATCCTTCCATATCCAACTATGTGCCCTTTGTTGTTATCTCCAAAAGTTACAGAGGGACCTCTTCCTTCATGCACATCTTCAAGAGCAGTGACATCTCCAGTCATGTGTCTAGAGCATCCACTGTCGAGGTACCATATATGCGCTTTAGCTTGTGAAGAGTGCGCAGTGAAGCAGGAGACCTGAAAGGTAGACATTAAGAACGCAGGTCCCCTTTATTCTTGGGTCCTAGAGTTAGCAACTTTTGACAACCCACTCCTGTCTGACCTTAGGATTTTTACGTCCCTTGGCATTAGGAGTAAATCGCAAAAGGCATTCTGCAGCCTTGTGACCTAAACCATCACACACAACACAATGATGAAAGCCACTTATAGATTGGGTTTTTACAAACTCTTTACTTTTCTTTGGCGCAGCATTCTTTACTGGAGCAGATGAACTTGCTTTGACAAATATCATTTTCTGAGGTTTGGGTGCGCTTTTCTTAAGAATGCGCATCTGGCGTTGGGGCGCATGGCTTTCATGCGCATGACCCTTTTGCGCAGTTATGACATTCGAAGTTGAAGCGCAACCATAGTCAGAATATGAGTTGTCATGCGCAGGTTCAACTTTAGCCTTACCCTTGGCTTTTCCAGTTTGCTTCTTTGGGTAGACATAATGGAAATTTAGTCTCTGGACTTTCTCCTGTCCTTTACCCACTGAAGCAGAATGCTTTGCTTTAGGAATTTCAATAGTTTGCTGTGGTGTAAATTCCTTTTCCTTTTCAGAGCAAACTGCGCATTTAAAGTTATCACTAGTTGAGAATCCCAAGCCTTCCTTGTCTCCACTAGCTTTTTGGGATTCTAGAATTTGGTCCATAGTGACACGAGATTTGGTCCACTCATTAGTGATCTTTGTGAGATCAGCTACTTGAGCAGCCAATTCTTCGTTTCTTACTTTAAATAGCTCATTTTGATCTGTGAGAAAACGGTTCTTTTCAGTAAGAGGAGTCATGCTTTTAATCTGCTCCTTAAGGAGGGTGATCTCAGATTTTAAAAGAGTTTTCTCCGTCTTAAGCTGTGAAATTTCTCCAATTGATAAATCCACTGCTTCTTTCATAGAGTTAAATTTCTTGATTACCTTTTCAGCTTGCTGAAAAATAGACTCGCGCTCAGCAGCAGAGTCATTCTTTTCTATTACAATTTCAGCAGGAATTTCAAGAGATTCTTTGCGTGAGGGCGCAGCTACAAATTTCTTTGATAGGTCTGCTCTGGCAAACAAGTACTTGCCATTCTGTCTACTTGGAGTCATATGTCCCATTTCCACCAATTCAGTGATAGTGGGACCTTTCTTCTTTGTTCTTGGCGCAGCCTTTGTGTCCGCATCTTGATCATTGTCTGAATCGCTATCAGCATCAGCATTTGCCATCAAGCAGAGCAGTCCATCCTCAGAGTCATCATCATCACTGTCTTCAGTATCAGTCTCTATCCAAGTTTTCAGTTCCTTTTCTGCGCAGTCTTCTTCAGCAATCATCCCGCGCTGCCTTGATGATCTCTGCGCATTATTCCTCTTCATGTACTCATATTTTGGAGTGGGACATTTTGAAGCAAAATGACCGGGCTTTCTGCAGTTGTAGCAGACCAATTCTTCATCTTTCTTTGAGTCTCTGCCACGAGAGAATTTAGCAGGTGGTTTGCTAGAAGATCCAGGTTTAGAGAATTTCCTGAATTTTTGGAATCGCTTAACGAACATAGCGAAATCATCATCATCCATTTCGAGTAAAGAGGAAGTAGAGACTTTGTCTGAGGTTTGAGTAGGCGCAGGTTCCTTTTGCGCAACATAGGAAACAAGCTTTCCTTTGCCTTCAGTTTCGTCGATTCGATCAAGCTTTAGCTCATACACTTTTAAGTTAGCGTATAAGCTGCGCAGAGGCCAAGTATCTAGAAATCCAGAATCTTCCAGATGACTTGCTTTGTGCACATATCTGGAACCTAGCGCATCTAAGAATTGAGAATTGACTTCTTTATTAGTGAAAGTAGTTCCAAGAGATTTACAAGAGTTTACAACAGCACAGAAGCGATCATAGGTTTGTCTCAAGGTTTCACCATCTTTTCTCATGAAGCAGTTGAATTTTCTTTGCACCACAAATCTTTTGTTTTCCTTGCTTACTTTGTCTCCATTCACATATCCTTCAATAGCATCCCATAGTTCCTTTGCAGTTCCACCGCTCACAATTTGATTGTGCGTGGAGAGGTCTAGAGTGCTAAGAATGATGTTCCTTGCTCTTCCATCATATCCAACCCATTTCTTTTCTTCATCAGTCCATTCCTCCTTGTTTTTCTTGATGGTAGGATTCTCCTTATTTGTAGCAGCATCAGGATTAGCCTTCATAGGAATGTAGGGTCCTTCAAGAACGATGTCGTGGAGGATCTCGTCGATAGAAGAAAAATGAGTGAGCATGCAGTGCTTCCAGATTTCGAAGTGATCTTCATTCAGCACTGGGACATGTGAATAGTTAGCCATTGCCCAAGATTTTGAAGCCATCTTGAATCGGCACCCAAGCTGTTAAGCTTGATAAACAACGCAAGTTTAATGAAGGTGTTTGCTCTGATACCACTTGTTGGTCCCAGAGGGGCAACAAGGGTATGAAAAATGCTAGAGGGGGGGGGTGAATAGCGTTTTAAAATTCTTTTCAAACCCTTTTTGCAAATCAATGGCTTATGCGCACAGTTCTCAAATAAGCTAAGTATAGCGCGCAGAGAGAGTGTGAAATGCACAGCGGAAAATTAAAGCAACACTGCGCAGGGTATACTGCGCAGGGTAAAAACGCACGCGCTAAGGTTTGGCTAAACTGTTGAATAAAATCGGATTCTAAGGCAATAGGCAATAACAAACACAGCAGCAATAGCACCAATCTGGTAGGATCAAACAAAGCAGTAATTCAGAAATAACAAAGCATGAAGTAAATAGCAGAAATAATGAACAAGCTATTTGGAGAGGTTCGATCGATGAAAGATCTACGTCCTCTACCAAGATGGTTAGTCTTGGATTTTCTAATGAGATATATATTGATATGAGGAGCTTTTACAAGATTACAACGAATCAAAACTCAAATCAAAATCTAATCAATGAAGAGCAAATCCTAGACTAAACCGGTGTTTCTCAAGAAGTAAGATCTATATGATCGAAGCTTCAAGAGGTGTGTGGGTGGCAGAAATTCTGGGCTCTATGAATCTAAGAGATGAAGACCACGAAGAATTCTGGTGATATAAGGCTTAGGATCTGGGCAGGAGTTTGAAGGTATGAAGGTTTGAAGGTTGTTCTTGAATCTGGGAATAGTAAGCAGCAAACTTCAGAACTTCAGGAATACTTGAAAGCACAAACTCTAGCAACTTGGAAATGAAGATGAGCAGGCTATTTATAGCAGAGAGCTTAAAACTAGCCGTTGGTGCTCTGAGCAAGGACGATGAGCTGGCACAATAGGATTGGTGCGCAGGTGTCCTTTATAGCCGTTGGAGCTCTGATCAAGGTTGATGACCTGGCACAATGTGATTGGTGCGCAGGTATCTTTAAGCCGTTGGAGACTGAGCATGGAGACCAAATTCAAACGCTTCATCTGGAAGGTTGACAGCTGTCTCCATTTGAAATATTATGTTTGAGCGTATCTCCACCGTTGGCTATGCTGAGTGTGCAAGATTTGTCGTTTAGGCATAACTAAGCGTACATCTTCTGAGAGCTTTCCAAGTTAGGTGATCTGAAAGCATTGAAAACTGTGCAGGGTTGAATGCTGCGCAGAGGAGACCTGCGCAGTGTTTGTCCTGCGCAGATAGTCCTGCGCAGTAACCACAGTCTTGCGTAGATCTTCATTCCTTCTTCGCTCCAAGTCCTATATTCTAAGCCTATACTATAAAATGGACTATGCTAAAGAAAATGAAGTTATAAAACTTCTTACATAGGGTTCTAAAGTCCATAAAATACTCTTAGGTGATGGTATCAATCATTTCTAACATAAATAGGAGGGTTAAGAAGTAAGCATACCCAACACACCCGCTGATAAATTCCGCCGGTGGTGAAACAGACGGTGTAAGGAGGGAGAAGGCTCATCCTACCGGGTAGATTATCTTATCAAAAGAAAAATCAAAGCCTAAAGACACGATAAGCGAAATAAAGCACTACCTGGTAAATGATCGGTGGAGGATTTCGGAAAGATAATCAAGCTTTGACAGACGAGTTTGAGAAGGCGAAAATTTCTCTAAGGGTCTTTTGAAGCACAAGAAGTTGTAAAAAGAGAGAAGTTGTGAGCTGGATTCTATTTATACAGAAGAGATGGGTCAGGTCAACCCGAAATCAACCGCCACAAAGGTGCACTTTATTGGAAAACGGAAAGGCGGGAACCATTATTTTGAAAGTCATAAATGCTGGTAATAAATGCCCCTCTCATCCGAAGCAAAACGTCGCTTCAGAATCTGACGCGCCGTACCGTCAACTGACAGAAGGGGCCCATACCTTCGATGGCCGACACGTGTATCCCACTGCGCTCTAAGCCCAGCTCGGCGAGTTCGTAAGAGCCAGAAGGGTTACTCCTCACTCTAATCATAAATAATTACGAGCTCAGAGTAAGGGGCCACTGAAGAGCCCACGCCAGATGGACCGGGCTCAGAAGCTAGACCGGATACTAGCGAACCGGAGTCATCCCAGCACTGGTTCGGTTCTTACGAGAACAGTCAACCTCGTCTCCTCCTCGGCGACGTCAAGGTCACTCAGACATTACGAGCCGGCATGAGCTCTCAAATTAACTCTCAACCTCCGGGGTCCGCCACCTTGGCGAGCTCGGGGCCTCCTCGGCGAGTTCGGAATAAAGACAGCATTAATGGCATGATCAGAGCCATCCTATCACATTAAATGCCCCATGGACCTCCTTGTCCACCTACCATGCGCGGCGCCGAATGCGTCCCATCACGACATCCCTTGGTCAGAGCCTGTCAAGTCCGAAATGTCAACCTATCGCAGAGCGACACCTGGCCAAGTTGGTAAAGTCTATTCCTAGACCTGCGGTCGGACCATGGGGTAAAAGGGGGCATATATAAGCCTTTTTCACCTCTCTCTCAGGTATGATCAACCCCGTACACATACTAAAAACACACAGAGAACTCTAAGCTTCTCTCCCAAGGCATTCCACGCCTTGTTCTTAGACTCCCAAGAGAATCTTACTCTTACGCCCGAGGGTCTAAGCTGGGATCAAACCCGGCCTTGACCTTGACGGTTTCATTGTCTTTGTTGTGTTAACAGGTGAACCGGTGATTAAAAACCAGATATCCGTCCAATATATTGACCCCAATTTTCCGTGGCGTCATCATATACTCACAACACTTGCACCACTTTCACTTTTTCTTACACCATTGGAAATGGAAGGGTGGACACTTGGGGACGGAGGGAGTAATATTTTACTAAAAGGGTGGTTTGAAAAGTAGGTATTGTGAGTGTAAAGGAGAGAAAGTGGGTATAAAATAATAAATGAAAAGTTATTATGAATATGACAAGTGAGTCTCATTAATAAAAAAGTAAAAAAGCTTTTCCATTTTGGAATGTCCTATTTCGGATTGGACACCCAATATGGCAATACGTCTTGTTTCAAATGGGACGGAGGGAGTACTTTTTATCAAAATGAAAATTTTAAATATTCTTTTATTTCAAATGAGACTTTTAGCAACTAGCACGGTGCTCTTGCTAGATGCTTGATGTCAGAGCAGATAATTAGGCAATTAGCAACCATTTACCCTCTACAATTCCACCATTCTGAGTCAACATAAGTATGTTTAAATCACAAAGTCTGTTAATATGTTGAATATTCACACTATTCGGTTCGGGACATTAAATTTGACGACAAAATGTTATCTTATTAACGACAAAATGTTATCTTATTAACGACAAAATGTAATCTTGTACGGAGTAATTGCTAAACTAGACCAAGTAACATTTGTGGGTGGGCGCCTATAAAATGGTTAATGAATGCACAAACGAAAGGAAAATCTTTGTAACAGAGAAGAAAAAAGCTCTAGTATTGAGGGTGTCTGTCTTCAATTTCCATTCATGTGGGGGTTACAACTTACACACCTTGAAACGACAAGGAAAGTATCTTGAAAAGCCCATCCGGGTTATCTGCATGTACCTGACGAAAATGAAATTGCATGTGTATTAGCATCAGAATATCATACTCATTCCGTCCAATTTTGCTCTTTATTAAGAGTAAATTTGGGTATTCATTTTGAGACGGGGTACATGTTAACAAAGGCAACAACCAAAAAGGCAACAACAGATAGGAGAGTTATATTCTCGTCTTAATCCCAGTGTCACGTAACTATAGTCATCATCGAGTCTTAGTAAGACAACTTGGACATTTTAGTTCTGCACGACTCACTATTTACTTTTTGTAATCTCTTTCTCAAGCCAAGGTAATAAAGGATGGTATCTAATTATAAAACAGACGGGTGGGTGGAGGGGGAAGAAACATGTCACTGGAGGTCGACACGGACAGTAAAGATAATTGAGATTAAATTATGGAAACATTGTGTGTACAATCAATAACAATTACCTTTATTAGTACTCCCTCCGTTCCTAAATGAATGTCGATTGTTGATTTGAATAAACATTTATGTACTTTTAATCTCATACTTCCATAAACATGCTTAATGATATCCTTGTGTGTGTGTGTGTGTATATATATATACTCCCCTGTTCCTAAATGAATGTCGATTGTTGATTTGAATAAACATTTATGTACTTTTAATCTCATACTTCCATAAACATGCCTAATGATATCCTTGTGTGTGTGTGTGTGTGTATATATATACTCCCCCCGTTCCTTCACAATTTGCACAAATTTCCCTTTTAGGCATCCAATTGAAAAGTCACACTTTCCCAATATGGAAATTTTATATACTCCCTCCGTCTTTTTAGTCTGTTCACTTTTTACTATTTTTGGGTGTCTCATTTGATTGTTCACGCTCCCTAAAATGGAAGTTTATAATATTATTTATTCAATGGGACCCGCTTGTCATACTCGCAGCAAGAATCACACTCACAATTCCAACCCCACTCACATATCCCATCACACTTTTCATACTCAACACCACTCAACAACTAATATTAAAAACTTTTCCATAAAACCCGTGCTTTGATCAAAGTGTGAACAAACTAAAAAGACGGAGGAAGTACTTCTTTATTCATTGGGACCCACTTATCATACTCGCAACAACTATCTATTACTATTCCCTACCCCCACTTTCTCTCTCCTACTTACTTTTCTTACAACAAGTCAACAACTACCCACTACTATTCCCTCCTTAATTCCCGTGCACTCTCCATTTTGTGCACATTGTTATGGGACGGAGGGAGTATATATTTTTTAAGTTTTTTTTTTTTTTTAATTAATAGATGCCTTAAACTACTACAAAAGTGCCTTGAAAGTGCATTGAGTGGGGATTGAACCCATGACTTTCAATATAGAAAGGGATACCGGATGCTGCTTGAGCTAGACCACTTTGGCGTGACATCCGTATACGACTTCATGAGTATATGTGCAAACTAGAACATTCAAATTGGGAACAGAGGGTTTTAGTAACTTAACGAAAAAATATGAACATTCATTTAGAAATGGAGGGAGTTAATAAAGAAAATAGTCCCTGAGAGCATAAAACTAATAATAGTACTGGCTACGCATTTGTGAGATAAAATGGCAATATATAAACATGGAGCGGGTGGAAAACATACCCAGTGGCCGGCATCTTCCAAAACATGCATTTCAACTCCAGCACCCTCTTCAGCAGCTTGCTCCTCAGCAGCATGAATCCTCTGCAGATCTCCAAGTGCCCATCTATGCAAGCTCCTTTCTGCTTTCAAAAAGTTCACATGTACACCACGAGGCACTTCTTCAACTAGTTTCCTGTAGGTATTTGCACAGCAGTAACTAACTTAGGGATAAGGATAAAAATTTCAAGAAATAAAATAAACCATCAATCTGAAGACAATTATGCACGTTTACGACTATATCTGTTGCAAAGCATGGGTTATCATAAAGCGGCACACTCCTTCCCCCCGCCCCTCCCAAAACCCTGTAACACACACCCTTTACACTCAACCTATAGCTTCCATCCCACTGCTACAAATCGTCTTGTCATCAAGTAAAACAACGGAGAGATCGACCAGATGGCTACTTTTTTCCATGACAGATATTGCTTCATTGGATTTATCCACAAAATCATCCACAAATACCAATAACCAAAGAACCAGAATACGTGTATATCTCGACCCCCATAAAGTTTTTCATTCAGTATCAGAATGATCACAGCCCTAGAAGCTAAACTTCTAAGATTTCAGAATGGTCAATGCGCCATTCAGAGAGAGAGAGGGAGAGAGAGAGAGGGAGAGAGAGAGAGAGAGAGAGAGAGAGAGAGTTGAGATATGAATTATGTGAGAGAAAATATCTAGAAACTGGAGCATCTGGTAAAAAAAATGATGAACACAAGTAAAATAAGAGACATCTATAATAGGAGAAAAACAAGATCATGCAATCAATACCAATTCTATAACAGAATCACAAGTACAGATATTTTTTTTATGTGAGGCACGTTCGGTTCATCCATCCAAAAGCTCATGACCGACTGTGATTGCATCAAACTGTAAATATTTCATTAAATATTACTCCCTCCGTCCCACCCGACTTAGGATTCTTGGTCAAACAATTTATACTTTGACCAAATATTTGAAGAAATATAATGATGCTAATAAAAATTTAAAACTTGTTATTGTATCACGATTAATAATAAACTAAATAACTATTTTTAGATTTTTATTAAGATAATTATTTTTGTTCAAATTGTTGGTCAAAGTATAAATTGCTTGACCAAGAATCCTAAGTCGGGCGGGACAGAGGGAGTATATACTCTCTCCATCCCGTGTCAAGTTAGACAAATATTCCTTTTTGGTCGTCCCAGTTCAAATTAGACAAGCCAAAAATGGAAATATTTAACTATTTTTAAATTAATGGGGGGCCCACTTGTCATACTTACAACAAATATATTATAAGCTTTTTCCTTACCGTGCCATCCCATTTGCCTAATTTAAAATGGGACGGACGGAGTATAAGGAACCCAGAACACCAGGTTCCAAATTGCAACGACTTTGATTTAAGATAGTCAGCAGTGAAAACAGGATTTTGTTGAAAGGAGCTCTATATTATTGAATCATATGAATTTGGTCCCAAAGCATAAGGGTTAAAATAGAATTGAACTTTTTATAATAAAATATCAATTTTGAAATATGTGGTACTAGAACTTCTAGTCTAGAAGGCAATGTTTCAAAGATAAAGCGGGTCAGGTAAACCCTTAATGCAAAATGTGGCTTCGCCACTGGTAGCCAACGGAAAGCAACCGAAATGTAAATTGCCTATGACACCAACAGTTGAAACAATATGACAGTTTCATGCATAACAATAAGCACGCAACCAAAAACCTTATCATTCAATAAGCCAGTAGCAGGAAACGAGAAGATGTGCACATGTGTGTGTTTAGAATAATATTGAACATCCGATCTGAGAATATTAAAGGGTAAGATACCATAGATTTGTTTCTTCATATGACTGATACATCTCAGCAATTCCATTAAGGTCAAATACCCAAGAGAAGCCAGGAGAGCTAGATTGTCGAAGGTTTGTTACAACCCACTGGATAAGAAAAGAAACAAACCATGTAAAGAAGAGAAGTTGATGTAGAGTACGCAAAAATAATATTTGCCTTATTAATTTAATTATGAGTCGTAAGTTTTTTTTTTTTTCATTTTTGTTAACTTATCTATTTTACTATGTTATCATATTTGTCTTTATTTGTTCAATTCTGTGTTTTTTTTTTTTTTTTTTTTTTTTTTTTTGAGTGTGTTGGGAGTGGTGTACCCCTATCTACAATAACTCACAAGCCTGCAAGCAAATGTTGATATAGAACCTTATCCAAATAGCTAACCCTCGGTCAGGTCACGTGGTCACCTCTAGTGTCCCGATAGTTGACAGTCTCCAATGGCTAAAAGGTAAAAGGCATCCCAAAGGTTGTCACTGAGTTGCAAGTGTCTCATGCACATAGCTTCAATGGTAACCTAGACTCGAGGCCCTGGAGTCGCTTCCATGGGTCTGCTTAAGGAAGTTCCAAAGACCTATTTTGATTAGGGTACCAACGGACACTCTTCTTTTGGCATGACATAACACAGCCTCTGCACCTATACCACATGTCGAAAGAGGTGGAAGCGATTGGAAGGTTCAACTGATCAACTGGGGGGTCGGGAGGGGGGGAGCAGATTCCGGTATCTAAATGTTAAAAACATCCCTTATTGATAAATATTGATGAGGAGCATTAAAATATTTCTCCCTTAGAGATCTCTAAAATTTATAAGAAAATAAGTACCTGGTAGCAAGCTAAATTAGGATATTTTTTCTCCAGTAAATTAGGAAGACGGCTAAAATTGAATACTTGTGATAGATATACCCTATGTCATACATGTATCTTGCATATCTAATTTTTACATACCTCTAACGTTACATTCAAACTGGTTACACATATGATCAAAGTCCAAGTTCAGTTTACTTTTTAAGAGAACAAACTTATATTCTCATCTCATGTAAACTGGTTTCAGAAAAACAAAAAAATCACACGAGAGGACGTGATAGGTCATGTTTGAGCTTGCCCATATCTGAGGACGTATAATAGCTTTTTATTTTAAATATTACTCCAACACAATTAAAAATGATTTTCGTTCTATTATGCATGGGTTCTAGAAATCTCAGAGCAAACGCCATGCAAACCATAAAGACACAATGATCTGTCACCTTTCGAGTAAAGACTAGTATATAATCATCAACCAACACGCCAGACTGGAAATCTGTGTATTTAGGACCTAGCATCTGAACTTGAAAATAAAAAAGAGGTAATAAAGATCAGCTCTGTTTCAGAGTTACCTGCGCCACATCCTTTGAGAACCCTTCATTTACAAGAGCATTGACAATGTCCAGTTTCGAAGAGACCTTCCTTGAAGAAAGATTAAAGAAGGAAGTTAATATAATTGGAGGCACAGGGTGAGATTTTAACAACTTTTTATTTATTTTCACAAGGAAGTTGATGGAAACAATAAGATCGGAACAGAAAGGTGGGTTTGTGCCTAAGATCCGGTATAAAACTTGTCAAACATTATCAGCCTTTTACATTCATGAAAGATATTTGCGTGAAGGACTACTTCAATGCACAATATGGTCAATCATCTTAACCTCCCAATATGTACTGGAGCTACAAATATGTTTATTAATTATGAAATTCCCTATTATTAGTACTTATTCTATTTCTTAACAGTCATCACAATTAACTGAAGCTTCCTTGCGTCACCTTCCAATACAACGTCATCACACAAACACAAGCCGCACACATTTGTATCGAGTTTATTATTTTCATCCATGTGATCTTTGGTGTTACCCTATTAATATAGTGCTGATGTCAGTGTAGGGATATTGATGTTAACAAGCTAGTTTTATTGTCAGTATTTGATGTGAGAGGACCACATTTTTAAGCTCCACTAAGAGCACTGACATCACTTAAAGATGACATCTACGAGAAGGTAGTAAAGGTAGAAGAAAGGAAGAGCGTCAAGGGTACATTAGAAGGAGAAATTGCCAAGTAGCTTGTTTTCTCTTCTCTACTACTCCCTCCATCCCCAAAGTGAAGTCCTAGGTTTGTCTCAAAAATAGATATATTTCTCTAGTGTGTCTACTGTAAATATTCATCTCTTTTGAATGAAAGATCTTCCTTTTAAAAATTGTTATAATTCTCTAATCTATGTACTAGAAAATATAGAGCTTTTCTGCTATTTAAAAGAAATAGAGAAATTAAGTATAATACTACCACAATTGACTTATCAAATGGGAGTATGCTTGTGGATGAATGAAGTATAAAACAAGAAGGAACAAAGCATTGAACTTTTCATTAACATGTGCCTGAAAGATATCTAACAACGGTACATTCAAATTAGATTAATCTGCTTTATGCATAAGCAAGGATATAGCCCAAAACATATATGATCTTCAATTTATATAAAACCAAAAAGAAAAAGAAGAATGAATTCACCTCATTTGGCAATCTACGTAAAAAGGAGATCAGCTCGGCAGGATGATCATCTCCATCTCCACCAGCACGAACTTTACCAGGTGTAGCATCTAAAACCCAAACCTTTACACATAATACATTTAGGAGAAAGAAGAATAAGAAAAAGAGAAAACGTAGTAGAAACTATAGAAGGCGGCAGGAAACCATGATATCATTTTTTATGTTACTAGTGTTACTCCCGTGCTATGCACAGGAATTACTTATACTCCCTCCGTTTCATGTCATTTGAGACTTATTTCCTTTTTCGTCTATTCCACGTGACTTGAGACTGCCCAAAATGATAAAGAATCTTTACTATTGTTCCCACTTATTCTCTATCCTACTTTACTTTTACACTCACAACACTAATCAACCTACTATTCCTCCAACTCATTCTCTCTCCTATTTAATTTTTCATACTCACAAACACCTTCTCCCACTATTTCTCTCTTACTTTTTCTTAATTTGTGTGCCAAAATTTTTGGTCTCAAGTCACATGAAACGGAGGGAGTACTCAATTTTAATAAATTTAGATGAGTTGAATAAAAATGATATATTATAATTGTAAAAAAATTATCTGAACAAAATATTGCTAGTGATAAAATCAGTTTGGCCAGGAAATGTATCGTTACATATCAATATCTCAACATATAGTTAACCATGACAAAACACCAATTTCATCAATAAAAATATTTCTAAAACTAAAAATGAATTTATTTTAATATATTTACTTTAAGAAAATTAACATAATTAAAAATATGACTATCTAATCTATAAACGTGCAGTAATATTGGAATAAATAATCAATAGCATAAAATATCAAAAATTGCATCAAAAAATCCTAGAACAAAGTATTTAAACGTTCTAAAATCGTAAAACTAAATAAACCCTAATTATATATAAAAAAAAAAATACAAACACGGATAAAAAGTATCGACCGTTTCCGCGCACGCGCTCAAATGACTCTGAAAATAGTAATTTTTCCCTATAAATTGATCATAATTCAATATTTTCACTATATATATATATATATAAAAAAACCATATAAAAATCAATCTACATGCAAAATTAACTATTTGTGCCAAATTAAAGATTTGACCTTATTTACCCAACTTTCCTAATTTGGAGGTGCATATGGGCTTCATTCTAATAATGGCAAGACTTTCTTCATTTATATAGTTATAGATGCACTGAAATAGTGAATGAGAAGATACAATGAGGACTAAAAGATGTAGGGGAGTTGAGGAAATTATTTTATACCTAAACAATGCACAATGCCAAAACAGTTAGTTGACTGTGAGTAGTAGTGAACATGACACACATGATGGGTACGCCTGTGTGTCTCTATTTTATGTTTTTCATTATATTTCGAATATATATTTTCAGTTCCAAATTTTAATTTAAAGTTGTTTCAAGTTATTGTCTTGTTGATTTCCTTGGAAAATGAAGGAGTTGTGTATATATTGCTGAATCATGGTGTGAATGTCATTTGAAAGATGATAACTATTCTTTAGTTCCAGAAATAAGGAAGCTTTGGAAAGATGACGGCTTCATTTTGACCCCTTCTGCTTACAGCAGTAACAGATGAAAAAGGTGCTCATATCTTTTGAATGAAAGTATGTTTTTCTCGCCCATTAACCTTGAAGTAATAGGTCATTCCATCTGTACATATACATACGAAGGATTAAATTTTAATTTGGTCTCTTAACTTGGCATATTTTTATTAGTTTGGTCCCTTGTGTTGACTTCCGTTACCAGTGTACCCCTTCTCTCTCTCAAATATTCAAAAGTGCCGAAACTACCCCTACATTAAATGATTATTTAATCGTTTAACTTAATCATTTCTCTCCCTATCTTCTACAAATCAAACAAAAGTGGATTTAATCCCTACACGCGAACAATCCACTTCAGATGTTCTTCACTTCTCCATGATTGTTTCTGCCACTGTTAATCAAAGCTAAAGAATTCACACAATCCCCACATTTGTTTGCTCCTGTTCTTTGGTTTTAGAGCATCTGGCCATGGTCTATTGTTGTTTACAAAGGCAATGTGCCTCCAGCTTGACCGAAACTAGAGTCTCAACCCTTATGTTACAGATTGCGAGGGTCAGTAAGAGGGTGAGAATATAATTATGACTCGGTTTGGAAATTTGGGAGCAACCTAGATGCGTCAGCGCCGATGTGTGTTTATTTATGCGTTTGGTAGGTTGAGTTCAATAATTTGGTGAATGTGAGTGTTTGTGAGAGTAGGAAACAGGGTCATTTTGGGATTGTTGCTGGAATAGATAGTGGTAGTGGGAAGTTGAGTGCATAGTTATTAAAGGCCCAAGGCGCACCAAGGCGCAAAAGGTGTGCCCGGAGCCTAGGCGCAAGGCATAAGGCGGGCGCGCGCCCGAGTGACGAGCCCCGCAATAATGCTTTAAAATACTAAAAATATAGTATACATACAACATCAAGATAAGAAATAATAGTATTTCCTCCATCCCAAAATGAATATCCAAAAACATTAAAATTTGCTTGTTAACAAGAGCAAATAATAAAATGAATTTTCAATTTGAGACGGTAGAGCAAATAAAAGAAATGAATATTCATTTTGAGACGAAGGGAATATACATGAATTTTAGTAATTGACATATCAATTTCAAAAGTTCAAAAATACGTATCAAATATCAAATTGGAGTAAGGTAAAAAGGTGATGTTTTCAAAAGTTCGAAACAGCGCCTCGCCTAGCACCGCCGAGGCTCCAATGCCGCGCCTCTCTGCGCCCTGGGCCTAGGCAGGATTTTAATAACTATCGTTGAGTGTGTGGTTGGAGTGGGTTTTGTTGGTGGTGTTGCTTCGTGTATTGGTTGTGTTGATGAGAAGGTGTGTTGGCCAGGAAAAGGAGACAATGGAAAGGGTGCCACAAGGTTATGTTGATTTGTAGAAAGCCAGTGGTTTGCAAAGATGCATATGGAATTGGTTACTTGGACGAGACCAATGTTAGAAAATGAATATGAACCCCAGCTGGCTGAGAAAGGAAATGGTTCAAGTTATTAAAATGGGTAGTTTGGGTGCTTTAATATTTCTCCACATAAAAGCGGTAAATAGGCTAAGAAAGCCATCATAAGGATAAAAAACAATACTCATGAGGAACCAATATATTATTGAATCCATATATGAATCGGGATATTGATGACATAGCTCAAACATGATAAGGAAACAGTTCTGAATTTTCGGATATCAAACAGAATCATGTTCTGCTGATAAACAAACGAATGATACTAAAATAAAAAAAAATAAAAGCAACCTAATATAGCATAGAAGTGTCCATAATATGCAATTGAGGTTATAAAAGGGAAAAAAAACTCCCTTAAGTATTCTGCTGAACCATAATTTAACTGAGTAGCATCATGAATTCAGCATATGACGAAATTCCCACAAGTTGCCACAGCCCTAGGATCTCATTTACTTAATACTCTTACAAAGGAAAGGTCTCAGAATGAAAGCTCGTTTCAATACCTAAACTACCCTCCAATAGAACGGCTACAACTCAAGAAATAACAACTCACCACTTGACTCCCTACTCTGATAATAGCTACTGATATTGATCTATACTTACATATTTGTTTATAAATTAAAAGCAGACAACTCGCGCATATGTTTGAACTGGTCGATTGAAGCTAGGATTCAGCAATTCATGATGGCAACATAGATAGTGTAATCCTTCTCACGCAGATCTACCTAAAGCCAATTATGGGAGTGCCGCATAGTTTAAGTCCAAACTTGGAGAATGTTAAAAATGAAGAATCAACCTAAAGCCAATAATGGGAGGGTGTCCATCATTATGTTCATTTTAGTCCGAACAAATTAGTGTCCAATAAGCACTGAATTTGAAGATGTTTAAGCATATAAAAGGATACTTACTCTGACAGGTCGTGCAAGTGGCTTTGCTGCCTGTTCCACCATGCTCAAGGCAACTAAACCAACAACATATCCGGATAAGCACATGCATTACCAAAATAATAACAGGTTAAAATTGAAAATATCACTTGATCTGAAGTACCTTTTCCTCCAAAGCTGTGTCCAATTATAATTCGAGGAATAAGTCTAAGCTGACCCAGCTGCTCCAGACAAAAGAGAAAGACATTCGTCATATATAACAGTAGATTCAATACATTAAAAAACGGGAACTCGACTCCGCACAAACTCAGCCTTTTGCTCATCAATTTACAAGGAAAAGTTATATTAACAAAGCTAAGATACAAACACGAACCATTCCCTACCTCACTTTCTCTATCCTACCCACTTTCTATACTCACAACACTCTACCCCACTTTCTATATTTTATAATACTCCCTCTGTCCCTAAATGAGTGTCTATTTTCAAGAAATCTTTTGTCCCAAAATGAGTGTCTTTTTTGAGTATTACTTTGTCCCTAAATGTTTTTTTTTCGAATTTTTTTTCACCGGTCTCTTTATACATGCAAAACTAAATGTTTGGAAAGGAGATTACAAGATTATATATGAATCTTTGCCACCAAAGAGTACAAAAAGTTGACATTTTCATATGTCCCTTAAAATGAAATTTGGACACTCATTTAGGGATAGAGGTAGTAAAAACATTCCTTTCTTAATTTTTGAGCCCAAAAAGTTTTTGACTCTTAAAATGGGACGGAGGGAGTATGCTCATTACACAAACAAAATAAAAGAACGGAAGTAAAGGAAGCTCAAAGGTGCAAAAGGGATACAAAAAGTTGATGGCTGTAAAGTTCACCAGATCCAGAATAACAACGAGATTTATACACAGATAGGATAGTTTAGGAGTACACACTAGCTTTAAGACGTCAAGGGCAGCTGAAGCAACAGTATGGGGGCCCTTCTTTGTGATTGATGCTGAATCACCATGGCACCGCAGGTCAACAAGGAGAAACTGTAAAAAAAAAAAAAAAAAAAAAAAGAGAGAGGCTAGCTGTAAGTTTTTAATCTGATCAAATATTAATATGTTACAGCTTTCAGTTCCACATCAATTTGCAAGGTAGGACAATGGATGTGAGAGTGCATGGCGGAGCCAGGATTATTTTGAATCTGCCCGGGGGGGGGGGGGGGGGGGTCTTCATTTTCACAAAATTTCACTAAGGAAAAGGGGCAAGAAAATAGTATATTTTCTCTTGACAAAAAATAGGGACATGTTTTGATTTATTGCAGTAAAATCCCTAAATTTAACAATCAAATGTATGTGGCAATGGTTTGCATAGGGTTGGATTTTTTTTTTTGGTAAACCAACTTAAGAAAATATTACATGGGCATACTTGGTTCCAAGGTTACCTATTTAACTGATTAGTCAGCATGCCAAGGAAAATCCATTAGCAAACGAAACCGTACAAATTTCAAACTTCATTACCAAGAAAAGTTTCTGAGAATTCTCAAGTCGTTCAATTGAGCCAAATTTGGTAAAAACAATCCGTTTTAATTATGGCTGCAAAACTCTTCAGAGTAGGGTCAACTCTTCAGAGTAAGGTCTATTAATATGAATGTAACTGGAAAAAACGTAGAACTAATACTACTTTAACTTTAACTTTTTACTTCTTAATTATTATTTTTTAGTTAGAGGGATGGGGAGGTCTGATGGAGCTCTGTGGGAAATTATGTATTCTGCACCTTACTGGTCTGAAACAACCAGAAGAGTCCATTTCATAGATAATGCGGCAAGGAACTTGTACCATATCCGAAGTACAAAGCTACTTTAGTATTGTAGGCTGACATTAACATTCTAAAGGGCTATAAACTTTTAACAAGATTTTTGTTCTTAAGGCCTGCCATATGGTCTGAGCTCCCATTTCCTGATCAACCAGCCACTAACCAAGCACCACATATAAGTTGGTAGCAGCATGTTGTTCAACTTTTCAACAGTTCACTTTAGGAAAAGTTCACTCTCCAACCTTCATCAACTCCTGTATTTTGGAGTTCTCTTTACTGACAGGAAATACAGCCTATCATGAAACTTTGAATGATAATTTTTGGTTTACCTTAAAATCTGCTACAAACATATTCCTTGCCCTCTTCCAATTAAAAAAAATAAATTATGTTTATATGTTCTACCTAACACCTACAGAGATTACCAAATTACGAAAACACCATATACGGCAAGAGCGTGATGCTTTATTCATTGGATATTGTAACAACCAAGGGCCGAAACATCCGGCCACGTACATGGCCGAAGAACTACACTAAGCACCTTGGCTAACTAGACCCACACAAAAGTCCATAAAAAATGTTGGTGTCTATACCTCTTGAGCCTGTACTTGCCACCTCCAAAATTCTACACGCCCCGGAATGCTGATCCTAATTGACCTTGGCGGGGAAATCAAGGATTTAAGTAGGGGAGTTTGCATTTCGATTGTATGTTACATTTGTCACAAATAAAAGCATGTATGTCTATAAAGTCTAAACAATATTCAATTTTGTGGCAAATCTGAAACATTATGCCAAAAGGCAACCATAGCAACCATTACTAGCGACAAAATGATACACTTAGCAGTACACTATAACCGTGATATAGGTAGTGTTTTCATCATGTCTGTACGGTTAGTAAATATTTCGTCATTGATGACACTTTTGCAGTTTATTGACACGTAATCACATCTCAGAATGTCCATAAAGCTTAACTTTCATGTCTTTTTGTAAAGCATTATAATGTTGAATGGAAACAATATATACATCAAGGTACCTGCCAATTTGGAAATTCCTGTGCCAATCTTCGAGTAAAGGTTCCTGTTACATAGCATAAACAAACAGTGCTCCTCGATTCAAACAAGAATTTTAAATACAGATGCGGAAATATCTTTGCCAAAATACACTACATCAAGACTAAGAGAACCGAGAATAGGAGACAGAGCAAATATATCACAAATTGGAGAAAGCGGAACTCAATTGGAAAAACTAGATATTGTTCTAGTAGACAAACCCTTTCATCCACAAGATAATGTAAAAACAATCCAAGAATCCACCGTAGAAATAATAAGAAACTCTCAACTTTGATATTCTTGGGTGCCAAAATCACAAGTAAAGATTCCTGATGCATCTTGGCATCAATATGGCATTCTTGAAAAGAGTAGAACTCAAACATAAACTACATTAAGGGACATGCAATGTCTATGAAAGCCCATAGCAATCCCAACCAGGTAGCGTGTCAATGGGAGTAAACCACCATGAACTCCACCCGAGTACTTATCATAGGTCATCTTAGAAAGGTGGATTACTCTTGAAGATGGTGCATAACCAAGAATAACATCCAATAGAGACAAAAGGCAATAATCAATGCAAGGTCCAGAGGTTAAAAAAAAAAAAAAAGAACAGCTGCTTTGTAAATAAAATAATGAAGTACTTTCCAAATATCGAGGTTAAAAAACGAAAATAAATTGAACAGAACTTACCCCAGTTCTTCCTACTACCTAATATGCCATGCAAAAGAACAGCTGTTGGTGGGCAGGGTACCGACTTGTCCATAATGTAGCTCCATACAACCTGTTCAAACAAGAATGATAACCGAACACTTAACACAATCATACTGTTGGCCCTTCTCAAATCAAATCCATTATGTGCTTCAGCAGAATGACACATAGTGAACAATCAATCAAAAGACACATACAAATTTTACGAGCAGCATCGTATTTTTGTATATCGTGTCTGAGGGCTCGTCTGGTGCAGCAATATTAAATAGCAGCTTTTTCCAAAAATAGTGTTTCTTTTAAAAGCAACATCTTAGAACGCGGATTTTTTTTATGAATGTGTCTAGTAAATTAATCCAAGAAGTGGGTTATTTCATATCTTATAACTGAATCACAGTTTTTTAAAGAAGAATCTCAAAAATGTACCCTTTTAAAAAGGAAAGGCCCTGTCTAAAAATGCTGTATTGATGAACTTTTAAGATACTTGATAGTGTTTTGGCCCAAAAAATTACCAACACGTGCGACCAAGCGGGCTCTAGGTATTGTAAGAAATATGATTTTTCGACTCCATGCAGAAGCCTTGAGAACATTGCTGATCTTGCCAAAAGTCATAAACATCTGTCGTATTTGAGTTATGTTGAAGATCTGCATAAATTTATTCAAGTTGGGTAGAAATCATGTTGAGTAGGGTACCCTATAACTTTGTCAAAGTCTACACGAGTATACTATCTGGTTCGTGTCTCATATGAATATTCGAAATTGAGTTAAGTTGGTTTACTATTCGTTGAGTCCCTATCAGGAATCCATTTAATCTTTTGAATTGTGAAGCGGATGACTGACTTTTGGTTTGGTAATTTCTTCTTTCAACAGATGTGCTACTTGATAGATAAGATGTTATTAGATAATGAGACTACATTTATCAACTTGTCACAGGAAGGTGAATGCTATATTTCAATGTGGTCTCTGCATCTCATATATGAATACTTGACTTAGTTTATGCTTAGCAAATTGGGCTAATCAAGAGAATACAGGACACTGCAACTTGATCAAAACAGGCCCCCTCCGTTAACTGGAAAGGTGATCAGACCATCAAAAATAATAAAAACCATGCCTGCCTTTCGTTTCTGTTTTACGGGCAGCTCTTACTGTTGGCAAAAAGATATGAGTAGGGTGTTTAAACTTTACAGGCCTCCAGAAAGATAATGCCCCAACCTTTGTGAATCTGATCTTCCATTGCATGTGCATATGAAGAGAGGGGCAGAAAGAGAAAGAGAGAAATTTGAAATGGTTTATGGCGTACTGCCAAGAATGAGAATAGAAACAAAGACTGCATCTCATAGTGTGGAAGGTAAGGGCGGTAATACAGTAATACCCGGCCCTAGGGGCCCATTTTTTTATTTTGTGAAACTCTTTTAATTAGTTTTGGACTCAATTAATTAAAGAGGAAGTAATGGGTTTAACTTTGGGCTCAAGTAATTTAAAACCCAATAGGATTAGTGAATCCTTTTTAAGTTAGGGAATTGAAAACCTAATCATATATAAAGACTCTCCAAAAACCTAGCCTCTCTAATTGTTAATCAAGAAGTAACTCAGAGAAAAAGAGAGAGAACGGCAGAGAGGGAGGAAGTAACGCAGAGAAGGAGAAAGAGATCGGGAAAGAGAGAGAGGAAGAGAAGGGAGAAAGAGTGGGTGAAAGATCAACCAAGAAGGTAAACCCCATCTCCATAAGCTTTTCTTTATCTCCATGAATTGATTATTAGAACACAATGATCAATGATTTAGAACCCTAAATAATAATGAATCAACTAAGGTTTTGTTGATTTGGGGTTTTAGAATGAAGATTGTGTGCGTGTGTGTGTGCAACAGTACGTGCGTGTGTGTGCGTATGGGTGTGTGTGTGGGTGCGCAGTGTGTGTGTGTGTGCGTGTGTGCGTGTGTGTGCTGTGAAGGTGAAAACAGTGTGTGAAATTGAATATTGGGAATTTGAGATTTGAATTGAAGATGGTAAAACCCTAGAAGTGATTTGATGAAACCCTAGGGGTATTTTGGTAAACCTAAAAGGGTATTCTGGGTATAAATCTATTTGGGGTAATTGTGAAACCCTAGAATGAGTATTAACCGTAAAAAGGAGTTAAAGAGAATAACTCGTAGGTTAATAATAAGAGAAGTAAAGTATAATGGAGACGGAAGTAAAATAGTGTTTACTTGCGTCTAAAGAAAGTTATTTTCGCGTGATTGTAGATACGTGCGCGTGGTTTTGCAAGAAGGATTAACGCAAGCCAAGGTAAGGGATTACGTTCCTAAGTCTTTTTGAGATTCATCCTTTGAACTAGGATCCTCATAATTCTTTCTAAGTCTAGCTACCAAGTGGCCGGTAGTATTTGAACTCCTATGACATGAAACGTCTTTTGAATTGATCTTACTCTTGATGTGTATTGTTTAATGGGTATCTAAAGTGATTGGAATTGTGATACGTGTTCTTGTACCTTGAACACTATGTGAATGAATGTTACTGTATCTAATTGAAACAGGTGCAGTTAGCTTTGTCTGATTGAAAAGGACTTGGCATGAATTGGTCTGATTGAAAAGGACTAAATGAACTTGTCTAGTTTGATTGAAAAGAACTTAGACACTGTATGCTATTTGATGAAGTATCTAAATTAATAAGGGAGCACCCTGAAAAGGTGTAAGGTCTCTTATTCTCGTAACCATAGTTATTAAAGGCTCTAGGCGCACCAAGGCGCAAAAGGTGTGCCCGGAGCCTAGGCGCAAGGTGCAAGGCGGGCACGCGCCTGAGTGACGATGCCCGCAAAAATGCCTTAAAATACTAAAAGTATAGTATACATTATACAACATCGAGATAAGCAATAAATGAAATGCAAGTAGTAAATCAAACATACATTATAAGTCATAAAAGAAACAAACATAAATAGATGTTCAAACAAGCATAAAGAGAAGTTCAAACCGAAGGACTCTAAGTCTAAATCCTATAAAATGATAAGCAGTTGTTAGTTTGAAGGAATTCTTAGTTATTGCTACTCTTATACAAAGTTATGGTGCATGTACATGAGAGAGTCATGGGAGAGGAAAAGTAATAGTCACGCTTATGTTTAATTACAATTTAATTGATGGTCGATTGTTGTGCCCGGAGCTAGGCGCACCCAGGCTCCAAAACTGTGCCTCTCTGTGCCCGGGGCTTAGGCGTGCGCCTTTAATAACTATGCTCGTAACACCCTGAAAAGGTGTAACACCCTGAAAAGGTGTTTGAAACTATGGAATTGACGAACTTGTGATAGTGCCACAACTTCTTTAAAGTATTGTAACTGTATTTTGAGTGTACAGTTAAGTTTATTGATGATTAGCCTTTCATTGAAGTATTTGTTTGGCTCCGTTCTTTCGGTCATCTCTTCTTAGTACCCGGAGAGATCCCGTATGAACTTACTGAGCATTGTTCGCTCACCCCTTTCTTATTTTCTTTTCCCCAGGTAATAGTAGAGGGAAAGGTTAGATCGCAGAGAAGGGCGGTCCGTGATTTAATGAAGAAGAGATTTAAGACATTGTTTTATTTTATGTTAGAGCTAGTGGGTTGTACTAGCCGTTAAGTTTGAAATACAGTTATGCTTCCGCACTGTTTTGAATTGTGGTTAGATTATACTAGCCGTTACAAGTGAACGTTGGATTGATTCGTGTTTGACGTTTGGAATTTCCTAGTTTATGGATAATTATTATTATTGGAAAAGTTTGGGTCGTTACAAATACAGAATAATAATGAAGCCAAGTTAGTCTAAACTCCAAAAAGTAAGATGTTCATGAAGCAAACATAAAGGTATGTCCTGTTTGGGTAGAGGCAAGGTTTGAATCAGTGAATTTGCCATTAAGAAGATCACTAGATGCAAAGAAATACCCCTTTTATGTGTCTTCTGATTCGATTGGAGGCGATGGAGTTTCCAAACTTGACAACAATGGCAACCAAGAGACCTTAGAGTAAAGCCCTCAAAACATATGATTTTCAACATCTATTTTAGCTATAAAAAAGTATAAAACAGTACAAAGTACGATAAATTAAAGATTAAAAACATATCAAGCAATAAGTAAATTTTTAATAAGGTTTTTAAGAATGTTGAGATGTCTACTTCTAGTTTGAAGGTATCTCTGCTTCATATGCTATTGTTTTGGTGTATGAAGTCAGTGTTACCTTCAAATAATTCTTTAATAGAGTTTTTGGATAGTTTTGTGGTTGGATAAGTTCTTTAATGAAGTATACTCCTAGTGTACAAAGACCTCGCCAGCTGATTTGGCGCCTTTTGTTTATATATACAAATTCTCAAACTATATACTCCTTCCGTCCCATTTTAAACTTCAAAAAATGGTTGGGTACAACAAATAAGAAAAAAAGGTGAAAAAGGTTATGTGTTGTTAGTGTAGATGCTTTGGTAGGAGAGAGAAACTGGGGTAGGGTATAGTTAGTGGATAACTGTTGTAAGTATGACATGTGGGGTCCACAAATAAAGAAGTACAAAAAACTTCCCTTTTTAGGTTTTGAAGTTTAAAATGGGACAACCAAAATGGAAATTTTTGAAGTTTAAAATGGGACGGAGGGAGTATATAAAAACCGAATTGAACGAGCCAAGTCAAGTCAAGTAATTACACGAGTAGACTAGCCGAGTATCACAACTGAGTCGCGTCAAACAGTTTAATTGAGTTCCCTGGAGTCAGATGCTCAAACTACCCGGTTCGTCTTAATTGCTCCCTCCTAATGTTACAGGAGAAAAATAACTCGAACATTCTGGTGAAAGTTTATGTCTGGAAAAGTAACTTTCACAAGGTTCGCTAGTAGGGAAGGCGAACGGGCAAGCTACCAACTCTAAAACACACAAAAAAAAGATGGAATGTCCAGTGATTTTAATGGGATGTGGTAAGGTCTAACTGTACAAAAGGTGGTCTATCTTTGTACTTTGACATGCAACCTCCAAACAGTGAGAATTTTTACACTGTACTAAGGCTCTTGAGAACCATGGGACAGAAAAACACAGTGAAGAGGAATTTGGTGTTCAAATGACTTACATTCCGTCCTTGAACAAGATCATATGCCTGCACGCAGAATTTATTCAATAAGTTAATATACTTATATATCAGATCAACTTTGTTGTGTGCTGTATTGAACGCAGACAAATAAAGAAATTACCAGTATCTTTGAGGGGTTCACCGTATCTTTCCTGTTTGCAAGCCTTTCATCTACTAATGTCATCTGAATACTTTGGCTCATAGATGTCCTGCTTGTGTGAACATGCATTAACCGGGAGATCTTGAATGTTCGATTCTACAAAGAGAATTTGCATTTGATTTACATATATACAGGTCCATATCTTAGTGAACGTATATGTGCGTGTGTGTGTGTAAAGCAAGACCAATCAAACCATAATTATACCCAGCATGTCCATCCAATTGGTAATACATAGAACAGTGATGTTACATATATGCATGACAAAGTTGATTCTCCAAACTGCAAAAAACTGTTCCTCCAATAGCTCTGGTTATGTCGTCAAATAATCATAATGTTCATTAACTATGAACATAGTGTATTCATTTGCAATTTGTATGTCAAAAAAGGGGTTAGCCTCATTTTACTACCCCCAAAGTTTATATAAATTTAGGGCCTGAACTTATATTTTTGTATCAATTTGAGGCCTACACAAATATTCCGTTAAATCTTGGGCGGAAAGTTGGCATGTGCCATCCAAGACCAATATTCTCTTGGGCTTTTGGTCTTTTCACATGACACGTGTGATTAATATATCCACCACCACACACCCAACATCTTCCCCTCCTTTGCAGATTAGCATCAGAGTTGTGCCCTGAGAAATGATTACTTTAGCCGAGAAATGAGATAACTCTACAAACGAGAAAGAATATTGAATTCTGGATACAAAATTATCATTAGAGATCTTTTTTATTGCAAAAAGACTACATAAGGTCATAAGAAGACCCGACTATGGATGATCCTTTCTACCTGGACTCATTCTGGCTCGGATGGTCAATCTCTTACAAAGAGAATTGTTAAATTCTTGTGAGCCAATTCCATGGCTCACAAGAATAACATGGAGAGCTGGTAAATTATACTACGGACCAAAAGAAAATATCAAAACAAAAAATAAGAATCAAACTCTGTGAAATTTTATGCAAGTTGGCATGCATGAGAATTTCCAATGAGCTACAAATATATATTCTGTGAACCACTAGACCTTGAGTCCAAATGTCATACTACTATATCATTCGGTGAGGACAGAGGAGTCATTTAGACTCTTGGACTCTCCATTAAAGTAACCCTAGTACATTTTCTCACAACAAAACCACCACTTTAAAAATTAAAATGCCATGCATTTAAATAACATCTCCATCAAATTTCTCAATTTCATTCCACAACTGAACATTCACTGGCATATTTATTTCAGCGTAATAATGATAATAACATCTTAAATTTTAAATTCTACAAAATATACTTTTGGATAAGTGCACACACACAATTGCTTGTACCCAATAAGGCAACTTAAATTCACCTGAGGAACCAAAAATCCAAAATGTAATCATTGACAACTGGAGCCTAAACATAGCATTAACTAACACAGAGCTTCTTAATTTATTGAGCCCACAACTTCTCACCACATCAATTCCCTAACGGGTGTTGTTATACACACCCGTAAACTTATGAATACACCCGTACCAGTGCATTACAGTGTTGTACCATCTAAAATTTCAAGCATTCTATGGGTGTATTCATAAGTTTTACGGTGTGTATAACAACACCCTTCACTATATTTACCTTTACTACAATCATCTCTTATATCATAATGGACTTGCATTTACAAAAAAAAAAAAAAAAACATAATGCACGAAAAAAGAATCCGCAGAAAGAAAACAAAGGGGGAAAATGTGATTTGAGAATCAAATAACAATTGAAGTTTGAAAAGTACCCCATAAGGCCTTGAAATCCTCCACCCATTCTTGGCTATTGCCGATATTACGGAATCAATCGAGCTAACCTCCAACCTATTATTCCTAGTAAAACTAATTGATGTTTCACCGTGTCGGCAGACCGTGAAATTTAGTGCCGCCGCCGCTGACATTTTAGTCGATGATCACATGCGGAATGGATCAAGGCAGTTGAAGAAGTCGAAAAGATGGTCCTACTGTGTGTGTGTGTGAAAATATTGTAATGTGTGTGAATTTGGAAATGGAATAGGGAGGAGACGGAGAAACCAAAGGTTGCAACCATGTATTTGTCCGCCTGCGCGCGGGGTCGTTCGTTTACGTGGTGCTCAGCCACCGCCAATTATGACTTGCGCCCCCACTCCACCCTGGTCCCCTGTGGACGCTCCTAGAATAATTTTTGTTTTCTTTCCGCTTGCCTTTTTGGGCAAAATATTTTGGGCCAATTGCAATTTGGTTACCTGTTTTTTACAAAATTTTGTAATTGGTTATCAGGTTTGTCAAAGTTGCTATCCGACTCCTCAGTTTATTGAACCGGAGCAATTGGATGTAAATCTCGTTACCCAGTTTAGAAACTAACAAAATCTCCTCCATGTGCGATTCACGTGTCTTTTAACGAGGGTAGAAATGTCAAACATGTTTTTAGAGAGAATTAAACTTTGCTTGCTCCCCCTCCAATCTGTGAAACTCTCCATTCCATTCACAATGAGGCCCATGGATTCTCAGATCTACGGCGCGGAGTGCACAAAATCAGGCAGCTCCGGCGCGCGTATGTCATCACTTCCGTCGGCTCCGACTATAAATCCGTTCAAAAGTAAATAAAAATCTAAGCTAAAATACCTAGAATTCCAGTTTCTCCACCGCTCCACGCTTTCGAAGCATCGAAAACGTGAGAAAACATCGCGAAAACAACCAATCTTTTTTGGTTTTAAGCCTAAAAAGGAATCGCACTTATAGAAAAACGTTCAATTTAAAACGGATCAGTCGACCTAACTTGCTGCACTTCCTGGGAAAGAAGTCGTCTTGGTATTGGATCCGCTCGCATAAACATGAATTCTCTTCTATTCGTCTGCTAGAAGCTTCGCCAGAAGCAAGCAAGACGAGGTCGCTCTGCTTCGTAGACGTTGGAATCGCTAGTAATCGCGGATCAGCATGCCGCGGTGAATATGTACCCGGGCCCTGTACACACCGCCCGTCACACCCTGGGAATAGGTTTCGCCCGAAGCATCGGGAACTTCCGCCCTTTTTAAAAAAGCAGATTGGTAATGGAGAATCGTTTCAGTTCAGTTGGCATTCAATTGAAAGGCATGAAGATTATCTTGAAAATAGACTCTAATTACAATTCTAGTAACCAGGCAGTCTGAAGCCTATAGGGAGATTGTGTTTATGAAATAGATTAGCTCGATGGCTTGGGAAAAAGAAAAAGCAATAAGGATCATAATTATGGATAGCAGTGGCAACCTCGGGTGTGTTCAAGTCCAGAGAGGACTTCACCTCTTTGATTCTTCCACGATGGGGCCCATTCAAAAAAGGATCATACTTTGTTGGTAGGCAAATTTTGATAGTTTTATCCGTACAAACCCGAGACCAGTAACTTCTGTGGCCCAACCTTGTTTTAAATCCCCAGAGTTCTCGGGCGGTAGAGGATTGCATCATACTGGTTTTTAATAGTGAGAAAATTCAAAACGGCTTCTTCTTCTACCCATTCCATCTTTACCTCTCCCAAATCTTCCGACAATCATCGACCAACATTAGTCCCCTGCGCTCTCCGCCGCCACCTCCACCGTCAACCATACCGCCACGACAGTCACAACCCAGAAAAACCCATTTCCACCAATCCCAATTCACCACAGTCAGATTCCAACAAATTCCAGTTAGTCATTGACCTCCAACACTACTTACCCAACAATACCCCTCTCTCTTTCAAAAGATTGTTAACAATCTCCGAGTCCAAATTCAATCAATTTCTCCGTTCCGGTACTGATGTCGTCGACGACCTGCGAACTTTGATCAGTTTCGATAACGACCGGAGAGTGGTAATTTCGTGTGAGAAGTAATCTCAAAACCAGCAATTTCTCAAATACCCAGATCAATTCCAACTCTGTTCTTGTGGGTTTAGCCAAGGTTATCCGACCCGACGACGTGGTCCGACCGGATGGACTCATCCATGGGATTGAGAGGCTACTGGTTCCGCGATCTGTTCAGGAGGACTTCAATCGGAGGAGAAGTTTGAGTTCTATTGTCGCCGTCTTGCCGGAGGTTGAAGGGAAGGGATTAGGCAGAGATGAAGGGAGGGGGTGGAATTCATTTACTAAATAAACATTAAAAGCATAAAAAAAAATTATGTTGACATTTCTACCCTCGTTAAAAGACACGTGAATCGCACATGGTAGAGATTTTGTTAGTTTCTTAACTGGGTAACGAAATTTACATCCAATTGCTCCGGTTCAGTAAAATGAGGAGTCGGATAGCAACTTTGACAAACCTGATAACCAATTGCAAAATTTTGTAAAACTCAGGTAACCAAATTGCAATTGGCCCTATTATTTTTTCTCTTTTAATTTATTTATTTTTTAAAAGATATTGACCAAAAATGACAAATTTTAAAAGTGTTTTTCAAAGTGATCAACAATTCTAGATTAGATACTGTTAAATTTACATTTTTTTCAAATTATTTCATATTTTACAAAAATATTTTCTATATAGAAAAAATAGTATTTATTTAAAATTCGCTACTATATTTTCATATTCTCAAATTGTTTTGTATTTTACAAAAATGTTTTCTATATTTTGAAAAAAAAATAGTTCAAATTCGTTATTAAAATTGCGTGTGAAAATACCAAAAACTAAATTCACTATTCAATTAGTAAATTAATTAAGCAAATACATACTAGTGCTATTTCCTTCATCTCAAAATAAATAATTTTATAAATATATTCCGTAATGATTTTCTCATTTGCCATTTTAATCATCCTAAAAAGTTTTTCTAATTTTTACAATTTGGATTAATGTGCATAATCACAACAGGACAGTGAAGCAAGTGTCTCTTGAGAAAGTTTGAATAGTCAAACGCGAAAAATCATTTTGAGACGGGATGCGTATTAGAAAATAATACTACTTCGTCCCTATCAACATTCATATATTTTTAAGAAGTATATTATATTCGCTGCTACTATTCACACCCGCACAATTGCTAAATAAACGCGCAATGAATATTCTTTTAAAAATGTCATCAATCGAAATGTTCATATTAACCCTCTGCTAAATAAACCCATAATGTTCGGTTGATGTTGGCTGAACAAAACAATGATGTTCGGCCGAACCGAAGGAAAAAAGTCATAATGTCCGGTCGACGCTGGCCGAACAAAGTACAAACGTTCGATCAACGTTGGCCGAACATTGATAAAATGTTCGGTTTAGCAAGGGCGAACAAGGCAATCGGGAATTTCTAAAGTATTTCAACAACTGAACTATAGTTGAACAAAAAACTCATTTTGACACGTAATAATGTTAACTAGTATAACCCCCGTGCGATGCACGGGGAAGTGTTTTCGTCCAAGTATTAACTACATATACATGGAGTATATATTTGCAGAAAATAAATACGTATAAGTATAATTATTTCTGAAAACTTTCTTGAATACAACATTTACATAACTACTTTAAAACACTTCCTTTAATAATAGTAACACATTAATCATATCAATATACATGTATATTGTACCATGTTTATATTGGAACGTAAACATAATGCAAATTCTGGATGACCACAATTTTTGTAAATTAATTAAGTATCTTGGAAATGTTTGTTTGACACTTTTTCATCTAAACACAGTCCACAAACCACTATCCATATTATTGTACTATATTGCCTAATTTCCCCAAATTAACATTCTATATATTGTATTTTGAATTTCCAAAGTTTAATAGAAAGAAATGATTATCAAAAAATATAACTAATGTTATCCTAAATTAATGTCTAATGACGAAAACAATTATTTCTCTTAAAAATAGGCAATAAAGTAATAATTTTACGTTAATTCATCGTACTACTACTACTGAAACTTTAAACTTTGGTAGTATAGATACACCATCAACAATAATATCAATATCAAGTTTTAAATTTTCATTAGAATAATTGAATTAACGTAAAATTATGGCTCAATTAAGTTTTATCATTTATAGTAATAATAATAAAAAAAGCCATCAACAATAATATCAATATCAAGTTTTAAATTTTAATTAGAATAATTGAATTAATGTAAAATTATGGCTTAATTAAGGTTTATCATTTATAGTAATAATAATAATAATAAAAGCCATCAACAATAATATCAATATCAAGTTTTAAATTTTCATTAGAATAATTGAATTAACGTAAAATTATGGCTCAATTAAGGTTTATTATTTATATTAATAATAATAAAAAAAGCGTAAAGATCATATTGGGACGGATGGAGTATATATAAACGGTTTGAATTAAAATAAATATAGTTAAATAATTCACAATCAAGCAAATTTCTCTACCTCACTCCCTGCTCTCTCTCTCTCTCTCTCTCTCTTCAACACCCAAACACTCTCCACACCTTACCAAGTCATGACCATCTACTGATTTACCCTCTTCTATCTCTACACACCTGATCAAAAACAAAAAAAAAAATCTACTGGAAAAGAACAATTCTTTAACCTTTTTTTTCATTAGCTCAATCCTTCATCTCTACGCACCTGATAAAAAGAAAATTCTACTGGTAAAGAACACCAATTCTTACACTTCAAAACCACACAAAATTGCTGAACAATAAACCACAAAAGTGTTTCAGTTTTTCATTCGAGGCGCCTTCATTTGTCTTGTTACATCTCCCGCTATAAATTTGATGTAGTCATTGTTTTCCCAATCCAGTTTTTTGCCTTTCTAGGTATTTCTCCACTTCATGTGACTGATCTCTGACATATCCAGCCTCGTCTAAGCCTCCGCCTTCCTCGACTTCACTCCCCTTTTGTTTTCACGGCACATCTGAGGAAAATGGTTCACGTACATGACGTGATTGTGAAATATATTATACCCACAAAAATGAGACTAAAATGTTGCAACTTTACTTAAAGAAAAATCAAGCATTTATATATATACTCCCCCGTCCCCGCACAAGTGACACTTATTTCCTTTCCGGTATGTTCCAGCACAAGTGACACTACCTAAAATGGAAATGTTTTAATACTCCCTCCGTCTCAGACTAAGGTTCTTACTTTCCTTTTTGGTTTGTCCCAGACTAAGGTTCTTAGTTGCTTTATTACCTAAAATGGACAATGGGACCCACTTGTCATTCTCACGACAAAAACTTTTTATCCACTTTATCTCTCCTACTTTATCCTACTTCACTTTTCATACTCACAACATTTACTTTTTCTTAATCTCCGTGTAAAGTCAAACTAAGAACCGTAGTCAGGGACGGAGGGAGTATATTTATATTCAATCAACCCCACTATTTAACCCCGCTCATTCTCTCTCTTCATTTTCCACCACTCATTTTATTCAACCAACACTGCTATTTACCCACACTCATTCTCTTTCTTCATCTTCTACCACACAACTACTACCTTTTCTTAATCTCCGGGTCCCAAAAGTTGGTGCCACTTCTGCTGGGACGGAGGGAGTATATATATAAAAAAAAAACAATCAATTTGCTCCCATACATTATGCAATCTAAACAAAATCAAATGAGGTTTCAAATTGTTCATAAATTTCTTCAAAACACAATCAATATTATTATCTCATTTTGAGTATGTTGCACCCATTTATTACTAACTACTTACTCTCCATGCATTCTAGCACATGCTTGAACAAAAGTAACCAACAATAGTCATCCCGTATCCCATTAGCAATTTGGGAGTGTCAAGTGAATAACCAACCTAACATTAATTTCAATCTCTTCAATCCTATAACAACAACTAATTGTACTGAATATAAAGGATAGATTTTTTTTCAGCGAGACTCGCCTTTCCTTCTTCCTATGGCTGATTATATTGTTTGCACACCTCAGTTGCCCCTACATGGAGAACTCAGCTTGAACTCATCAGCTTTCAATGATATTCCTTTAACAGTTTTGTTATCCCTTTGTTCATTGTCAATCCCAATCACATTGTCCCTGCTCATCAACCATTGTTGCAACATAAAACATATTTAGATATTTGCATTAAGTTTCATCAATATACATCTACACAAAGCCTTGAAAATCATTCATTCCCTTCGATAATTGAATACTATATCTGTCCCCAAAAACGTAATCTTAATTGCCTTTAAAAAATTCTACTTTGCAGATACTATATATATGTGCTGATAGTTTAAGTAACTAAAAGAACAGAAGCATAAACAACACTATTTACTGCTTTTCAAAAAACATACTTCCTTGCACAAATGTTATTTGGATAAGTGATCAAATCACAGGGTTATAAAGCTCATCTAGTGGAAAATTACCACATAAAGGAGATGAAAAATAATTATACAAATTCTAGAGACATACCTGTAATTGTTGAAATTGAGTTGTTTATATATTAGCCCGAATTCTGACTCATCTCGCTCAATATCGCCACAATTTTCCAGTCTGACATCCTCTTTCTCCACCTTTACCATCAATAGAATTAGATAAAGAAAGTAGAATAAACTGACTTGAAACTATGCAAGTAAATCAATTTCATGGATCTTCAAACGGAATAATCATTCTTGGCTCCATGTATGGAGCCGTACTTACATTTCTTCACAAACACAAACATGATTAACATCAAATCAAGAACATTGATTAACCAATTTACATTAAATCAAGAGATATATTGGATTAGATTACCTCACATATGAAAAATCCATGAATGAACAGACTGCCACACTTGAAACAATGACAAAGTGGATGAGAAAGGCGAGCTGCATAGTCTACTTGAGAATACCAAAGAACCAGATTACGAACTTCTATCCAAAATAGGCAAAACCATCTTTCCTAAATAAGCCACAATGTAACTAATGGAGATACTAAAATATGCCTCAAGCACTCTTATTATTATTAACAACTAACTAAAGAGGCTTCATGATGGAAGTTATCATTACTGGCTAGACATTCGAAATTGTTGATAGCCCTTTCTAAGAGGAAATATCATTGCAAAAAACTATATTTAAGAGATACGATAACAACTAATCACTTTTAAAATTAAGACATGCTGCTTATGGAAAATAAAAGTGGAACCTTTAACGTAATCATTGCACAATAATAAAGGCAGTAATAGAGTGAAATCAAAGAAAATAGGAGTAAGTGTCATCTATCTCTCCTTAACTCCAAAAATTACTCCCTCCGTCATATAGTTATGCTACTAAATGGAAATGCACGGATATTAAGAAAAAATGTTGGAAAAGTAATTATTGTATGTAGGTAAGAGGAAATAACTTAGTGTATAGTTGTTGTGAGTGGATAGGTGAGAGAAAAGTGAACATTTTGAGTATGTAGAAATAAACATAGGACGCCCAACCCAATTTTTGTAAGTTTAATCGGTGAAAGAGGTGAATAGTCTGGACGAAATTTTCCTTGTTGACCGTGCCACCGTTTTATCCTCCAGTTAAAAGCTTTCCGTTAGCATGTAAAATTAGCGGTGGCGGTGGCGGTGCCGGTGAGGGGGAAAGGGGGAATGTTTGTGTGTGTGTGTGTGCTTAGATAGATTTGGGAGAGAAACAGGGAGATTGTGTGGCGGCGATAGGTAGAGAAAGATAGGATCATTAGTAAACAGAAACTGGGCATTGTCAAATTTTGTAAAAAGGCAAAACAATAACTTGTAACATGAATCCACAAACACAAAAAGATTTGAGCGTGAGTGTGTGTGTGTGAAGGAAGAGAAATCATTAGTACCAGCAGTATCCCAGAGACCCAAATTGATTGTTTGCCCATCAACATTCAAATTGGCACTAAAATTGTCAAACTTAGTTGGAACATAATCCTGCCCAAAAAAAATAACAAAGAAATTAAAAACCCATCAATCAAAACCCAAATTACAATCAAAATCATTTCATAGAAATATCTCACATCAAAAATTACACCTAAAAAGAGGCCATTAACAAAGAAAAAAACATCACAAATTGCTGAAATAAAGGAAGAATATAAAAGAAAATTACAGTGTGGAAAGTATTGCAGGTGTAGGAAATAAGAAGGCAAGTCTTGCCAACAGCTCCAGCTCCATATGTTACACATTTTATGAACTTTGTTGTTGTTGCCATCAATCACATTCTTAGCACTCTTCTAAACACTTAATGAAGAAAAAAAATTCCGATTTAAAAAACCCCCTTTTTAATTTGAATTTTGTGTGTATGAAGTTGCAGAAAAAGAATCCATTTCAAGAATTTCCTTTTCTTTGTCAATTTAAGAGATTTTACCCAAATTCAAATTTAGGGCTTAATTTTCATATTAAAATTTACAAATTTAGTGTTTTAAGATTTAATTTGTAATATAAGATTGAAGCCCTAAACTCAAGAATTATTTTTAAATTTGGAAAAAGGTTGAATTCGGAAATACTGATCTATTTTACACACATCTCATATCTGTTTGTAACAGACAAATCGGATCTGATTTTCGCAGACAAAGAAAGAAAAAAGATGGAAAGAACGTACCTAGGGCAGAGGTCACAAGTCAACGTAGTTAAGGAGGAGGTCGCGGTAGGGATACGATGCTTGATGTAGTGGCGGAGTCATTAAGGCGGTGACGTTGTCAGCGACAGTGGTGGTGACGACGTCGATGGCAGTGGCGAAGGAGTTGGCAGTGGGGGCGAAGGAGAAAGCCGGAGCGGAAGAAATATTTGGGGAAGGACGGAGGAGTTGACGGTGAAGGGTTCGATTTAGGTGTGGGTGGCGATGGGGGAGAAAGAGATAGGTCGAGAGGAAGACGGATTTGTGGGAGAAGAAGGAGAGAGTGAGTGTGTGTGTGTGTGTTTCTAGAAAGAGAAAGGAGAGTAAAAATGAGGAGGGGTGAGGGGAGGCGAGGGTGCGGTTTCCACCAAAACCGAAAAAAAAAAAGAAAAAGTTTTCTCAAACGACGACGTTTAAACTTTCCGTTTAAAGGGGCATTGACAGCGACGTTTTTGAGCGCCAAATTGCCTTTTGTGGAATGTCTTGCCTTTTTAATATAGTATAGAGTATAGATATAGATTTGTAATCTAAGATTGAAGCCCTAAACTCAAGAATTATTTTTAAATTTGAAAAAAGGTTGAATTCGGAAATACTGATCTATTTTACACACATCTCATATCTGTTTGTAACAGACAAATCGGATCTGATTTTCGCAGACAAAGAAAGAAAAAAGATGGAAAGAACGTACCTAGGGTAGAGGTCACAAGTCGATGTGGTTAAGGAGGAGGTCGCGGTAGGGATACGGTGCTTGATGTAGTGGCGGAGGCATTAAGGCGGTGGCGTTGTCAGCGACAGTGGCGGTGACGACGTCGATGGCAGTGGCGAAGGAGTTGGCAGTGGGGGGCGAAGGAGAAAGCCAGAGCAGAAGAAATATTTTGGGAAGGGCGGAGGAGTTGACGGCAACGGGTTCGATGTAGGTGTGGGTGGCGATAGGGGAGAAATAGAGAGGTCGAGAGGAAGACGGATTTGTGAGAGAAGAAGGAGAGAGTGAGTGTGTGTGTGTGTGTTTCTAGAAAGAGAAAGAAGGAGAGGAAAAATGAGGAGGGAGGAGGGGAGACGAGGGTGCGGTTTCCACCAAAACCGAAAAAAAAAAGTTTTCTCAGACAACGATGTTTAAACTTTCCGTTTAAAGGGGCATTGGCAGAGACCTTTTTGAGCGCCAAATTGCCTTTTGTGGAATGTCTTGCCTTTTTAATATAGTATAGAAGTAGATGAAGAAACATATATTCAAGGGAGGGGCTAATACCACTATATATTTTGAGGTGGTCTCACATGAGAACAAGGGGATCCGTCTCATTCATGAGACAGGTCGACCATGCCCCATGGGGCATAACTCGCCACGTTGCAGCCTCTCATTAAAAAAGTTTTTTTTTTTTTTTGGGGGGGGGGGGTTTGAGTTTTTATATTATTTTTTCGGCTTTTCCGTCGTTTTCAAAAAATAATAGTTACCATAACTTAATATAATGACTGTATACATATAAAGTAACATTGTTCATAAGTAAACGTAACACCTGTTTTACAAAAACAAAAGCTCGTTTTACCCATTTTTTTCAAATGTAATACTAACTATAATTACATGTAACCCAAACAATATTTAAATGTAATTATCATTTATACTAAAATGTAATAGTGCTTTTGCAAAAATGTAAAATATTGCGTATTTTGATTTAATTTTTTGAAATAAAGTAACATTTGAAAAGTAACAACTCATATATATGAATGTAATTGTGTTGTACAAGTAAATGTAACACTTTAATAAAAGAAATTATAACATATTTCTATAGATAATGTAATACTTTTACATGAAACACTAATCAAGTGTTTTTAGCTCGAAAAATGTAAATGGTTGAATTATTACTTTTTTTATACATATGTGTTACAATTATGTATAAACATTATTATATATAAGTAACACGTTCGTTACATTTTAGTTGTAATAAGTATTACTGTTGGCAAACGAAGAAAACATAGAAAAAAATACTGTCACTTTTCTGTATATATGTATTACTTTTATGTATATAAACTGTTACTTTATATGTATACAGTCATTACATTAAGTTATAGTAACTATTACTTTTGACAAACCGAAAAAAAACCAAAAAAAAATATAAAAATTAAAAAACAATTATTTTATTTTTGGCCTATGAGAGGCTGCCACGTGGTAGGGTCGCCCTCTGGGTCCTGGAGCTGGTTCAATGGGTCGGGTCATGGGTCAAAAAATGACCCGTCTCATCCATGAGACGGGTTCTCATGTTCTCACATGAGTCTTTGTCCTATATTTTATACTAATCCACTACAATTTTTTTCAAAATGACATTATTATCCTTTTATATTTTAAGGAATTAATGATGTAGTTTAGGGAGATATTATATACCTTATATAACGTTGACATATCCATATATTTGCTAATTAAAACTTAATTAATCATAATCATTAATTATCTTTATTTTTTCATTTCAAAAATAAATAAAATGATGAATTAATTTTGTTAACTAATCCCCTGAAATTTTCTTTTTAACCTATATTTTATTTATATTTTTAATTTTTCCATTTTCCACATTAAAACTGTCAAAACATATGCAATGCATTTTTTCGTCTCATATTTTTTTTAATAAAAAATATTTTATTAATTAATTGACATAATATTACTCATAGATATTTTGACTTCACCAACATATTGTTTAATATTTTAACTATGCTACAAAGGAAAATTATGTTAGAAAATTCGTCACTTAGTTTCAGAGTTAAGAAGCATAATTGCTAATAAATATTGAAAAAGAATCAACATAGCAGCATTTAGTTTTTTTAATATAAAGTAAAAATATTAATAAATTAATTGACCACTCATGTTTTATACTTCATTTGAAAAATTCATTGTTTAAAATCAAATAATTTCTCATTACTTTTCTAGTCCCTTTTCTCTATTTTTATATTATCGTTAATTAATTGAGATCACAGCAAATAGAAAAATAATGTTTGTCGTAGAAGGAAAATAAAGACATTTAATTTCTTGTACATAAAAGAATTGGATGAAAAATAAATAATTTTATTTCTATTATTCTTATAAACATTTTATAAATTTTACATATAATTATTCATTTATCTTAACATACTTAAAATAAAATAATTTGGGATAAAAAAGGTAAGAAAATAAAATGGCAGCACAAATAAATCAAAACCTAAAAGAGTATTAATAGGTGTATTGGATAAATAAATTTTGTAGTATATTTAGTCCTTTCACGAGGGGCAATTGTGTCAAATAAATAATTAACTTACTAAAATTATAATGAATGTAGTGGATTAGCAAATGTTGTAGTGGCAATAGCCTATATTCAACTAGATTATTGAGAGAGAAAAACTAATTATTTCTTTGTCAAATCGGATATTAACTTCACAAGTGGGACTTTGCCCTAAATCTTGTATGATTTTTCTTTTGTTGATTTGACTCTCAAAATGCAAAGCCTTAAATTAATTGCCTTGAAAATGAAGTGGGTTGGGAGAATTGAGGAGGAATGTGATCAGTCTAGGTTGAAAGGAACATACATAAAATGAGACTGTAGGCTGTGTTCTCGTGCGTGTTTTGTGAGGAGAAGAGTGCAGATGGGAGTGTAAGTGTGGTTTATTAATTTAAGTAGGTGCATGATTATGGGTTTAAAAAGGGTAATATTGGAAAAGAGACGGTGTATCTAGTGTTTAGTGGATAAATGTTTTAGGTAGGCTTAGTATTGCAGGTTTATACAGCAATTATGCGGGTGTGAATAGTAGCACTTCCGAATTTATTAGGTAAGAAGAATCTGCGTAACTTCTGATAACTTGTACAAATCGTCTTTTCTCTCTCTCTCTCTCTCTCTCTCTCTCTCTCTCTCTCCTTTCATCATCTTCTTCAAAATTTCCTTGATTTAATCAAGTTCTTCTTCTTTGATCATCTATTTTTCTTGATTCTCATTCAATTCTTTTTTTTTTTTTTAATTTGATTAATTAAAAACATTTCAAATTTTGCATTTATTATTTGACAATTTATCAATTAACAAATGTAAAATTAGGGATTAATTTTAAGATTTTCTTTTTGTTTATTAAATTTGGTGTTTAATAAATTTCTCTCCTTTGTGAGAGTCGTTGATTTCTCTCCGTAGTTGAGAGTTTGTGTTTGTTGGTTTGTTTGTTGGTTTATTTTTGTACCGTGCAATTGCAATTTAATCTTCAATGACGAATCTCACATCATCTAAAAAAAAAAAGATGCCATTGTTCTTGCTGCACAAGGATGTTTCGAAGATTTTGGAATATTTGGTGGACGATTATTCGCTAATCCGGATTCTCCATGTCAAGTACTCAACGTGAAATATTATTCGACGGGGAATTTCTTAAATGCCGACTTGAGGCAGTTTCCAAGTTATATTTGGAGTAGAATCCGTATGTTTCAAGACTTTAGTCAAAATTGTCATTGTTGCAGGTTAAGAAATGAATCTATTATGAATATTTGGGGTGAGCCTCAGGCCTTGGTGGAGTGTTGTCTCTGTTCTTATCCTTAATGCAATTGAAATTGTTGTTTCAGAAAAAACAAATTCCGGATTTATTACGACTAGCGATTTTAGTTTAATAATTAATTTACTAATTTAGGTAAAGTAAATTTCCTATTACTAGTAGCGAATGTAAAACAAATATATATTTACTTTGTTGAGTCGTAAATGAATTTTTGAAATTACTTTAAGAGCAATTTTGAATAATTATTTTGAGACAGAGGTAATATTTTATTATAGGTCTGTTTATCATTTGGTTTGGGTAATTTATTGCGGTAACTAAAATGTATTGTATAGAAAGCAGGAGGAACTTGATTCTTACTTTTCCTCCTCAATGGAATCTCTATATTATAATACAGCTCAAAATTAACTGCCAATTGACTTGAGACAAAGGAGGGTTGAGATTAATCCATAACCGCCAACATCCAACGGCTGTGGTTAAATAATAATTTTTCTGTTTAATCTTGGGCCTTGGATTATTTGTTAATAGCTCTGATCGAGCGGCTAATAAGAAGCGGTTTCCATTCTCCTTTTCGAACTCTTTTGTTTGTTCGATGCCGCTACCCATTGTTTTGCCTTCTGTTCTCGACGTCGAGGCCTGTAGTTTCCATCATCATCCCCAACCCATAATATCTAATCCTATCTTCTCCGACACGGGCTTCTTCTCCTTCTGTTCCGCTTTTCACTCCTGTCGTGGCCGCCGCAAGTAACAACAAAGAGGAGCTCCTGAGCCGGGAACGGTGGTGGTGTTTATAACCTCCATGATCTAAAGGCTTAGCCTTTCTCTTAATTTTCCTTTTTTAATCTTTATGGCTAAGATTAATTATCAAAAAGATCAAGTATATTCCGATCGAGGGAATCTGCTTCGTTTATCCCTTCTTCCCCTGATTGATTTATATTGATATTATGTGTGCAGTCTCAGTTCTCTCTTACCCTATCTCAGCAATGGTTTTTCATTCCTACGAGGACAAGCCCAATTTTGTAGGTGGTAATATTCGTTCCTCCCCTATCTCAGCGATGCTTCTCATTCACGCACAACACATCTTACAAATTCGATTTGACTCATAAAATTATGTAATTTTGACTTGCCATTACTGATTTTAGATTGTGGTTGGATTGATGGCCAACAAAGTGGAATGGGACTGGTTTTATCGACTGCAAGTGCGTTTCCTTTTCCTCAATCATGTTCATGTGTTTCTTTGAAATTCAACTTTGCTCATAAAATTATGTAACATTGACTTGGAATTACTGACTTTAGGTTTCTTTGGTTGGAATTGTGGCCAATAAAGTGGGAGAGGGGCTGGTGTTATCGGCTGCAAGTGATGGTGTGTTTCTTTTTCCCCACCTATTTTTGTCCGACTTTAGAGTGTCAATTTGGGGATTTACTTTAGTTGTGTATTTCAAGTTCCAATCTTTGCTACTCCCTCCATCCCAAAATGAATATCCCAATTTTGTTAAAAATTACTTTTGATTTAGAGCAAATTTAGAAATATTTAGACATTCATTTTTGGGATTAAGGGAGTATAATTTTTTGATCAAATTAGTTCCGGAGGTTAAATTGTGTTGGGATTTTCTTCTCCAGTTTTGATTTTCTCCACTATAGAGTCACGGGTTTGATTGCCAAATGTAGTCAGAAAATGAGGGTGTGGCCACTGTCACTTAGGATCAGTAAGTGTACATCTGCTGAGTGTTACCGAACCTTGGTTGCGATAGGAGCTTCCTGAGTGAATATGCTGGCAACTATGATATCACCACCCTAAATCTGAACCCTCCCCATTGTTGTAGTGGAAGTATTCATCTTAGTAAATATGATGATGGTGGGTTCACTAGATTAGAAGTTGAGTCTATGATTTATGATTTTAAGTTTAATGGAATTGTGGTTTTTGCCATATATGGAAATAGAGTGAGATAATGTTGATATACTTATTATAGAAAGAGAGAGAGAGAGAGAGAGAGAGAGAGAGAGAGAGAGAGAGAGAGAGAGTTGATGTTGATGTTTATAGTGGGGGGATGGGGGTGGCGGAGAGAGGGGGGATTTGGGGTCAGGGGTTGTCCTAGATAGGTGAGGGTTTTCTAATTAAATTTTTGGGACATGGAAACTGCTGGAGATAAGTTAGGGAGATTACACTGATCCAAGCTGTGTTTTTGGGGAATAGAATAGGTCAAGTTCATTGCGAGTTGATGTTGCCTTTCATTATGCAAACTTATTGAAGTTAGTACATTATGATTTGATTAAGGGGAATGATAGGTAGTTACTACATTTTCTACTAATAATGTTCCTAACTTCAATGAGTAGAGATCCAGGTCATATCCATGCATTTGACAATTTTCTTTGCAATCTATCAATCCAGAATGGTTTTTGGGGTTAATGGGCTCCTTCAAAGTTGGTATACAGCAGTTGGAATAATATGTTTTAGTTTCTGATCGACTGTTGTATGCTTTACATCTCCATTTACGTCTTCTAAAAGAACATTTATTTTATGACATTGTATGTGATTTTTAAAAGAGCTAAAGTGTACTCTATGTTGGTGTTGTTCGTGTGCTTTGATTATTGTAGGGAAAGTTTTCATTATTTTAGGGAAAGAGAATTAGGGAAAGACATTCGTGTACTTTGAATTTATTTTGGGACGGAGGGAGTAATATATACTAATGAACTATCTTATATCATTCCTTTTAGAATGAAAGAAATGCAACACTTGGATGACACTGACATGTAGGTTTTTGGGAGGGGGGAAGGGAGGAGGTAGGTTCAACGTGTGGTGGGGGTGGAGGGGGGGGGGGTTAGGGGCAGGAGAGTGGGATGGGGTGGTGGGGGGATAGGGGCGGGGCGGGGGTGGGGGAGGTGTTACAAAATAATTTTAATATGAGTGAAAAAATGTTATTTGTTTTTGGGGTGGGGGTGGGGGAGTTGTTAAAAAATGATTTTAATAAAAGTTTTTTTTTTTTTGGGTGGGTGGGTGTAGGGGCGGGGGTGGAGAAGGTGTTAAAAGATAAGAAAAAAAAAAGATATTTTTTTTTGGTGGTGGGGGGGGGGGGGATTGGGTGGTGGGGAGGAGGGGAGCTAAGGTTGGGGGTGGGTACTGCATCTATTTGTTTTTTAAATGACCCAGGTTCGATTCCCACTACTATTTTTTGTTTATGCACCCATTTGAATTTTATCTTGGGGCCGCCAATGGGAGTTAACATTTTCCGAAAAATGACTTACGGAGGAGAAATCTGTAAGTCATTTTACTTTGAAAAGTAGAAAACCCATTTTCCGGTAAACATTTTCCCCATTTTCCGGTGCTTAACAAACGCCGGAAAATGGGGAAAACATTTTGCGAAAAACATTTTGCTTCAAACAAACGGAGCCTAAGAGTATACCTGTATGGATTGGAGATGGATTTAAAATGTGTGTTCTTTATTAGTTGGACTAATTAATAAGTTTGTTCCAATAGCTTGAACACTGCACATAAGAAATGATAGATGTATTAGTAAGCTTATGTTCTATTTTGTGTTAGAACATTTGGGACTGTAGAGTTCCAAACATACTAGGCTTTTGATATATTTTTAGTAAATAGAGGTTTTAGCAAAAACAATAGATAGCATCACATGTTTCAGATATATGCATCTTAGATATTTTCACATATTCCTTTTTGGGCATTTAGTTTTATTATCATTCGTAAAATTCCATCCACATGTTAGACTAATTCCATAATGTCACCGTGCCACCGGCACGGGTATGCGTACTAGTTTAAATCTGAAAATGCTCACCCTTTAATTGTATTATTAATTCGATTTTTATAATGTGTGCCCTTAGGGCATAGGATAATACATATATATGGCAACGAATCTAAGTAATTATAGCAATTGAACTTAAGAAATATTAACAAATTATTAAAAGTTGCTATAACTACATTGATTCCCTGCCATATTTAATTGTTATCTTATGCTCTTATGGCACACGTTAGAAAAACCGTTATTCATTTGGGACGAAGGAAGTACTCCCTCCATCCCAGTTTAAGGTTCTTACTTTATTTTTTGGTATGTCCCAGTTTAAGGTTCTTATTTGCTTTATTCCTTAAATGGCAAATGATGAATAGTGTTTTAGACATCCTTTTCCTCATGAAGTTCATATATTACAAAAAAATCATCACTTACACATCTATTTTTCACCCACTTGTTTTATGAATGGACAATTATATCCTCCACACACTACTATTCTTGACTCAAATTTGCCTTGGTTCCTTAATAAGCGTGTAAAGTCAAACTAAGAACCTTAAACCAGGATGGAGGGAGTAATTTTTTTTTCGGATATAAATGCAACACTATAAGAAATGATGTACTCAATGTCAAAAAAGAAAATAAAAAAATCAATCGAGTATTCTATTTCCTTGACTTTGCTGCTCAATCTAAATTTATTTTTTTAAGCGTATTTTAGGACGGATGGAATATCATATTTTAATTTTTGGACCTTCTTAAAACAAGTGCAACATATATTTTGAGGCTTATTGGGTAATATATATTTTTTCAATAAAGTAAACTATTTTTTATTAATTAGTTTTATTATGCTTCATTTTTTAATTTTTAAAACTCGGAAATTATCCAATTAAGTAACGTGTAATTGTAGTACTATTACTTCTATCCCAAAATGAATGATTTTTTTTTTATCTCAAAATGAATGATATTTTCATTTGAGAATATTGATATTTTCATTTGAGAATATGTTCCTAAATTATTCTTTTATATATTTTTTTCAAATTTTGTATTATACTATGAATGATTTTTTATTTCAAAATGAATGATATTTTCATTTGTGAATATGTTCCTAAATGATTTTTTTTTTTTAATTTTGTATTATACTTGCACAACAAACTTTTTGAAAGCAGGTAACAAAGAGATTTACAATTTTTTACTATCAATAGTCAATTTTTCAGAGCGTTTCATAAATCGAGAAACGTCATTCGTTTTAGGACATAGGGAGTATAATATTATAATGATATAAATATAATATTATAATGATATAAATATAAATAATAGATAGAAATATGAAATGAATAACATATCATTATTAAAATGCTTAACAAATCAAACACAATACTTATTATTTTGAAATTGGGGATATATCCGATAAAGTAATGTGAAAATTACTTTCAGCATATAGTACAGTCCTAATTAAATTGAAGGGGAAAAACGTTTTTGAGTTAGAAACAAAGGACTATGTATATAGAAAGTTGTTGTGATTATAGCAAGTGTGTCCCATAAATAAAAAAGTAAGCTATATTTTCAACCATTGAAAATTTTGGACATTACCAATTTGACTATCAAACTTTTCCAATTACAAAAATGGCCGTCATACTATGAATTTAATATTAAATGTGACCTAAATCATGATAGTTTATGTTATTGGAGGTTATTTTCTATTAACAATCATTAGTTTCTACATATTGATACTGTATTAGTTTTCGTTAACAGCTAAGCTAAGCTAAAGGTATACAATACACTCCCGTCATCTCAATATAATGTTCCATTTTGAATAATAATGATTTGTTTGTTTATTTATGATAATGAAAATCTAACATTTGTTATTGGTACACAAATACAGATATTATCAATAGAATTTTAATTTTTTATTAATTAATTAAATTAAATTATAGTTATTGCTTAATGTTCACTCAAACAAACTACTAAAAAGTGGGAACCTTTTTTCAGTACAAATGGTGTAATTTTTTAAATAAAAAAGGACAATGCCCTTTAAATTTTATTAAAGTAGAAATTTAAATAAAAATAATGGGAGGCTAAACCTTACCATCACAATGTAAGAAAAATACAAATGAAAATAAAGAATAAGAAAAAAAAGAAGGCATCAATCATCATCTTTATTATATTAGTTTTCAAAAATCTGACCATTGACCTTTGGCAGGGAAAGACATTCACCTCTACCATTGCTCAGGCCCGTCTCACTATTTTCAGGGGCCCTGAGCTAAATATGAAAGTGGGGGCCCTTAATATCTAAAAAATTATAGAATGATGGCAATAATATTGAAGTAAAAAAATTAATTTATTAAAAGAAAATATATTATTAAAAGAAAATAAACCTTTCTAATTAAATTTACAGAGATAGATAAGTGAGGGGAAAAGTTTTAAAATATGAAAATCATTTTGAGACGGAGGGAGTATACAAAAAGCAAAATGGCCTAAACTAAAATGAGAGAAGAAAGGCAAAGGAGGGCAATATAGGAAGAAAATAAAATTATTAATGCTTTGCACTTCCATGGAAAGGCGCCTTATCCACCACTAGGCAACTAACACTTTTGCAACACATTTTGCAGTTAAATATACATATATATTGGAGGTCATGGGTTCGATCCCCCCCAGAAGTTAGAGAGAAGTTTTTCTCTCCCTAGGATTTGTCTCCTAGGCGCTTCTGCTGATGATTATGTATTGAGTTCAATTATGAATTAAATTTGAAAAAAAAAAAATTACAAAAAAAATAAAAATAAATAAAAATATACATATATATGTAGAAACAAAAAAATGGGGCCCCTAAAATTATTGGGCCCTGTGCTATTGGGCTGCTTGCACACCTTGAAAACCGGGCCTGCCATTGCTTCGTGGAAGTCCACATCTCATTTGTATAGGCTAACGCAAGCCAAGCTCAATTAAGGTCATGATTGAAATTTGATTCAAAATTGAAATTATTTGAAATTTGAACTCAATCTCATTTAAGAGAGAAACACTTGGTTAGAGAAATGATCAAACTCATTTAAGGTAAGGTTGTTATTCAAATAGTTGATTCAAATTTGAATATAAGTTTTATCAGTAAATCATTTCAAATTTTGAACGTATTTTAACAAATAAAAATTTCCCCAATCATGAATATCTTCATTCATTTAAACAATAAATCTACTACTAATATTTATTCTCAACCAATTTCTACTTATTTCTTAAGTAACTAATTTCTCAATTATTCAACGGGTTGCGTGAATATTCGAAATTTGTTGTGAAAATCAACATAGTTTATACACATTTGAAATACGAAAAACTCCCTATAAACGTTTAAGCTTTTTTAACCAAGTTTTCGATTTGAGGAGGTTTGGTTTAATTTTGAATAATGTGATGAATTGTTGTTGTTTTACTATGTAAAGCCACTTTTAATTCTTAATTTAAATGTTTGTTTCACTATTTGAAAGTTGCTTGGAATCCAACATTTTTAATACCTGACAAACTCCCTATAAACTCCCGATAAACTCATTGAAAGTTGCTTGAAAGCCAACATTTTTAGACTTGGCCATTTGATTTACAAATTTGTCTCATTTAACATGGAAAATCTATGGACAATTTATACTTGACAATACCCATGCTATATTCACTACAACAAAAATGACTTTTAGCGGCACTTTAAAAAGTGCCGAAAAAGTGAAAAAAAGTGCCAGAAAAGCTATTTCCGACACTTTTTCTGGCACTTTTGTAAGTGCCCGAAAAAGTGGTGTGTTGTCAATACTTTCCCGCACTTTAAAAGTGCCGGAATTTCCCGGCAATTTTCAGAAGCATTTTTCGATACTTTTTTCCGGCACTTTTTAAAGTGTCATATTTTAAATAAAAATATTGTTGAACTTATCTTGACTCGAACACAAAACCTCTTACATACGAAGCACACCTTCTACCGCTAGGCTAAATCATTTTTTGTTATAAATTTTTACATACAATTATTTATTACAAAACAAAAACTTATATTAGGGCCTTTATATTATTGTAGTCCATAAAAATCTAATATAAGTAACAAATTAAAGCAATGTTACATGAAAAATATGATTAAAATTAAAAATTAAATAAAAAAATTCAAAAAAAAACATCTTGTTTTTAGCGGCACTTTATAAAAAGTGCCGGAAATTAGCGGCACTTATAAAACGTGCCGGAAATTTAGCGGCACTTTTAATAAGTGCCTCTAATTTCCGGCACTTCTTCATAAGTGTAAGTACCCCAATTTGAAATCGACCTACTTTAGAGGAATTCTTGGTACCATTTAGGGATAAACCAATGGGCCAGGACCTCACTAGGATAAACCTGATATTCCAGGACTGAACTGAAATTAAACTTGGAAAAATCCAGAAGCTCGCCAAGTCGAGTCGTACGGATGGTTTGGGCACATGAGGTCCCTAGCCGTACGGCTATGTTGGGCACCCTCAGCCTCTATAAATTGAACCCCATGCTGATCATTTCAGGGGGGGGGGGGAGAAACAACATAAGAAAGGTTACTCTGTCGAAATCACTCCAGTAGTGTGAGAGAAGAGTGAAACAAAGAGTGAAAGAGAGAAAGGAAGATTGGCTAAACCAAAATAGGTAAAGTCACCTTCTCCCCCTCCCTTCTCTTCATCTATAACTCTATTTTCTCTTTAATCTTTGTTTAAGTTTATGTTGATCTTTACATTACTTGCAAGACTTGTCCATTCAAGCAACTTTATATTACTTGTAAGACTTGTCCATTCAAGCAACTTTACATTTATGCAAGACTTGTCCATTCAAGCAAATATACATATATTACTCTATATTTCTCTTGTCCAAGCCATGAGATGATCCAAGGTGCTCTCCATGCCTTGTGTGGAAGAGGTTCAAACCTAGATGATCATGGTTTGTTGATTGTCATTTTCATTCTTGTCTAGTTAAAATGATACTTTTGTTGGCAATGATGATCATTTGGATGATAAAGCTTCCATCTTTATTATCCAACATTGATCTAGCTCTAAAGTCCCCTTTGGGGTTACAAAGATTCAATCTTTATGTGTTAATTTGATTCCTTAAAGGTTAATAAGTCATAAAAATGCCATCTTGGTGATAAAGTTTCAATCTTTAATCACCAAATGATCAATTTTGGCCCAAAGGGCATGTTCATCAACTTTCTCAATTTTCTCCAAAGATTGCTTATGATCACACCCAAATACTTGTTTTGGGACTAAGTGATGATCATTTGGCATAGGAATGTTGTATTTAAACTTATAAAGTGTTTTAAACAAACTAGAATCAAAACAGTTCTGTCCAGTTTCAACAGAATGTTCTGTTTCTGCTTTGAAACTGGACTGTTCTTGACTGAACTGTAAAATCTCAGGAGACTACCTGTCCATCCGTACGGCTGTGTTGAGAACAGGGGGCAAAATGTCTGTTTTGCCCTCTGATCCCTATTTTCTTAATAAACAAACCCTTTCAGATAAGTTTTTCCAAATAAAACCAATAACAGAAACTTTTCCGTTAAATACACACACACACATGCACATTTTCAAACTAACAAGGGAGACTCAGTTTTTCCGAGGCACTTTGGGTGAACCGCAAATATGTTCTTCCCAAAGTGTAACGTGACCTCCGAACTCACCTTCTCTAACCATTTTCATTTGTTTGGTTTAAAATTAACAAATGTGGCGACTCAGTTTCTTTTTTCGTTAGGAAAGTTACCCGTGTTTGGCATTTCTTCCTCGTGTGAACTTTGCTTGTTTCGCCCCGGGGACGGGATCCTTACAGTGGCGACTCCGCTGGGGAAAAGTTTGTTTCCGGACTTCTTTCTAGAAGATCCGGGGGCATTCTTGTGTGGGTCAAACTCCCGCCCCCGTTAGTTAACCTTGTTCATGCTTTTGTGTGTTTCATGTTTCTGTTTGAACTTTTTTGGGTGGATCTGTTCTGGAAATGCAATAAACTGGGGCTTGGTGATCAGAAGTTGGAAAAACTGGAAAAAAAATCTCAACCCTCTTGTCTTAGCCGTACGGCTACTGTGGGTAGGGGTCAGAATGTTGCAATTTAACCATTTTGTGCAGGAAGCAACACTCTGAACACCCCCTTTGCTTCTTCTTGTCCAGGTTCCAAATTTACAGTCTTATTTGTGTACATTACCTCCTTTTCTTTGGCCAAAACTTGGTTCTTAAAGATTGGTTATGCACAATCTTTTGGGAAAATAAAATAGGTTTTCAAAGCCTTATTGTGCATAACCCTTCTTGAAAAATTTCTTTGTTTTCAAAACCCTCTTTTTGTTGTGCACAACTTGATTTGTACAAATGGCTTTCAAATGAATTGCTCTTCTTGTAAAAATGTTTGGATTTCAAAAATTCTTGGTTGTGCACAATTGTTACATGTACAAAGCTTTGGTCCTCACTTGTTCATGTTCTTTGATTGATTGCTTGTATAAATTGCTTATTCCATGCTTGTCCATATTTGTTCATATCTTGCTCATGTCTTGTTCATAATATTGAAAAAACGGATTGAAAATTTCTATTTTGACTCAAAAGGGAATATAGAATGACTTCACACAACGCGCACTTGACCTTGCACGTTCCAAATACCCTTTAAACCCGGGATGGATGCCAGATGCAGCTCGATTGGCGCTCTTGTTTCCTTCGAGCGAGCACGGGTCCATTCCACCTCCCCTTCCGAGCCAAGTCAACCACACATGTCCGTGACACACAAATACCGTGACTTCGGTTGGTTTTTGGTCTAGCTCACGTTGCCACATCCTTAATGCGTGTCTAAGGTTAATCATGGCCAAGTTAGTGCCCGAGTCATGGCTCCTTGTGAAAGCAAGTGTGTCCATGGTCAATTTTGACCCGGTCCTTGACTTACGCGTTAATGTTGACCGTAATTAACCTAAGTCATGTATTAAGGATAGGGTGACACCGTGTTGTCAAGCCCTAATGAATGGTCCATACTTATCATCCTTAATCCCAAGGATAAGGTTCGAGAGCCCTCATCAAAGATGAGGTTATGTCAGAAGTCCCTTAAGTCCCTAAGACGAATCTCGACCTTAACCGGGGCTTAATCATGATTGGAATGGCTCACGCATTGGGAATCTTGCGACGCACTAGACACTAGGTTCGTTAATTTCGGCCGGTGGAAGCCGCTTGCCCTATAGGACCCTCGCCCGGGACAGTCCATCCTTGGGAGTGTGCAAGGCAGGTGAAAAATGAGGGGTTTATAGGCGTAGTGATGGCCCCACTGATCCAGGATATAGAATAGTTGCGAAAAAGAAGAGGAATCTTTTCCAACCATTTAGGAATAAAAATGTGTTTTAAGTAAAGTTGAACGAATAAATAATTGCACGTGGCATGAGCTTGGTCCGTTCTTTGTTTCTTGTCTTCGACACATTCTTGCGTTAATAAATGTCACTTTGTTAAGTCTTTGGACGGACCCCCGTTGTCCTCCAAGACCTCCGCTATGTGATTTCGTTAAGTCTTTGGACGGACCCCCGTTGTCCTCCAAGACCTCTGTTATGGGATTTCGTTAAGTCTTTGGACGGACCCCCGTTGTCCTCCAAGACCTCCGTTATGTGATTTCGTTAAATCTTTGGACGGACCCCCGTTGTCCTCCAAGACCTCCGTTGTGTGATTTCGTTAAGTCTTTGGACGGACCCCCGTTGTCCTCCGAGACCCCGTTAAGATTCCCGTCAAGACCTTAGGCGCTGTCCCCTAGGTCCCCGCTAAACCCCTAGGAATAGTCCCCTAGGAAGTCAAGTCTTGGAAGGATCCCCCTTTATCCTCCCAGAATGCCAGTCAAGTCTTTGAATGGATCCCCGTTGCCACCCAAGAAGTCTGTTACAACCTTGTAAGTAGACCCCCGTTTGAATCTCGAATGGATTTAAGATCCCATTTGATCCCTTCCACCTTTCACCCCAACGGTCATTTCCCATCAGTAGCATGAGCATTCACCCAATGTTTACCCGAGCCTAAGTTGCATTCTTTCTCTGCCGCAGCAAGAATGAAGTGGAAAAGAGCACCGTGTAACCGCCTGTCCAGCATTGAGTCTGACAGTTACTCAGTCGCTACAACACCTCCACTCCGGTACCTCGGAATGACCAACTCAGAGGAAAGCAGTTGGGGAAGTGATACCGCAGATGGTCAGACCAGTCCAACCAAAGAAGAGTTGCTCCAAGCTTTAGAAGCCTCCAAGGTTAAGGAAGAGATTACCAGGTTACACCACGAGAAAGCACGGGACCGATTTGTTAAGTCGATGAGATGGAAGGGTGTTGAGGTTTTGTTTCAGACAGATGGATCCTTCATTGAAATTTCTGACCACGAGGAAGAGGTCGAAGTCACCCAACCTCCGAATTGCAACCAAACTCCACCCCCTCAACCTCGCGAAAACACCAAATCCCCTCATTCTCTATCCCAAAGCTTACCTCCCACTCAGGCTCACTACACCTTGCCTCACCCTAGATCCAACATCACCCTTGGGTTGCCCCCCATAAATCCCCAAATACAATACACTCAAAACACCCATGTCGCACCAATCACACCGATCATGCCTCAACCGTCACTCCCATGATATCTTCCTAATTATGCTCCCTCTCAGTTCGAGATATCCAATCAAATCCCAAGAACTCAGTCACCGTATATGGATACTCAATCAAGCATTGGACTCCACGGAGACCCGTATCATTTCTACGGTCTGGGACCTTTTGGACCACAAGTTCATTGCATACCTCCGATGTACATTCCTATGAGCAACCGAGGTTATGAGTATGCCTACGCCCATGCACTTCCATGGAGTCCTCAGGGTTTACCACAGCCGGGTAACGCATTGGGAAATAGATGGCAAATGAAATAAAAGGAACCCCTTGCCTCGAGCGGCGGTAATTCTCGTCACCACCACATCTCAGCCAGAGATAAAGGAAAGACCAAACACCAACCCAAACCCCATTTCATAAGATTTGAGGATTTCAGAATGCCCATAAGCAAGGTATTTGAGAGATTGGTTAAGCAGGGCCTCACAAAGCCCCTTGTCAACTTTCAACCCAAGAACCCCGAGAAGTATCTTGATGAGAGCAAATGATGCGCTTTCCACAATTACCATGGGCATAATACCGACGAGTGCCCTGTTGTGAAGCGTATCATTATGGGTTTGATTAAGGAGGGAAAGCTTGAACCCCCTCATGCCTCCGACGTAGCCAACAACCCGAGTGTCAACATACTCAATCCTGCGACCTCTCCAAGGATCAATGAATGGAGTGATATCTGCCCCAAGGAGAAGGAGCCCGTGGTCGACAGAGTCACCAATCCCAAAGTAGGAGAGACAGTTTCGGGAAGATTGACAAATTCAGTATCCAAGATGGTGGTTCCTAACATCAGCAAAGCCAAAGGTGACGGAAAACGTTGGGGAAGGATCAGTGGCACATGAAATGTCTGAAGGGCTAAATACCCCAGGTTGTGAAATTGATAATGCCGTGGTTGCCGTAACAGAGGACGAAATTTCAAAACCCCTTTCATCAACCTCCCCTTAGGAAAAGTCAAATTCCATTGTTAGGATGTGTGATAAGTCTTTAGGAAAAGTCGGTTAAGATGTTTGTTAGGTTTAGTAAAAGTCTTGACTCCCCGGTTGATGCCATGTGTGACCATTCTGAGTCCATTGTCAATTTTCTTAATAAAATTATTATTATCGCCTTGTCAAAAGTTTGCAAAAATGTGTGAGTCTTTCACTCAAAACAAAAGTATGTCTTCAAAAAAAAAAAAAATCTTAAAATAAAAAGATCAAGTTTTTAACTAAAAGGCTAATTTGATAATGAAGCATTTTTCTCAAATCATGGTTATAATTTCACCTTGAGGTTTAATGTCACGACCCGAAAACCCGCCTCAATTTTCTAATAATAAATATTTAATTATTTGTTTATGGCTTAATTACTTATTTGAATTATTATTTATTTAATTATTTATGTGTGCATTTTATGTGTCATAATAAATTATGTCTAGCATTTTATTTGGGTCATTTGTGCTAGCGTAGTATTATTTGGTCTTAGTTGTTAGTAGAATGTATTGGGTTTGTGTAGTTAGTGGGGAGGGGGTCTAAGTGTAAGTTTTCAAAATAATTCTCCCTACTCCCTCTCTTCTCCCTCACTTCTCCCAGCAAAACTCTCTCTCTCTCCCCAATTGGTGGGTAAGCTTTTCTCTCACTTCTCTCTTCATTTTCTTCCTCTTCCTCTCATTATTTCTCATTTCTCGTATTATGAAACATGTTTAGATCGTCGATAGGATCGTAGAGGGCTAAAAATATTTGAATTCCGTCATCTTTGGGAAATTCCAAGTAAGTTGCTTTTCCCCCATTTTTATGCTAAAGTGTTCATTTCATGTTTATATAATGCTTTAGTTGATACATTTGATGTTGGATTGAGTTTGGAATTTATTTTGGTTTTTGGTAAAAAATGGTGCTTGATATGAATGTTGGGTTTGATTCTTGGTTGGGGTTATTTATGAGGTTGATTAGGTCCCCTTTTCATCCTATATGTTGTTGTGATTCATTGTGAAACTAGTGGAAAGATTTGATTTTGGGCATTTAGGAAATGGGTGTATTTTGGGTTGAAAATGAAGAACCCAGCTCTGTTTTCCCGGCCAAGAACCAGGCCGAGCGCCCGCCCGGGTTGGACCAGGCGCCCGCCCGCCTACCTTTTTCCAGCGGCCAGACCTTCTGTTGAAATAAGCGCCCGCCCGCCCCCTGGCAAGCGCCCGCCCGCCCGCCTGCTTTGGAAACTTACCTTTTTGCTTGGTTATGACAAATGACGTCCCTAGTTTTAAATTATCTACTCAAATTAACTTAAATTAACATCGTGGAACACGTTAGTAATTGGAATTGGTTCCTTTGTGAATAAATATGTTATGAAATTTATTTAAGTACCGTTTTGGGAATGTGGATCATCTTTGATGTGTTGTTTGGATTGGTTTGCCTTTGTGATAATTTATTTGGATTGGTTCCCTACTTCGGAATCATGAGTTGTTTATTTAAGCTAATATTTATTTCTTAGCTTTTATTTGAAAGTCCAGCTGGTTATTTGTGTATCGAGTCAGGCAATGGATAATGTTATAATGGCACAAGCCAAGTCCAGTATAGCATCGCCCATTGGTCCTTCTTTCCTCATCCAGATTGGCCTTAGATGGGATGAGCTAGCTCCTTTTGTGAGTATTCTAGCTAGGCGTTTTGGAGCATGACTTTGTGGCATGGCTCCCGCCCTTTGTGGCATGTTACTTGGTTATTGGTTCCGGTACCGGGGGTTTTCTCTTCAGGCTTTCATGCTACTATGAAGATGTTGATTGTTGATTATTGAAGCCGCGCAACGACCTTTATTTGGTTATATCAGTTGGGAAACCTTGGCTAATATCCTTTGTTACTTGTTTATTTCCGCTGCTATCAGTTAAATGATAATTGCTATGTGCTATGTGATTCATTATTGATTATTGCATCATAGCATGTCATGTAGTTGCATTAGTAACTTATTGAGATTTATCTCACCCCCTTTTCTTCTATCTTTGTTTTTTCCTTAACCCCCCCAGGAGGAAAGAATTAGACTCGCTGATCACGAGGAGGACGTCGCGAGGGTTGAGCTTTTGGGGCAAGTTGTTATTGGTGAGTTTACATTATATAAATGTGTAACCTTTTTGGGAATAGTTGTACCAAACTTGACGTCATTAGAATTTGTGTATTTTATTATTTTGGGTGTAAGCTTATGGAGCTCACACTAGTTTATATTTTGTTGTTCAAGTTGGATTTCAAAACTTTATGTTATCATCTTTTGGTATAAAAGGAAAATTTTTACCTTCATTATTTTAGAGTTTGTTGTTTAAGTCAACGTCCAGCTCGCGCACTCCGGGCCCGCGGGGTCGGGGTCGCGACAGTTGGTATCGGAGCTATGGTTTAGCTCTAAGTATAAGTCTAGGTGGACTAGTATGACCTAGGAGGGTAGTTGTGTTCGGAGTGAGTAACGGTTGATGTTTTATGCAGGTAATTGTTCTCAATGGCTAGAAGAAGAACATGTGAAGGTTCTAGTGGGGCTCAGAATCAGAATGATCTTCGTGAAGAGAACCGTGCTATGTTCCAAGGCATGTTTGAGGCGGCCATGAAGGCAATTCATGACCAAGGGCCAAGAGAGGAGTATGTGCCACCTCCACATTACGGGTTGGAGCAATTTCTGAAATTAAAACCAAGAGAGTTCGATGGTGAGCCCGATGTGAGGAAGGCCGAACTATGGATTGAGTCTATGGAGAAAATTTATGATGTGTTTGGGTGCACGGACGAGGATAGAGTCCGGTTCGCAGCTTATAAGCTTGTGGGTGCTGCCGAGCATTGGTGGAAAGGGGTTAAAGAGAGTTGGGATGACACTCATACAGTGTATGCATGGGAATTGTTTGTGCGGAAGTTCAAAGAGCATTTCATTCCGGTAGTGGATCAGAACCGAAAGGAGATCGAGCTTCTCAACTTGGAGCAAGGTTTGTTGTCTATAGCTCAGTACTCGGCTAAGTTCACAGAATTAGCCCGGTATTGTGACTATCTTGTGAGGACCGAAGAACAGAAAGCTATGAGATTCATCCGGGGTTTGAAGACATCCATCCGTACTCAGCTTATAGCCCAGAGGATTGTGACCTTCCAGGATGCGGTGGACCGTGCCTACCTTATAGAGCAAGATATTGGGGAACATAAGAGGAAGACCGAGGTAACTAACCCGAGTAAGCAAGGGGCACAGAGTAAGTCACAACCAAGGATTGATAACCGAGGTAACTTTGGGGGACAATCTCAGTTCCGAGGGCAACCGATCCCAAGGAACCCGAGTACTACTTCCGGGAACCAAGGAAACCAAAATAGGAGACTTTGTTCCTATTGCCAAAAGGAAGGTCATTCAGAGGACCGGTGTTGGAAGAAACAAGGGAAATGCATTAACTGTGGGCAGTCGGGGCATTTTGTGAAGGATTGCCCGAGATTCAGAGGTCAACCGACTGGGGTAGGATCTGGTGCTCCACAGGGTCAGAAAAGAGATGCTGCGGGGAAGCCCAAGGTCCAAGGAAGGGTATTTGCCATGAATCAACAACAAGCTACCGATGATCCTTCTGTTATTGGAGGTATTGTTTCTGTGTTTAATGTGAGTGCCCGAGCGTTAGTAGATCCAGGATCATCTCATTCTTACATATCTGTACAATTTGCTTCCTTGCTAAATGCTGCATTTGAGTCTTTACCTTATGTGCTAGAGGTGTCGACCCCTATAGGAGAATGTTTGGTGACCGATAGAGTATTTCGTGCTTGTGACGTGCTTATATGTGGTCATGTCTTGTGTGCGGACTTGGTAGTCCTTCCGATTCAAGATTTTGATGTTATTTTGGGTATGAATTGGTTGAGCAAGTTTCATGCTTCTGTTGACTGTCGTAGAAAGGTCGTTAATTTTTCTATCCCTGATGTGCCTAATTTTGTTTTTGAGGCTATGCCTTTGGGTAGAAATTTTCGTATCATTTCTTATGTGAAAGCTAGGAGATTATTGCACCGTGGTTGTGAGGGGTACTTGGCTAGTGTGCTTGATACTAGGAAAGAATCCCCTAGTTTGGAGAGTGTTCGGGTAGTTAGAGAATTTCCCGATGTTTTCTCTTCTGAATATGATATGCCTCCCGATCGTGAGATAGAATTTTGTATAGACCTTTTGCCGGGTACAGCTCCGATTTCAATGGCACCGTACAGGTTGGCTCCCGCAGAATTGAAGGAACTAAAGGTTCAGTTGCAAGAGTTGCTTGATCGAGGGTTTATCCGCCCTAGTGTTTCCCCGTGGGGAGCACCGGTTTTGTTTGTGCGAAAGAAAGACGGTTCTTTGAGATTGTGTATCGATTACCGAAAGTTGAATCAGGTTACAGTGAAGAACAAGTATCCTCTACCTCACATTGATGATTTATTTGATCAGCTTCAAGGGTCCGTGGTGTTTTCTAAACTTGATTTGAGGAGTGGGTACCATCAGTTGAAGATTCGACCGGAGGATATTCCGAAGACTGCCTTTCGCACTCGGTATGGTCATTACGAGTTCTTGGTTATGCTGTTTGGGTTGACTAACGCGCCGGCCGTATTTATGGATTTGATGAACCGGGTTTTCCATCCTTATGTTGATTCGTTCGTGGTGGTCTTCATCGACGACATTCTTGTCTACTCTAAATCTCGAGAGGAGCACGAGCAACACTTGAGGACAGTTTTATCCATTCTTGCGAGAGAGCAATTGTTTGCGAAGTTTAGTAAATGCGAATTTTGGCTCGAGAAGGTTTCATTTCTGGGTCATGTTATTTCAAAAGATGGGATTTCTGTGGATCCTTCAAAGATAGAAGCCATAGTGGATTGGAAGAGACCCGAGTCAGTGACCGAGATCAGAAGTTTTCTGGGTTTAGCCGGGTATTACAGAAGATTTATAGAAGGGTTTTCGAGGATTGCTACTCCGATGACTCAGTTGACCCGGAAGGATGTACCGTTTGTGTGGAGTGAAAAATGTCAAAGTAGCTTTGATGAATTAAAGAAGAGATTAACTACGGCTCCTATTCTTGCGTTACCGAATGGAAATGACGATTTAGTAATTTACAGTGATGCTTCGAAAGAGGGTTTGAGTTGTGTTTTGATGCAGAATGGGAAAGTGATTGCGTATGCTTCGAGGAAGTTAACCCCTAGTGAACAGAATTACCCTACTCATGATATGGAGTTGGCTGCGATAGTCTTTGCGTTGCATAAATGGAAGCATTACCTATATGGGGCGAAGTTTGAGATTTTTACCGATCACAAGAGTTTGAAATAACTCTTCTCTCAAAAGGAATTGAATAACCGTCAGCGTAGGTGGATGGAGCTTTTAAAGGATTATGATTGCACCATTTCGTACCATCCGGGCAAAGAAAATGTGGTAGCTGATGCGGTTAGTCGGAAGTCTTATGTGGCATCAATGATGATTCGTGAATGGAAAATGCTTGAGAATGTTCGAGATTGGTGTCCTCGCGAATCGAGACGTGGGGCGATTTTTGTGAATATTAGGGTATCTCCGACCCTAATTCAACAAATAAAGGATACTCAGAAGGAGGACCCAGAGTTGAAGAAGATTTTGGATAATGCTCGGGATAGACAGTATGTGGACTTCCAGCTTGACTCCGAGGGAGTGTTGACTTACCGTAGCAGATTGTGTGTGCCGAATATTGGTGGGATTAAACAACGAGTTCTTGATGAGGGTCACAAATCCAGGTATACTATTCATCCCGGGAGTACGAAGATGTATCAGGATTTAAAACAGCAATTTTGGTGGATTAACATGAAGAGGGAAATTGCAGATTATGTATCAAAGTGTTTGACCTGTCAACAAGTTAAAGCAGAGCATAAGAGGCCCGCAGGTCTACTTCAGCCTCTTGAGATACCCGAGTGGAAGTGGGAACACATTACGATGGATTTTGTAACCGGACTACCCAGGACTCGAAGGAGGTTCAATGCAGTTTGGGTGATCATGGACAGGTTGACTAAATCTTCTCATTTCTTACCCATTGACATTTCATATTCGATGGAGAAACTCGCGAATTTGTATATTCATGAGATTGTCAGATTACATGGTGTTCCAGTTAGTATTGTGTGAGACAGAGATCCCAGGTTTACATCCCGATTTTGGCAAGCATTACAGAAGGCTTTGGGTACCGATTTGAGGTTTAGCACAGCATTTCATCAGACTGACGGTCAGTCTGAGAGAACCATTCAGATTCTCGAGGATATGTTACGGGCTTGCACAGTTGACTTTCCAGATTCGTGGGATACCCACCCACCGCTTGCAGAGTTTGCCTACAATAATAGTTATCAGTCGAGTATTCAGATGGCACCGTATGAGGCTTTGTATGGGAGGAAATGTCGGTCTCATATTTGTTGGGACGAGGTTGGGGAAGCAAAACTTTGGGGTGTTGACATGGTTCAGGACTCGGTGGAAAAGGTTAAAATTATTCGGGATCGATTGAAGACGGCCCAGAGTCGACAGAAGAGCTATGCCGACCACCGAAGGCGAGATCTTAGTTTTCAAACCGGAGATTTTGTGTTCTTGAAGGTGTCTCCGAAGGTTGGTATCCGAAGGTTCGGGAAAAAGGGTAAATTGGCTCCGAGGTTTGTTGGACCGTTTGAGATTTTGGGGAAAGTGAGACTTCTTGCATACCGTCTTGCGTTACCATCTTCTTTGGACCGGTTACATAATGTTTTTCACGTTTCTATGCTTCGGAAGTATGTTCATGATCCATCTCACGTTTTACCGAGGGTACCGGAGGATATAGAGCCTGATATGACCTACGAGGAACGACCGGTTCGGATTTTAGACACCAAAGTCCAAGAGTTGAGGAACAAAGGCATTCCGTTGGTTAGAGTTCTTTGGAGGAATCACGATGTTGAGGAATCGACTTGGGAGCTTCGAGAGGAGATGGAGCGTAGATATCCGTGGCTTTTTAATTCGGGTAAGTCTCGTTAAAATTCGGGTCGAATTTTCTTTAAGGGGGAGTGAATGTCACGACCCGAAAACCCGCCTCAATTTTCTAATAATAAATATTTATTTATTTGTTTATGGCTTAATTACTTATTTGAATTATTATTTATTTAATTATTTATGTGTGTATTTTATGTGTCATAATAAATTATGTCTAGCATTTTATTTGTGTCATTTGTGCTAGCGTAGTATTATTTGGTCTTAGTTGTTAGTAAAATGTATTGGGTTTGTGTAGTTAGTGGGGAGGGGGTCTAAGTGTAAGTTTTCAAAATAATTGCCTACTCCCTCTCTTCTCCCTCACTTCTCCCTCACTTCTCATCTCTCTCCCAGCAAAACTCTCTCTCTCTCTCTCCAATTGGTGGGTAAGCTTTTCTCTCCCTTCTCTCTTTATTTTCTTCCTCTTCCTCTCATTATTTCTCATTTCTCGTATTATGAAACATGTTTAGATCGTCGATAGGATCGTAAAGGGCTAAAAATATTTAAATTCCGTCATCTTTGGGAAATTCCAAGTCAGTTACTTTTCTCCCATTTTTATGCTAAAGTGTTCATTTCATGTTTATATAATGCTTTAGTTGATACATTTGATGTTAGATTGAGTTTGGAATTTATTTGGAATTTATTTTGGTTTTTGGTAAAAAATGGTGCTTGATATGAATGTTGGGTTTGATTCTTGGTTGGGGTTATTTATGAGGTTGATTAGGTCCCCTTTTCATCCTAGATGTTGTTGTGATTCATTGTGAAACTAGTGGAAAGATTTGATTTTGGGCATTTAGGAAATAGGTGTATTTTGGGTTGAAAATGAAGAACCCAGCTCTGTTTTCCCGGCCAAGAACCAGGCCGAGCGCCCGCCCGGGTTGGACCAGGCGCCCGCCCGCCTACCTTTTTCCAGCGGCCAGACCTTCTGTTGAAATAAGCGCCCGCCCGCCCCCTGGCAAGCGCCCGCCCGCCCGCCTGCTTTGGAAACTTACCTTTTTGTTTGGTTATGACAAATGACTTCCCTAGTTTTAAATTATCTACTCAAATTAACTTAAATTAACATCGTGGAACACGTTAGTAATTGGAATTGGTTCCTTTGTGAATAAATATGTTATGAAATTTATTTAAGTACCGTTTTGGGAATGTGGATCATCTATGATGTGTTGTTTGGATTGGTTTGTCTTTGTGGTAATTTATTTGGATTAGTTCCCTACTTCGGAATCATGAGTTGTTTATTTAAGCTAATATTTATTTCTTAGCTTTTATTTGAAAGTCCAGCTGGTTATTTGTGTATCGAGTCAGGCAATGGATAATGCTATAATGGCACAAGCCAAGTCCAGTATAGCATCGCCCATTGGTCCTTCTTTCCTCATCCAGATTGGCCTTGGATGGGATGAGCTAGCTCATTTTGTGAGTATTCTAGCTAGGCATTTTGGAGCATGACTTTGTGGCATGGCTCCCGCCCTTTGTGGCATGTTACTTGGTTATTGGTTCCGGTACCGGGGGTTTTCTCTTCAGGCTTTCATGCTACTATGAAGATGTTGATTGTTGATTATTGAAGCCGCGCAGCGACCTTTATTTGGTTATATCAGTTGGGAAACCTTGGCTAATATCCTTTGTTACTTGTTTATTTCCGCTGCTATCTGTTAAATGATAATTGCTATGTGCTATGTGATTCATTATTGATTATTGCATCATAGCATGTCATGTAGTTGCATTAGTAACTTATTGAGATTTATCTCACCCCCTTTTCTTTTATCTTTGTTTTTCCTTAACCCCCCAGGAGGAAAGAATTAGACTCGCTGATCACGAGGAGGACGTCGCGAGGGTTGAGCTTTTGGGGCAAGTTGTTATTGGTGGGTTTACATTATATAAATGTGTAACATTTTTGGGAATAGTTGTACCAAACTTGACGTCATTAGAATTTGTGTATTTTATTATTTTGGGTGTAAGTTTATAGAGCTCACACTAGTTTATATTTTGTTGTTCAAGTTGGATTTCAAAACTTTATGTTATCATCTTTTGGTATAAAAGGAAAATTTTTACCTTCATTATTTTAGAGTTTGTTGTTTAAGTCGACGTCCAGCTCGCGCACTCCGGGCCCGCGGGGTCGGGGTCGCGACATTTAATATGCTAAAAGTCCTTCGCGGTTCTGTCCATCGAAAACATCGACCAAGGAGCCCACACCTGAATTGGCGTCCGAGACAACCATCCACGTGAACAACAAGGGGAAGCCCGGGCTTCGGAAGCCCAAAGGCGGCTACATCAAATGGAGGTCTGTACCCTCGTCGAGTGTCATGCACAAAGGTTGCGCGCCTTGAAAGGAAATCACCAAAAGGAGATGGCCAGAGTAAACTCCCAACTCATGAGAAGTAGACGGATCCAGCAATTACAACGCCAAGCCAAATGGAGACCTCGCGACATCTTTCCCAACGACATGGAACCCGAGTTCCCCGTAGAAGACATGGAATATGCCGCCGACAACCCCTCCAACAATTGAGGAAGATAATGGATCATCGTTCTTCATGGGATCCCATCCCTAAAAAAAAAATGATGAGTCTTCCAGCCTCGTAGGATCTAGACTTTCACCAAAAGTCCGTCCCGGACCGTGTCCTTTTATTTTTATAAAGGTCCATACTTGGACATATATGTATAAAGTTATCTAAATAAAAGAGTCATTTTCCTTCTCTTCTCTCTAGACTTGAGACATTATTTGCAATATACACTTACTCTTGAAATTGTCTTGCTTGTTATTATCAATTGATTGCTACGTCCCTAAAATGATGAATTGACTTCTAAGCATACTAGTCAATGACGACTCATTAAGGACGAATGGACCTAACACAAATGAAAAATGCTAAATGCAAACAATTAATCTTGATGTGAATAAATGTTGTGATCAATTGGCATGAAGAGACCATTAATGGCAAACCTTCCCCTATACACACCCCCTATACACATCCCCGATACACAACCCGATACAAATTCTTGATGCACATCAAAGGCATCCCGAGACGATGAAAAGACAAGGATATTGTTGCTCAACCACCAAGATTCAACCATGAAATCACGTGCGCAGCCAAGCAAAGGACTTCCCGGATCTTCAAAGTCAAAGTGAGAAGTGACGGACATTCCACCAGGAGGCTACAAATGAACCAATGCCAAAGAGATCAAGTTGGGGCTAATGTTTCTCCTCCCTCTCTCCCTCTCTCTCTCAAAAAAATAATAATGAGAAGAGAGAAAAGAAATGGATAATGGAAAGGAGGAAAGGAAATGGATATTGGCGAAGAAAGAGTCTGCCTCAAAAGCTCACTGCAAAAGTCCACTTCAAAGAACATCCCGAGAAGCAACAACATCCTTCAAAAGGACACCAACTTCAACAAAAGACGATCCACGGCCGAACTACGGCGACCTGAGCTCCTCAAATTGAGGGGAACGTAGACAACCTTTGGGTTTGGTCATAGCATGAGAAAGAACGGTCAAACCATGGCTTTTCCAAAGTAGCCTAGCCTCTCCCCCACGGTCCCATCAATGACCAATTTACCAGACAAGGACCAATTCCCCATAAACACCTTTTGATTTTGCCATTGATCGAATCTCAATCATTAATTGATCATAACATTCACACATGTTAAGGCTAATTGCTTGTTATAATCTTGACTTAATAATAAACATGGTCCATTCCAGCAATCATTTGATGATATTAACTAAGGCAAATTTCAAATGTCTCAACAAGTCTTATTTTCTCCATCTTAGGAAAGAGCTAAACACTTGTATTCTGTCAAGCAAGGGTTTCCTCTCATTTCATGATACATAAAGGGACTCTCTCCCAAATAAAATGCCCTTGCATATTTCCTCCAAAGAAAAATACTTTAAAGTCCCCGTTCTATCGAGTCGACTGGATCACTCATATAAAAAAAAAAAGAAAAAAGAAAAAAGGAGAAAGGCACAAAAAAGTAGCCCGCTAGGTTGAAGACCCGTAAGGGCAGCCTAGGCAAAAAATAGGGTTTGCCATAAAAGACGCAAAAGAGATGCCCGCTAGGCTGAAAACCCGAAAGGGCGGCCTAGGCAAAAGAAAGGGTGCGTCATGGAAAAGGGATGGGTTCCTAACCTCACTTCGAAGGTCAAAAGACGGTATTGGGTCTACGCTAACACCAAAAGTCGAAGGACGACATTGGGGCTATCCCCACATCAACGACGACCACAAGGATATGGGGCTACCTCGACAAGGACATGGAGCTACCCCAACATCAACGACAAGAAGGACATGGGGTTACCCCGACATCGACAACAAGAGGGTTCTTTATCCCCGTTCACTCTTGAGAAATGGACAAAATCCAAAGGACTTTATGCATAACAAACCTCACGGTTGAGTTAAAATAAAAAATTTGACTAAAATGCTTTGTTAAAAGATTTGCCTTTAGAAATAAGCATTTCCAAAATTTGCCCTTTTGGCATCGTTTATCAAAAACCATGTTTCAAGTAAAATGCTTTTGATCTCCTCTTAAAATGATTTTTCCAAAGTCTTGCGCCTTAAAGGTCGCCCCTAGGCTCTTCCCCGGTGTCAAGAAAATGTGTCAACCGTCCCGTAAAGTAGTGTTGACCCAAGCTAAGCCTTAACTCAGTATAGTCGTGTTGGTTAAGAAAACCTTTGCCCCCGAATGTGGCCAGTTTAGAGAAAACCTATCATTGTGACGGCAGTCCTTCGTAAGTCCAGACTTGTGTGAAAAGAGACGGCAGTCCTTCGTAAGTCCAGACTTGTGTGAAAAGAGACGACAGTCCTTCGTAAGTCCAGACTTGTGTGAAAAGAACCGGCAGTCATTCGTAAGTCCAGACTTGTGTGAAAAGAACCGGCAGTCCTTCGTAAGTTCAAACTTGTGTGAAAAGAACCAGCAGTCCAAAATGATGTAAGACCATCCTTGTTAGTCAACCATCTCGTAGTTAGTGTTGACCAAACCCTTAGGATTGAGGCGCTAAGTTCTCCACCCAACCTTTTACGGTCTCCCTTAGGCTTGAGACGCTAAGTTCTCCACCCGACCTTTTACGGTCGCCCTTAGGCTTGAGACGCTAAGTTCTCCACTCGACCTCGACGGTCGCCCATAGGTTTGAGTAGCCTCAAAATCTCTCACCCCTCTTTCGAACTACGATAGGCTTGATTCCCTCGAATAGGGATACGTAGGAATCCTATACCTCTAGGTCCAGCCATAGAACAAATCGACTATGCCATCCTCCCATCAGATTGGGATGCTTGTTTTATCGACAACCCCGCTTTCTTCAAAAGCGACGTTGCCGAGGGGCTCTGTAAGTACCCCAATCTGAAATCGACCTACTTTAGAGGAATTCTTGGTACCATTTAGGGATAAACCAATGGGCCAGGACCTCACTAGGATAAACCTGATATTCCAGGACTGAACTGGAATTAAACTTGGAAAAATCCAGAAGCTCGCCAAGTCGAGTCGTACGGATGGTTTGGGCACATGAGGTCCCTAGCCGTACGGCTATGTTGGGCACCCTCAGCCTCTATAAATTGAACCCCATGCTGATCATTTCAGGGGGGGAGAAACAACATAAGAAAGGTTACTTTGTCGAAATCACTCCAGTAGTGTGAGAGAAGAGTGAAACAAGGAGTGAAAGAGAGAAAGGAAGATTGGCTAAACCAAAATAGGTAAAGCCACCTTCTCCCCCTCCCTTCTCTTCATCTATAACTCTATTTTCTCTTTAATCTTTGTTTAAGTTTATGTTGATCTTTACATTACTTGCAAGACTTGTCCATTCAAGCAACTTTACATTACTTGTAAGACTTGTCCATTCAAGCAACTTTACATTTATGCAAGACTTGTCCATTCAAGCAAATATACATATATTACTCTATATTTCTCTTGTCCAAGCCATGAGATGATCCAAGGTGCCCTCCATGCTTTGCGTGGAAGAGGTTCAAACCTAGATGATCATGGTTTGTTGATTGTCATTTTCATTCTTGTCTAGTTAAAATGATACTTTTGTTGGCAATGATGATCATTTGGATGATAAAGCTTCCATCTTTATCATCCAACATTGATCTAGCTCTAAATTCCCCTTTGGGGTTACAAAGATTCAATCTTTATGTGTTAATTTGATTCCTTAAAGGTTAATAAGTCATAAAAATGCCATCTTGGTGATAAAGTTTCAATCTTTAATCACCAAATGGTCAATTTTGGCCCAAAGGGCATGTTCATCAACTTTTCTCAATTTTCTCCAAAGATTGCTTATGATCACACCCAAATACTTGTTTTGAGGACTAAGTGATGATCATTTAGCATAGGAATGTTGTATTTAAACTTATAAAGTGTTTTAAACAAACTAGAATCAAAACAGTTCTGTCCAGTTTCAACAGAATGTTCTGTTTCTGCTCTGAAACTGGACTGTTCTTGACTGAACTGTAAAATCTCAGGAGACTACCTGTCCATCCGTATGGCTGTGTTGAGAACAGGGGGCAAAATGTCTGTTTTGCCCTCTGATCCCTATTTTCTTAATAAACAAACCCTTTCAGTTAAGTTTTTCCAAACAAAACCAATAACATAAACTTTTCCGTTAAATACACACACACACATGCACATTTTCAAACTAACAAGGGAGACTCGGTTTTTTCGAGGCACTTTGGGTGAACTGCAAATATGTTCTTCCCAAAGTGTAACGTGACCTCCGAACTCACCTTCTCTAACCATTTTCGTTTGTTTGGTTTAAAATTAACAAATGTGGCGACTCCGTTTCTTTTTTCGTTAGGAAAGTTACCCGTGTTTGGCATTTCTTCCTCGTGTGAACTTTTCTTGTTTCGCCCCGGGGACGGGATCCTTACAATAAGTGCCGCTAATTTCTGGCACTTTTCCAAAAGTGCCGCTAATTTCCGACACTTTTGGAAAAAGTGCCGGTAATTTCCGGCACTTTTTCAAAAGAGTATTGAATTAGCGGAACTTAAGAAAGTGCCGGTAAATAAGTGCCGGAAAAAGTCATTTTTGTTGTAGTGATTATTCATATCAGGTATTGGGCGATCACCAAAACATTGATATGGTGACAGAAAATGCAAAACATTGATGTGGACAATTGATAATGCATTATTTAGCTTCACGATGTTTTACAATTATCTTTCTAGGATACTTTGTGTGGTAGTAATGGTTTTCTTAAGATGTTTAATTTCTTATTGGGCATAGGATGACACAAGCTATGGTTGCATCCTCCACATTTCAAAATAAAACTTCGGTTTTTTAAGAAGTTAATAAATCATCCTTCAACATACAACAAGTTTTAGTCAACAAGTTATAGTTTATGCTTAAACTCGACGCAATATTGAGAAATCATTAAGAATTTTTATTTACTTTTCAATTACCAGAAATGCTTAAGTTCGACCTTTTAACTAATGTCCAGTGAAATTTGTGCATTCACTTAGAGGTACTTTTTTACTCACTACTCACTAGAAGGCTCTCTTTAACGCATACGCCGACACTGTTTACACACACTGTTAAAACTTCATTTGTCCCACATCAACTTGGAGTAAATAATTAATTAACTATATAAATTGGATAACTTCACCCCTTAATAAGGTCTTTTAAGGGGATGAGGACCCCATTTTTATGGTATCAGAGTTAGGCCCAAGTTGATGATGGAGTTGTTTTACCATGTTGGGTTTGAGCTGATGGTCATGCCAGAGTGTTAATGGTCCACGTGTAGATAGGGGTGGCAAAATGAGTTTTTGGGTTACCCAATAGGAGTTATCCATTAAAAAATCATGCTTTAAACTATAATGCGTAATACAATGTACAACACTTTAAAGCATGCCAAAATCTTAATGGGTATACTCATTGGATACAAATTGCCACCCTTACGAGTAAAGCCGAAGGTCATGCCGACCTACACGTGAGGAGCGTGTTAAAGGTCATGCAAGCCTACACGTGAGGGACATGTTAAAGCCTCATTTGTCTCACATTAACTTGGAGTAAATAATTGATTAACTATATAGGTTGGATAACCTCACCGCTTAACAAGACATTTTAAGGGGATGAGGACCCAATTCTAATACACACTAGCGCTCTTTAACACAAACATCGACACTTAATAAAAACATTAACACTTAATAAAAGTGCCAGTTTAATTTTATACTAAAAATTTACGTGTCGCGCAGATTCACGACCTATGCCATTTCCCTAATCAATGACGCAACCTCAAACCCATATAGATCTTCATCTTCATATCTCAATAGTGTTTACTTGAATTGTTATTAACTTGTAATGTAATTGTGGGAAAGTACAATTTTTTAATTTTTTTATATAATTCTTTTAGGTTGAATTATTCTTTTTGTAAGTGGAATACTTTCACACATTTATTTTTATTCCCATGTTTAATTTAAGCTTTATGTCTTTCTTTATTTTAGGTAGAATTGTAAATATATTTTTATTAATATTATTTTTATTTACTAATGATTTGGTTAGATTTGGTGTATATATATATATTTTTTTATTGTTTTGTAGATATCTCACACTTATGGATTGAAGCAATATTTTAGGAAGAGATGGAGTAGATCTCTTTTGAATGAATCTCCAAGATATGACCATATTTGGTGGAGACTTCTTTGTCTATAAAAAAGATTCTAAGGCTTCATTATCTTGTGGGTATTCAAAGAGTTAAGATCTGAGTTTGAGAGCTTTTTAGTGAGATAATCCTTGTGTAACACAAGTTCTTACTAGAACTTGTTTTTAGTCTTTAGAGTTTTAATATTTGGTAGTTTCTCTTGATTTATTTCTTTGCATTCATTCATAACATTTCAATAAAGAGAAGTTTTTGTTTTCTACAACTTATTGCGGTAGATGTGTTAAATATCTCGTTTTTACTTTTTATTCCATTGCAAATTCTGTTTGGTGTAGTTCCCGGTGTAACCACATCAGTATCTACATTGCGTCTTTGTTCTTTATTTTTTTCAACTATCCTAGCTATCAAAACATTCAATTGACACCAGAGCCTACACTCGATTACACTGAGTGTGATCCAGAAAGGGTAGTCATGATGGATAAAGTTAAGAATGAGGATGTGACTTTCAATTCTTTTTTAGAAAGCAATAGGGATTATAAGTTCCCTATAAAAATCCAATCCTCCCCATTTGATAAAAAATCTGAAAATAATTTTAGTTTTAATAAACCCAACACCTTTGAACTTATCGAGATAAATGATTCCGTTCAATGTCGTGCATGTTTTGGGTTTGGTCACTTTGCTAATGAACGTGCTAACACCCGAAGGAAAAAGGGGATGAGGTTTAGTGCGACCCTAAGTGACAGTGAGGATGAAAATGAGGCTATGCACCTTGTAGTCATTGATACATCATCTCAAAATCACGAACATCATTTTGATGTGACTTCTAATGTAGTCACACTGGAAACTACATCCTCTGATTCTGGGTTTATTTGTTTTAATTCTTTTATATCTAAAAAACCAGAGGATGAAGAGGAATGTGATGGTAATTTTGAGGAACTTCATGAAGCTTACGCTGATCTTTTCGCCGATTGGCAAAAAACGGGTTGAAAAACTTAATGTTTTTGAAAAGGTCAATGAGAAACTCTCAGCTGAAATCACTACCTTAAAAGATGAACTTGAGAGAGTTTTCATTGAAAATAATAATCAAAAGGATTTCATAGCCAAACTCGAGGTCATGATCACCAAGCGTGATGTTAAACTCGAGAAAGTTAAATCTGATCTTGAAAAAGCTAATGGTACTTTCACTAAGATAAACACTAGTAAAGCTAAACTTGAAGAGGTTTTAAATATTGGAAGTCATTCTAAAGCTGGTCTTGGCTATGGATCCAATTTTGTGAAAGAAGGTGAAGAAATGCCGGAATCAAAATCTTTTCAAAAATTAGAGTCTAAACCTAGAAGGAGAAAATATGTGTGTCACTACTACTTTGCTCTTGATCATATCAGACCATTATTCTACCAAATGATTTGTGACCTTGGGGAATCTGCTCCCAAGATGGGTGCTATGGTGTACTCACACCGCAGCCCACATCGCCAAAAATCTGGGTGATTTGTGTGGGTTGAGAAAAAGGATGAGGAGTGTAAGTTTGTTTTCACCTCATCGGAGAGCTATGTGTCTAGCTCTTGGTATTTGGATAGTGGGTGCTCAAGAAACATGACAGGGTCACCTGAGTTCTTGTCGGACTATTCCATTGTTGATGGGGGGAAATGTGAAATATGGATGTGGTGGTCAAGGTTGTTGGAGATTATCCCTAGGCCCTTGAGAAAGGCCTTACGTTATATCATGCTCTCATTTGTTATAGAGATAACAACCTTGATTATTATATGTTTTGCATGTTTATTATAATAATCTCCGTCCCTAGTACTTATGAAGAATTAGTATAAGTTTAATCGATAATCATGTGATGATTATGTGTATGTGATACAATTAAACTTATGGGTACTTGTTGGTGAACAAGTACTGGACATGACCCGCTATGAGATTTATGTCATGGTCAAATATCATAATTAAATCTCATATAGTTATATCATTTGATATCTATAGACCTGAGATTATCATGGTCTTCCATATGATGAACGTTATGTTTGACATAGTCAAATGCTACCCTTAACCAGGTTGTTATAAAGGCTATGATTGACATAATCAGATTCTTGTAGGGAAGAATGATAAGTCAAAATGGGATTTGTCCCTCCCTCCCTCAAGAGAGATATCTGCTTAGGCCACTCGAAGAGTGAGATTGATGAAATGCGTGGCCACGCTCAAATAAATTGATGTGTTCAATGTCATTTGCTCATATCAATCTACTCGGGATCAAGAAAGCATTGGACAATATAAGTTGACGTGGACCATGACTTATGTCTAATATGATATCACGAGACAAAAGGATTGTGATATGTTTTATAAGGATAAACGAACTTTGATAAGTTATATTAATTGGGTAATCATGATGGCTTGATAGAGTCCGCTCATGATTTATGAGAACAAATGTGTTTGGACTCATTGTCAACTTAATATAATCCTATGGGGTCACACACAAAAGAACAAATCACTAAAATTGAGTTTCCGCCTTAAAAGGAGCGGCCATGCAGTGCATTGTCGAATGTATACAAGATTCTAACCAGTGTGTACGGGCGCACAGATTAAAGGACTCGGCCATGCAACTCGGGTGAGTTCTTTAAAAGGAGCGGCCGTGCAACTGCTGGAAGGCTGTTCTGGACAGTTTTGAACTATGACGGGATTTAGACTCAAAGACCTTAAGGGTTAAGGATATATGAGTATAAATAGATGTTCAAACACCCCTAATCAGCCCTAATTGATATTGTATCATTATTGGTAGCCTCCATATGTTTGAGAAACATATTCTTGAGTTTAGATTTAGAATCCAAAGCTCAAGAACACCAATATATTCATATAGCCTTTTACATAGAAAGAGTTTCTATTGGATCTAGCAATCCGGATCTAGAATTGTTCTAGATATTCGTTTGCGTGTGGATACACATAGAGGGTGCTTCCTTTAACATCTCAAGTTTGTGTTCTTGTGATTGTGATCCGAAGAACATGGAGAAGATCAAATCATAAAGCTCGAAGATTTGAAGATCCAAAATCTTAAACGCATAACAACGGTTAGTATTCTAAATTCATCTTGTATTTAATTTATTCATCATGAACGAATTCGGGGCTATTGGGTTTTGTTCTTGTTTTCATATGTTGTTTCCACTGCGCATGGTGCCTCAAAACCCAACAGTGGTATCAGAGTTCCGTTCATTGTTGATTATTTTAATATTATCATGTTAAATATATGATTTGATTATATGATCTAGCATGGTGTGAATTTAGAATAAGGGATTTAAGTGAATTGCTTGGAGAAATAATTATATATGATATAGTATGATTATGAACAAAATTTTCAAGATGCATGATTAATATGATTAATCTATTTATCGGATCATCAATCTCTTTAATTTGATTATTGAATTGACGATTCTTGATCTTGAAGAACAAATTGTTTGTTCTTAGGGTTTGACGTTTATGGTAATTTAATTAGCATGAATATTTGAATCCTTAAAGGATCAAGATTTGATAAATTACGTTCATGCGGTTTACTTGCAATACATGTTTTCGTGCATATTACGTGCAACGCATGTGCAGTCCAGAATTTTCTTGCAGTTCGCGTGCAATGCAGGAATTCGTGCAGATTTTTCGTGCAGTTCGCGTGCAGTGCAGATTTCTGAATTCGTGTTTTTCAGACTTGGAGATGTATTGTTCATGGAATTGAATTCTATAAAGTAATGTATTGTTGATAGAGTTGGACTCTATGAAAGAATGCATTATTCAAGACATATTATACCTAGAGTAGGACTCTATGAAAATCTCAAATTCATAATTATATTCACATAGTATCCATTAATTAATTAATTGGATTAATTATACCTTTATCATGCGCGTTGATATATAATAGAACCTTCATGAAATTTAAGTAATGCGCCAATCCATTATTAAAACAATTGTGAGTACACCGGGTAGTTTTATGTGGGCTCTGCCAAAGCGAGGTGCATTAATTCTATCAGTGTATGAGCAAGATGAGTGAATGAGAGTTTCCTATACGTTTAACGTGGTTTGACTTAATTAGGCTATCATAAGGGTTATGGGTGTTGGGTTTTGAGGCACCATGCGCAGCGGAAACGGTAAATAAGAAAAGGGAGGGAAAAATGGTGCAATCCGTTACTGCCATATCGGGAGGCGCGCGCTTCCGGCTTTTGGGGCGAGAGGCGCGCGCGGGACGTGGACAGTATCGGAGGCGCCCGCGTCTGAGGAAGACAGAATGACAGAATGACTCTAAAATTAATTTTGTTATGCAGTTTAGTCCAAAACTAACAGAATCAGTTAGGAACTTAACCGAAGTAACAGAAATTAACAAAAACAAGTTAAATAAAAATACTATGTATGCAATCGGGGTGAGAGGTCCAAAGCGGGGTGTCTACACTCTATAACAAATGAGAATATGATGTAAAGTAAGGCCTTTATCAATGCCTCTATAACAACATGTGGAGAATCTTATGTAAGAATATTATCCTTGTTATCATCATTAAGTATTTTGCATATTTTGACATCTCCCATATCAACGATTTCTTGGAGAGATAGAAATGTCTGAGTGTGTGTTTGGATCATAGATGAGTCCTTGGTGCAGACACCCCATTTTGGACATTCATTCATAATCACACTACTTCTGTATCTCGCCTTTGATTTGGGTTGAAACTCGTTAAGTTGGACATGTTTCGTTAAGTTTCTGGCTGACTACGTTAGTTAGGGGCCAAAATGAACATTAAAACTGCTACAGAGGGCAAAAGTGTGATTCCAGCACATGAATGTCTCGTACGAGACATGGATGTCTCGTACGAGGTATCCTCCCTTGACAGTCGGGTTTTGGTCAGTTTCCTTATTGATCTTGACCCCTTTTCTTGGCAAACACTTAAGCAATCCGGGAAAACCTAATGGACGATCCTAGAGTCCAAAAATACCTCTGTGGGAATCAAGTCTTGGATTCCCATCACAACTTACCTTCTTGGCCAAAACCCTAGGTCCAGAACTCCTATAAATATAGAGGTTCTTGAACCAAAAAGGGGATAGAATCCTCATTCACCTAAAAACCACTCCAAATCTGATCAAAGAGGTCCTCATAATCAGTCCCTCTTCCTCACCCACAAAATTCAAGCTTCCACAACACCATTCAAGCCAAGTTCATTGGATCATCAAGGCCTTTAGTCAAGGCCATCCATAGGATTCTTGAAGAACGCTTAGGTAAAACTCTTTGTTTTCTACCTTCTAATCTCCTTCTTTGTCTTTGAAGTAGTGTGATTCCATCAAAGGATCAGCCTAGAGCCTTTCCAATCCATGGAGATGGTCTCGAAGCACATGATCCAACATCCCAAATAAATAAGCAATTATTTATTTGTTCGTTTTCCTTTTGCGTACATTTTGCATGATTTTGAAACAATGATGATGATTTCTTAGCAAGACCAATCCTAGATTGGGTGAGTTGGATGCTCCTTGACCTTCCCAATTCATAAATTAACCCCCGAATCCAGATATCTCGGTCCGTGTTCCGACAACAACATGGTGGTGACTCTTAAAACAATCAAAAAGGCAAATCGAAGGACGAAAACCGCCTCGAAGAAAACCCACGCGCAAACAGTGGCGACTCTGCTGGGGAGAATCACAGTAAGTGGGTTAGACTTGCATCGAAAGAAATCATCGTTGTTTCAAAATTCTGCATTCTGTACTGTAATCTGTTCCCTGGCTGAGAAGCCTTGTACGAGGGATCACTTGTCTCGTACGAGTCATCTCAGCTCTGCCCAGCTGGTCTGACTCTCTGGTTTGAAAAAGGATTTTCGTTCAGTTCAAACACGTACACATGGTTTTAGATCCGCTCTCCCCTCTGTTTCTGAGTCTTAGGACCCCCCTAACGACGAAGAAACTCCCCATATATCATAAAGGCTAACCTTTGTTTTGCAGGAGTACTTGCTAATTGTTTTATTCCTTGCTTTATATGCGTTTTCTTTATGTGTGAACTACGACGGCCTGAGTTCCTCCACAAGAGGGAAACGTACGCAGCCACTTGGCCCGGCCATTGCATGTTTTTGTTTTACCTTTAAAAAAAAAAACTTTCTATTTTATCTTTGACACCTAGATCTTGACTCTCACACACGTGCACACATGTAGAATAGTTTCACTACATACCCTATAAACCCGGGTCCCAATCGGAGGACGGATGTCGGTCAGCACCCCCATTCTAACAAATGGCCCTTGCCGGTCTCTCCAAAGATGGTGTACCCACTCCGTGACATTCTCCTAGACTGTGTTCATGGGGAGCCTTAGCCGTAAACCCTGCATCAACCTCATGCATACATACTAGCTAATAAGACACTCCTTGAGACCGGTCGGTTCGAGTCTTAGGGTTGTTTTAATCTTTGCCCAAGATAACGCATCTTTACAATCTATAATCCTCCCTTGTGAATATGACGAATGTCCCTTCAGTAAAGTGTTGAACAAAGGATTTTGAAAGAATGGAGAACCTCTATACGGAAATCTGAGTTTGTGTTTTCCTACTTTCACTATTCTGTGCGGGATTGTGGATGCCATTTTGGCTTAGTTTCGACTGCACCGTTCAACATGTCCCTTTCGGGTGTCCCTTAAAATTCACAAGGTTTGATTGCATCAATATGTTGTTTAAAAAAGTGCAAAACAACTACGGAATCACTTAGGTTTGGTTAATTGAATGGTGGATTCCAATGAAAATATGGGACCCTTTCCCGAATTGTCCGTTTGGGAGAGTGCAATACATGTGAAAAACAAGGGGCTCATATTTTAGGGTGACAGAATCCACTGTTCCAGGATGAACTAGATAGTAACCTCTCAAAATGGATTAAATTCCATCCGACCAATAGGATTAAAATCTGCAAATCTGACTGTCAGGATAGATGTCTCGTACGAGACATCCATTGTCTCGTACGAGACATCTCTACTTTTCTGTGAGTCTGCTGTGTTGGTCAACCCTATTTCATAAAAGCCAACTTGTTGGGACCCCAGCCTGGATTTGACACAGTTTCTGCACTCTAGATCCGTCTGATCAGCAAAGTAGCTCCACGCTTCTGACACAATGCCCGCCCGCACGGAAATGTCTCTCAGAGAAATCTCACAAAGTCTGCGCTTCAAGATGGAAGCCACCGGAGGTTGGAAGGAAGACCTGCCCAACGGAGAGGCCTCGGAAATCAATATCATGCAAGAATTTCGCTTCAGAGGGCTCGACTATGCCTCTTATTATGCTCATGACCAAGTCAAAGAGCGTAACGAGCAAAGTGAAAAAGAGTGGGCTGAGATCGAGAAGATGATCTACGACAGTAAGCTTGAGATATTACAAGCCGAATACAATAAAATGAACAAATGGTACAATGCCGCTATCAAGAGAGCTCAAGATTTGGAGGACAACCAAGAAAAGGTCATCAATGATGAGGTAGGTAACTACATCAGCCTGCTTTATCAAGACCTAAAGAACCAAATGGAGGAAGAACATAATAATCACCTCAATGTCATGAGGGACCATTATGAGAGCATCATGCAAAGCCTCCAACCCAAGCCACCGAGAGTCTACACAGAATTAAGTCAAATCCGACTTGGGAGAGTGTTCCGTGATCTTGAGAGGGAAGGCAAGCTAGCACCTATGACGGGGTACAAACCCAAATAGGGGGCCGAAAGGGCCTTGCACCTGTATTGCTACTACCATCAGTGCCGCGGTCACCACACCGACAAATGCAACAACTTGAGGGATAACATCCAAGATCTCATCGACCAAGTGTAAGTACCCCAATCTGAAACCGACCTATCTTAAAGGTAGCCTTAGAACCGTTTCAGGGATAAGCTAATAGGCCAGGACCTCCCTAGGATAAGCTATAAATTCCAAGACTACTCTGGTATAAAATTGGAAAAATCCAGAAGCTCGCCAGGCTGAGCCGTACGGATGCTTTGGGTACTAGAGGGGCCTAGCCGTACGGCTGGTTTGGGCACCCTCAGTCCCTATAAATAAAACCCCTTGCTGATCATTTCAGGGGGGGGGGAGAAACATTAGAACTAAGGTTACTCTGTAGAATTGACCTCAGAATAATGTGAGTAAGAGTGAACAAAGAGTGAAAGAGAGAAAGGAAGATTGGCCTAAACCAAGATAGGTAAATCCACCTTCTCCCCCTCCCTTCTCTTCATCTAAGAACTCTATTTATCTTTGATCTTGTCATTTATTGTTGATCTTTACATTCTTGCAATTCTTGTCCATTCAAGCAATATACATATATCTATTATTATTTATATTTCCTAGTCCAAGCCATGAGATGATCAAAGGTGCCCTCCATACTTTGTGTGGAAGAGGTTTAAACCTAGTTTGATCATGGCTTGTTGATTGTTCATTTACATTCTTGTCATGGATGATGCTCTTGTTGTTCATTTTGCTCATTTTAAGCTATGATGATCATGTTGAGGATAAAGTCTCAATCTTTATCCTCATCCCCTTGATCTAGCCCAAAATTCCCAAGCTTGGGTAATAAAGATCCAATCTTTATGGTTTGTTCTTGTCCCTAAAGGATTAATCTTGCCTAGAAGAGCCATTTTGATGGTAAAGTTTCAATCTTTACTCATCAAATGGTCACTATGGCTCAAAAGGGCATATTGGCCACCTTTTTCATGTTTCTCCCATGATTGCCTTTGATCATGCCCAAACTCTTGTTTTGGGAGGTTCTTTGATGATCAAATGGCATAGGAATGAGTTGTTAATGTTGTTTTGTGTTGGAATAACAAACTGGAATCAGAACAGTTTGGTCCAGTTCAAGCAGAATGCTCTGTTTCTGCCTGGAACTGGACTGTTGCTTGAACAAACTGTAAAATCCCAGGAGTGGTCTCCCATCCGTACGGCTACTTTGGCCGTATGGTAAGATTGACCATTTTGCCCTTCTGTCTTCTGTTTTCTTGTCAAACAAACCCTTTTTCAGTTGAAAAGATGAATAGAAAGTTAAAACAAAGATTTTCCGTTAAAACACACACACACACATGCACTTTTGTTAACTAACAAAGGAGACTCGGCTTTGTCCGAGGCAACTTGGGAGGACGTAAAATCTCTTCCCAAGTTGTAACCTGATCTCCGAACCTTTGAACTCAAACCTTTGTCATTTTGTTGGGTTTAAAATTAACAAAATGTGGCGACTCCGTTAAATTGGTCCGGTTCCCGCGTTTGGTATTTCGCCCTTGAAACATGCTCGTGTTTTTTTTTGGGGCGGGATCCTTACAGTGGCGACTCCGCTGGGGAGAAGAGTGCTTTCGGACTTCTTTCTAGAAGATTCGGGGGCATTCTTGTGTGGGTCAAACTCCCGTTCCCGTTAGTTGACTTCTTGCATATTTGTGTGTGTTTGATGTTTCTGTTTGAACTGTTTTGAGTACATACGTTCTGGAAATACAATAAATTGGGGCTTGATGATCAGAAGTTGGAGAAACTGAGGAAAATCTTCACCCTCTTGCTTTAACCGTACGGCTACTTTGGGTAGGGGCCAGAATGTTGCCAATTAACAGTTTGGTGCAGGGCTGCAACATTCTGGGTGCCCCTCTGCTTCTACTTGTCCAGGTTCCAAATTTACAGTCTTACTTGTGCACATTACCTTCATTCTTTTGGCCAAAACTTGATTTTAAAAGGTGATAAAACTTGGTTATGCATGATCTTTTGTCAATAAAATGGTTTCCAAAACCTCATCGTGCATAATCCTTTTTGTAAGGATTTTTCTTGAGTCTTCTTGTTGTGCACAAATTGCTTTGTACAAAAGGGTTTCAATGTAAAATATTTCTTTTGCAAAAGTTTGATTCAAAATTCTTTGTTGTGCAAAACTTGGTACATGTACAAGTTTTGGTCTTTGTTTGCTTATATTCCTTGATTTGTTGTGTATAAATTGCTCAATCCATGCTTGTTCATACTTGTTCATATCTTGCTTATGCCATGCTCATGCTATCGAAAAACGAATTGAAAATCTCTCTTTTTACTCAAAAAGGAGCATAGAATGACTTCACACCACGCGCACTTGACCGTGCACGTTCCAAATACCCTTTAAACCCGGGGTGGATGCCACGATGCAGCTCGTTGGTCGCTCTTGTTCCCTTCGATGCGCGCACGGGTCCATCCCACCTTCCCTTCCGAACCGAGTCAACCACACTTGTCCGTGACACACAAATACCGTGACTATGGTTGGTTTTTGGTCTAGTTCACGTTACCACATCCTTGATACGTGCTCAAAGCTAATTGTGGCCAAATTAATGCCCGAGTTGTGACTCCTTGATGTAATGAAAGCGTGGCCTAACCAGCCTTCAACTCGTGTGTTAGTGACGACCGCAATTAGCAAGGGCCATGTACTAAGGATAGGGTGACACCGTGTCGTTAAGCCCTAATGAACGAGTTATTTTAATCATCCTTAAGCCCATGGTCAAGGATCGAGACGCCTTATTCAAAATGAGGTCATGTCGGAATGTCGGTGTAGCCTTTGGTGTAGCCTTCGGAGAAAAGTCTCTATCCCGACTGGGGCTTAATCATGATTAGGATGACCCGCGCATTGGGAACCTTGCGACGCACTAGACCCTAGGTTCGTTTCTTTTGGTCGGTGGAAGCCGCTTGCCCTATAGGACCCTCGCTCGGGATAGTCCGTCTATGGGAGCGTGCAAGACAGGTGAAAAACGAGGGGTCTATAGGCGTAGTGATGGCCTCCACTGATCCAGGGTTTAGATTAGTTGCGAAAAAGAAGAGAAATCTTTTCCAACCATTTAGGAATAAAAATGTGTTTTAAGTAAACTTGAATGATTTATTAATTGTGCGTTGCATGAGCTTGCTCCGTTTTTGCTTCCTGTCTTTGATACATTGCATTGTTTCGCTAACCAGTGTCACCCCCGTTAAGTCTTTGGAAGGATCCATGTTATCCTTCAAGACCTCCGTCAAGTCCCGTTAAGCCTTTGGATGGATCCATGTTATCCTCCAAGACTTTTGATTAGTCCCGTTTAGTCTTTGGACGGATCCATGTTATCCTCCAAGACTTTTGATTAGTCCCGTTTAGTCTTTGGACGGATCCATGTTATCCTCCAAGACTTTTGATTAGTCCCGTTTAGTCTTTGGACGGATCCATGTTATCCTCCAAGACTTTTGATTAGTCCCGTTTAATCTTTGGACGGATCCATGTTATCCTCCAAGACTTTTGAATAGTCCCGTTTAGCCTTTGGACGGATATATGTTATCCTCCAAGACTTTTGATTAGTCCCGTTTAGTCTTTGGACGGATCCATGTTATCCTTCAAGACCCTCGTTAAGATCCCCGTTGAGACCCTAGGCAAAGTCCCCTAGGTCCCCGCAAAGATCCCCGTTAAATTCTAAGAATAGTCCCCTAGGAAGCCAGTCAAGTCCTTGGATGGATTCTCGTTAAGACATTAGTCGTGTTCGTCCTTCCCTCTTAAGATTCTAAACCCGTCCGAACTACGGTGACCTGAGCCTCTCATCACGTGGGACCCCCTCCCTCGTGGTGAGGGGAACGTAGGCAACTTCGGCCCGGTCAAATATCCCAAATAGAGACACGTGTGTCTTTAACCCAAGTGTTTACCCAATGTTTACCCGAGCCTAAACTACCTTTTTTTTCCGTGGCTTAGATGAAGTGGAAGAGAGCATCATGTCGCCGACTGGTGCGTGTGGAGTCAGAAAGTTCCCCGGTCACTACAACCTCTCCAATCCGGTACCTCAGAAAGATCACTTCAGTGGACAGTAGCTTGAGAAATGATGCCGCGGATAATTCGGATGGCCTAACGAACGAAGAGTTGTTCCAAGCTTCAGAAACCCCCGGGGCTGAGAAAGAAGTCATCACAGATAGCCACAGAGAAACGCAAACTCCGTCTGATGAGTCGACGAGGCAAAGAGGTGTTACAGCTCTGTTTCAAATTGATGGGCCATTCACCAAGGTGACCAACCATAATGAAAGGGTGGAAGCTACCCGACCTCCAGATTGTAACCAAAGATTTCCCCCTCCATCTCATCAAAATACCGAGACCTCCATTTCTTCGCCCCAACACGCCGTCGTCCATAACGAGCCTCTCACTCAAATCTTCCTCACTCCGCCTCATCCCAAATCCAACATCTCCCATAAGACACCTCCTATAAAACCCCAAACACAACCCACTCAAAAGGCCCGCAAACCACTGTTCACACCAGTTACTCCTCAAGTATCATACTCACAACACCTTCCCAATCGTGTCCCTTCTCGATTCAATGCCATCAACCAAGTCACCAGAGATCAGTCACTGTTTAAACCATATATGGATACCCGACCAGGCATCACTAACTTGCCTCCACCAGATTTTCCGATGAGATTCCGGGGTGGCCCGTATCATTTCTATAATCCAAGACCTTTTGGACCACAAGCTCCTTGCATGCCTCAAATGTATATTCCTGCAAGCAACCAAGGTTATGGGTATTCCTACACCCATGCACTTCCACAGAATCCTCATGTTGGACCTCAGTCGGGTACGTTGTTGGGAAAAAGAAGGCAAATGGAAGCTAACTTTGAAAGGACACTCGATGGGCACCCCTTTGCATCGAGTAGCGGTGATTCTTATACCCACCACACTCCGGTAAACAATGAAAGAAAAGCCAAGGGCCGAGCCAAGCTCCATTTCACAAAGTTTGAGGATTTCGGAATGCCCATAAGCAAAGTATTTGAAGGATTGGTCAAACAAGGCCTCATGTGGCCCCTCGAAGATTTTCGGCCAAAGAATCTTGAAAAACGTCGAGACAAGACCCAAAGGTGTTCCTTTCACAACTACCACAGCCATGATACCAATGATTGCACTGCCATAAGACGCATCATCTCGAAACTAATTGAGAAGGGGAAGCTTGGACGCCCCCACACCCCCGACACAGCCAATGACCCGAGCGTCAACATGCTCAAATCTGTGACTTCCCCGATGATCGATAAATGGAGTGGTGTCCGCCCCAAGGAAAAAGAGCCCATGGTTGACAGAGTTGTCAATCCCAAAGTGGGAGAGCCTGTTTTGGAAAAATTGACAAAATCAGTGTCCCAAATGGTGGTTCCTAAAATCAGCAAAGCCGAAACGACGGAAGGCGTTTGGAAAAGATCAGTGGCACAGAAAATGTCTGAAGGGCCAAATGCCCCGGGTTTGGAAATGAATGGTGTTGCGGTTGCCACAGCAAACGATGGAGTTCCGAAACCTCTCCTATCAACCTCCCCTTAGAAGGAGTCTGTTTTCATCCTTAGGAAGAGCCAGTTGCTTTTAGGGCGTATGATAAGTCTTTAGGAAAAGTCGGTTAAGATGTCTGTTAGGTTTGGTTAAAGTCTTGACTCCCCGGTTGATGCCATGTGGTGACCATTTTGGGTCCATTGTCAGTTCTCTTAATTAGATTATTATTGCCATTTTTGCCTTGTCAAAAGCTTACAAAAAAACAAAAAAACAAAAAAAATGTGTGTGAGTCTTTCACTCAAAACAAAGGTGTGTCTTCCAAAAAATAAATAAATAAATAAATAAAATAAAAAAAATAAAAATAAAAATAAAAAAATGGAGATCAAGTTTTCTTAAAATAAAAGATCAAGTTTTTCCTAAAAAGCTAATCCGATAATGAAGCATTTTTCTCAAATCATGGTTATAATTTCACCTTGAGGTTTAATATGCTAAAAGTCCTTCGCGGTTCTGTCCACTGGAAGCATTGACCAAGGAGCCTACATCCGAATTGGTGTTCGAAACAACCGTCCACATGAGCAATGAGATCAAACAATTGGGACACCGTCTACAAGAAGAAGCCCAAGCTTCAGAAGGCCAAAGGCGGTTACATCACAGGGAAATCCATACTCTCGCCGAATGCAATGCACAGAGATTACGCACCTTGAAAGGGAATTACCAAAAGGCTTGGCCAACAGGCAAGCTCCCCAACTCGCCCTTATGAGTAGACGACCCCGGCAATTGCAACGCCAAGCCAAGTGGAGGCCTCGCGACATCTTTCCCGACGACATGGAACCCGAGTTCCCCGTGGAAGACATGGAATATGCCGCCGACAACCCCTCCAACAACTGTGGAAGAAAATGGATCATCGTGCTTCATGGGAACCCATCCTTAAAAAAAAAAAAAAAAAAAAAATGTGAGTCTTCCAGCCTCGTAGGTTCTAGAAAGAAAAAAAAGGAGTCCATTCTGGACCGTGTCTTTTTATTTTTACAGAGTTCCGCACTTGGACATGTATGTGCAAAGTTATCTAAATAAAAGAGTCATTTTCCTTCTCTTCTCTCTAGACTTGAGACATTATTTGCAATATATGTTTACTCTTGAAATTGCCTTGCTTGTTATTATCAATTGATTGCTACGTCCCCAAAATGACGAATTGACTTCTAAGCATACTAGTCAATGACGACTCATTAAGGATGAATGGACCTAACACAAATGAAAAGTGCCAAATGCAAACAATTAATCTTGATATGAATAAATGTTGTGATCAATTGGCATGAAGAAACCATCAATGGCAAATCTTCCCTCATACATTACCCCGATACACAACCCGATACACCTTTCCTATACAAATCCTTGATGCGCATCAAAGGCATCCCGAGACAATGAAAAGGCGAGGATGTTGTTGCTCAACCACCAAAATTCAACCACGATCGCGCGTGCGCAACCAAGCAAAGGACTTCCCAGATCTTCAAAAGTCAAAGTAAGAAGTGGAAGAATTCCACCAAGGGGCTACAAATGAGCCAATGTCCAAGATAGCAAGTTGGGGCTAATGTTTCCCCTCTCTCTAAAAAAAAATGATAAGAGAGAAAGAAATGGATAATGGAAAAAAGGAAAGCAAATGAATATTGGCAAAGAGGAAGTCTACCTCAAAAGCTCACCAAGTTCACTACAAAAGTCCACCTCAAAGAACATCCCGAGGAGTTCACCGCAAAGAAAAGCGATCTACATCAGCAAAGCAACAACATCCTTCGAAAGGACACCAACCCCAGCAAAAGAAGGCCCCACGGCCGAACTACGGCGACCTGAGCTCCTCAAACTGAGGGGAACGTAGGCAACCTTCGGGTCCGGTCACAGCATGAAATGAATCCATCAAACCTCGATCCTCCCAAAATGACCCGGTTCTCTTCCCTTAGTCCCATCAATGATCAATTTCCCAGATAATGACCAATCTCCCCATAAACACCTTTTGATCTTGCCATTGATCGAATCTTAATCTTAATTGATCACAACATTTATACATGTTAAGGCTAATTGCTTGTTATAATCTTGACTTAATAATAAACATGGTCCATTCCAGCAATCATTTGATGATATTAACTAGGGCAAGTTTCAAATGTCTCAACAAGTCTTCTTCTTTCTACATCTTAGGAAAGAGCTAAACACTTGTATTCTGTCAAGCAAGGGTTTCCTCCCGTTCCATGATAATACATTGTTCACCAAAATAAAGGGACTCTCTCCCGCCTAAATAAAGGCCCTTGCATGTCTCCTCCAAAAGATATATTAAGTCCTCGTTCTATCAAGTCGGCTGGATCACTTATATGAAAAAAAAGAAAGAAGAAAGGCACCAAAAAAGTAGCCCGCTAGGTTGAAAACCCGTAAGGGCGGCCTAGGCAAAAAACAGGGTTTGCCATAAAAGACGCAAAAGAGATGCCCGCTAGGTTGAAAACCCGAAAGGGCGGCCTAAGCAAAAGAAAGAGTGCGTCATGAAAAAAGGGATGGGTTCCTAACATCATCAAAGGCCGCGAGACGACAACGGGTCCACGCCAACATCAAAAGTCGGAGGACGACATTGGGGTTACCTCCACAAGGACATGGGGATACTCCGAGACATTCAATGACATGGGGGCTATGCCACCATCAACAGCAACAAGGACATGGGGCTACCCCGACACATTCAATGACATTGGGGCTACATCGCCATCAATAGGAACAAGGACATGGGGCTACCCCGACATCGACAACAAGAGGTTTCTCTACTCCCGACCGCTCCTAAGAAATGGACAAAGCTCAAAAGGACTTTATGCATATAAACCTCGCGGTTAAGATAAAACCAAAATTTGACTAAACATGTTTCGTTAAAAGATTTGCCTTCAAAAGTAAGCATTTTCAAATTTGGCCATTTGGCATCATTTATCAAAGACAATGTTTCAAGCAAAATGCTTTTGATCTCCCCTCAAAATGATTTTTCAAAAGTCTTGGACCCTTTTTGTCCACAATGAGTCTTGAAGGTCACCCCTAGGCTCTTTCCCGGTATCAAGAAAATGTGTCAACCATCCCGTAGTGTAGGCTTGACCAAATCTTTGTCCCCCGAGTGACCCTTTAGGTTAAAAAACCTTCGTCCCCAGAGTGACCCCTTTAGATTAAAAACTTCATCCCCCGAGTGACCCTTTAGATTAAAACCTTGACTCAGAATAGTCGTTATAGGCTAGAGCCTTTGTCCCGGCAGTCCTTAGAGGGACGTAAGACCAGTTTTCCCGTCAATCTCCCCAAAGATGGAGTTGACCCCGGTCAAACTATGACTTAGAATAGTCGTTATAGGCTAGAGCCTTTGTCCCGGCAGTCCTTAGAGGGACGTAAGACTAGTTTTCCCGTCAATCTCCCCAAAGATGGAGTTGACCCCGGTCAAGCTTAGACTTAGAATAGTCGTTATAGGCTAGAGCATTTGTCCCGGCAGTCCTTAGAGGGACGTAAGACCAGTTTTCCCATCAATCTCCCCAAAGACGGAGTTGACCCCGGTCAAGCTTAGACTTAGAATAGTCGTTATAGGCTAGAGCCTTTGTCCCGGTAGTCCTTAGAGGGACGTAAGACCAGCTTTCCCGTCAATCTCCCCAAAGACAGAGTTGACCCCAGTCAAGCTTAGACTTAGAATAGTCGTTATAGGCTAGAGCCTTTATCCCGACAATCCTTAGTGGGACGTAAGACCAGTTTGCCTTGTTAAACTCCCCAAAGGTGGATTTGACTCGAATGTTTTGACCCGGCAGTCCTTAGAGGGGCGTAAGACCAGTTTTCCCGTCAATCTCCCCAAAGATGGAGTTGACCCCGGTCAAGCTATGACTTAGAATAGTCGTTATAGGCTAGAGCCTTTGTCCCGGCAGTCCTTAGAGGGACGTAAGACCAGTTTTCCCGTCAATCTCCCCAAAGATGGAGTTGACCCCGGTCAAGCTTAGACTTAGAATAGTCATTATAGGCTAGAGCCTTTGTCCCGGCAGTCCTTAAAGGGACGTAAGACCAGTTTTCCCGTCAATCTCCGCAAAGATGGAGTTGACCCCGGTCAAGCTTAGACTTAGAATAGTCGTTATAGGCTAGAGCCTTTGTCCCGGCAGTCCTTAGAGGGACGTAAGACCAGTTTTCCCGTCAATCTCCCCAAAGACGGAGTTGACCCCGGTCAAGCTTAGACTTAGAATAGTCGTTATAGGCTAGAGCCTTTGTCCCGGCAGTCCTTAGAGGGACGTAAGACCAGTTTTCCCGTCAATCTCCCCAAAGACGGAGTTGACCCCGGTCAAGCTTAGACTTAGAATAGTCGTTATAGGCTAGAGCCTTTGTCCCGGCAGTCCTTAGTGGGACGTAAGACCAGTTTGCCTTGTTAAACTCCCCAAAGGTGGAGTTGACTCGAATGTTTTGACCCGGCAGTCCTTAGAGGGACGTAAGACCAGTTTTCCCGCCAATCTCCCCAAAGATGGAGTTGACCCCGGTCAAGCTATGACTTAGAATAGTCGTTATAGGCTAGAGCCTTTGTCCCGGCAGTCCTTAGAGGGACGTAAGACCAGTTTTCCCGTCAATCTCCCTAAAGATGGAGTTGACCCCGGTCAAGCTTAGACTTAGAATAGTCGTTATAGGCTAGAGCCTTTATCCCGGCAGTCCTTAGAGGGACGTAAGACCAGTTTTCCCGTCAATCTCCCCAAAGAGGGAGTTGACCCCGGTCAAGCTTAGACTTAGAATAGTCGTTATAGGCTAGAGCCTTTGTCCCGGCAGTCCTTAGTGGGACGTAAGACCAGTTTGCCTTGTTAAACTCCCCAAAGTTGGAGTTGACTCGAATGTTTTGACCCGGCAGTCCTTAGAGGGACGTAAGACCAGTTTTCCCGTCAATCTCCCCAAAGATGGAGTTGACCCCGGTCAAGCTATGACTTAGAATAGTCGTTATAGGCTAGAGCCTTTGTCCCGGCAGTCCTTAGAGGGACGTAAGACCAGTTTTCCCGTCAATCTCCCCAAAGACGGAGTTGACCCCGGTCAAGCTATGACTTAGACTAATCGTTATAGGCTAGAGCCTTTGTCCCGACAGTCCTTAGAGGGACGTAAGACCAGTTTTCCCATCAATATCCCCGAAGATGGAGTTGACCCCGGTCAAGCTTGGACTTAGAATAGTCACCATAGGCCGTCCCCGACGTAAGCCCAGTAAAAATCTGTCCCGTGTAAGTCAACCCTCTCCTATAGAGTCAAGTTGACCGTATCCCCAGCAAGTCAACCCTCTCCCATAGAGCCAAGTTGACCATGTCTCACCTCTGACCCCTAGAGTCATGCCTCCTTGCGGATCTAAGTAACCCCGCGTACCTCCGAACTACGTTAGGCTTGATTCCCCGCGAACGGGATACGTAGGAATCCTATACCACTAGGTCCAGCCATGCAACCAAAATCGGTTAAAGCCGTCGTCCCGTCAGATTGGGATGCTTATTTCTATCGACAACCCCGCTCCTTCGAAGCGACGTTGCCGAGGGGCTCTGTAAGTACCCCAATCTGAAACCGACCTATCTTAGAGGTAGCCTTAGCACCGTTTCAGGGATAAGCTAATAGGCCAGGACCTCCCTAGGATAAGCAATAAATTCCAGGACTACTCTGGTATAAAATTGGAAAAATCCAGAAGCTCGCCAGGCTGAGCCGTACGGATGCTTTGGGTACTAGAAGGGCCTAGCCGTACGGCTGGTTTGGGCACCCTCAGTGCCTATAAATAGAACCCCTTGCTGATCATTTTAGGGGGGGGGGGGAACATTAGAACTAAGGTTACTCTGTCGAATTCACCTCAGAATAGTGTGAGTAAGAGTGAACAAAGAGTGAAAGAGAGAAAGGAAGATTGGCCTAAACCAAGATAGGTAAAGCCACCTTCTCCCCGTCCCTTCTCTTCATCTAAGAACTCTATTTATCTTTGATCTTGTCATTTATTGTTGATCTTTACATTCTTGCAATTCTTGTCCATTCAAGCAATATACATATATCTATTATTATTTATATTTCCTAGTCCAAGCCATGAGATGATCAAAGGTGCCCTCCATACTTTGTGTGGAAGAGGTTCAAACCTAGTTTGATCATGGCTTGTTGATTGTTCATTTACATTCTTGTCATGGATGATGCTCTTGTTGTTCATTTTGCTCATTTTAAGCTATGATGATCATGTTGAGGATAAAGTCTCAATCTTTATCCTCATCCCCTTGATCTAGCCCAAAATTCCCAAGCTTGGGTAATAAAGATCCAATCTTTATGGTTTGTTCTTGTCCCTAAAGGATTAATCTTGCCTAGAAGAGCCATTTTGATGGTAAAGTTTCAATCTTTACTCATCAAATGGTCACTATGGCTCAAAAGGGCATATTGGCCACCTTTTTCATGTTTCTCCCATGATTGCCTTTGATCATGCCCAAACTCTTGTTTTGGGAGGTTCTTTGATGATCAAATGGCATAGGAATGAGTTGTTAATGTTGTTTTGTGTTGGAATAACAAACTAGAATCAGAACAGTTTGGTCCAGTTCAAGCAGAATGCTCTGTTTCTGCCTGGAACTGGACTGTTGCTTGAACAAACTGTAAAATCCCAGGAGTGGTCTCCCATCCGTACGGCTACTTTGGCCGTATGGGAAGATTGACCATTTTGCCCTTCCGTCTTCTGTTTTCTTGTCAAACAAACCCTTTTTCAGTTGAAAAGATGAATAAAAAGTTAAAACAAAGATTTTCCGTTAAAACACACACACACACATGCACTTTTGTTAACTAACAAGGGAGACTCGGCTTTGTCCGAGGAAACTTGGGAGGACGTAAAAAATCTTCCCAAGTTGTAACCTGATCTCCGAACCTTTGAACTCAAACCTTTGTCATTTTGTTGGGTTTAAAATTAACAAAATGTGGCGACTCCGTTAAATTGGTCCGGTTCCCGCGTTTGGTATTTCGCCCTTGAGTGCTCGTGTTTTTTTTGGGGCGGGATCCTTACACCAAGGCACCCTACAGATAATAGGCAATGGAATTGGCCTCGTGTTGAAGAATGAGGGGCCCAAACCTCAAGTTCCTTTTCCGCTCCATTAATTAGAAGTTTAATAGACTAGTTTTTACTTCATTTTAATAGATTAGACGTTTCTTTCCTTTCTTTCATTAAACTAGTTATTTTTAATTCTTTAAAGGATCCTACTCACCCAATAAACATTGTGGGTGAGAGCATGCCCTTCTATCAATTTCAACTTTTAGTAATAGTTATTTTCTTTTATATTTCCCGCCTCTTTTGTATTTCCCAAAAGGAAAGTAGTGTGGAGATGGTAGAAGTGCACAATGAAAATGACTATTCCAAGGCGATTCCATTCTCTGGAACGCACCCAATACTTAACATGATGCTAAAAAAAGGGTACTTCCCCGGTCTTGGACTTGGCAGACATTTATAAGGGATAAAGGAACCACCACCTGTCGTTCTATTGTAACGCCCATCTTTATTCTTGTTAAATATATGACTTACTTGTTAAATTCTTGAACTTGCATATTATGTGCTAGTTTTACTTGGGTTACTTTCTTAACTGCTTTAGAATATTAAGGTGGTTAAATGTCTAGTTTTGACTTTTGGGTCATTTGTGAAAATATGACTTTAGGGGCCTTTTTGTTAAAAGTGAAACTTGAGGGGCTTAAGTGTCATTTTTGAAACTTGAATGTATATCTTATGTTGCTTCTTCTCAGAGAAATCTTATTCCTAAATTTCTTCTCGTTCTTTCTTTGGTTCTTGGAAGCTAGGTTTAGGGTTTACCCTATTCTCGACTCCTCGAGTTTAATTATCCCTCTGTTCTCAATTCCGATCCCGTATAAATATTCGTGGCGTTGAATAGAGCGTTTCCTGCCGAACAAAAATAAGTTTCCTTGACTTTGATTCTGGAGTAGGTAAGTTATTAGCTCCCTCTTGCTTGTAATAACATGCATATAAGTTATTCCTGATACTTGTGTTTGTCAATTTCGTGTTTGGGGTGATTTTTGTGATACTTGTAATTTTGGGACAAAGGGAGTATAAACCTACTGTGTAAAATAATGAAAGAAAATTGAAAGTAATATTTTGAGTATGTTAGTGCACTTCTGGGTTTGTTAATATGTTAGTAAAAAGTTACTCCTACGCTTGGGACAGAGAATTGTTAAGCCTGGGAAGAATTTTGCTTTGGCTGGAAATTCCACCGAGCGCCCGCCCGCATAACGAGCGCCCGCCTGATAGCCTGTCGAGCGCCCGCTTGACCTTTTAACCCGCGCCCGCTTACCTTTTATTTCATGAACAAAATCCCTGTTGAACTTCGAGCGCGCGCCTGGTTGGCGCCGAGCGCCCGCCTGCCCTGCAACTCTAGACCGAGCGCCCGCCCAGGTGGATGTGAGTGCCCGCTCGCTCCCCTGTTTTTACAAAAGTGTTTTAATCCCAAAGTGAAATGAAACCTTACCCCTACTAAGGCATAGAGCCTTAGTATAAGATGTCCTAGCAAGTGTATATGTACCTTTTTGGGCATTAGAACTTAGTCTTGAACATGAATACTTATAGAACTCAAATGAGAACTTAAGTATAAGAGTAACAACTCTTCTTTATGTCTTGAAAGTGCTATGAACAAGCACTAATGTGTCATGCTTGTCTTGAAATCAATGTTTGTGCACCTTAGGGGCATTAGAACAAAGTCTTGGTAAACATCCAAAGTATAGGATGATGAACTTGAAGTATAAAATGTATAACTCTTATACATGCTTGAATGTCCAAAGATTGGAATGATAACTCGAGTATAAGACAATAAAATCTTGTACATGACTTGAACATCCATAGAAGTGGATTGAGAACTTGAATATAAGATGATAAAATCTTCTACATGACTTGAACATCCATAGAAGTGGATTGAGAACTTGAATATAAGATGATAAAATCTTGTACATGACTTGACACCAATACATGTGTATAATAATGAACTAGGAAGTGCTATGAACAAGCACTAACGTGTATGAGACATGTTCTTGATGTGTATGTGAAATCATTGCATATAGCTACTTGATAATAATGTGACTTCTTGATTACTTGAAGCATGATTCTTGGTGAGCTAGTCCACTACTTTTGGATTAGTTCTACTCTCGTAGTTCAAGTAAATACCTACTTGTGCATTCTTGTGTGAGTCCAGCTGGTCCTTGCTTGTTCGGAGGTATATAGGTTCACGCTTATCATGAGGCTGGGGCCAAAGTGATAATCGGGGATCTATGTATCTGCGCTTGACCCCTTACTACAGGCCATAGTAAGGGCATAGCTTCCTTTATTAAAGCAATATGCCTGATTTAAGTGAATGCTAAACTCGTGAACACCTCGTGAATCTTGATCTTGGGAATGACACTGGTTACCGGGTCTTCTTATATACCCTGCATAAGCAGTTTCTTGATATTGATCGTGATTTGTCAAAGTAATACAAGCTACGACAACAATGGTATTCTTGGGAGGAATAAGGAAGGAAGCAATATCCTTTGTAACGTGCTAGCTTAGCCTTATGTGCTACTTGATGAGTGGCTTAGCCTCTCATATACTTGTTACTTGATGATACTTGATACATGATTACTTGAGTATCTACTTGAATTGCATGATAACATGTCATGTAGTTGCATCTAATAGCTTACTGAGATTTATCTCACCCCGTTCCTTGTTTAATTGTTTTCCTTAGATCAAAGGAAGGCTAGTGATAGTGCGAAGTGAGGCTCGACATAGCTGGGAGCTTACTATGCAGGTGGTTATTCTTTTGGGGATCGTGGTCCTTTTACATTTTGGTGATGACGATGTATTATGGGTTATGTAACTCCTTATTTTAGGGTAGACAGTCTTGTATAGTACTTGTTGTCTCTAGACATCTTGTAATGCCAGCATATGTGCTAGGCATGTTTCCGCTGTGTATAATCATGTTTGGTTTAAATTTTCTTGTCTAGAACTCGTGGTGTGAGCTATCTTAGCTCCTTACTCTAGAGTATATATATCATGTTAATTTGTTATAAATAGTTGTCATCCAGTTTCTTGTTAGTTTCTTGATTCTTGTTATTCACGCGCACCAGGTTCGAGGTTCTATTAGGGGATCCCGGGACCTAGGGGCGTGTCATCTATACCCCCCAGAATATGGTCTAGGGTATGTGTCACCACTCAAGGGTATCCCTAAAGATGAAAAGGATTGGACTTCATACATTGTGCCACTAGCACCGACTTATCGAAAGACTCTAAACGGGTACTTTGTACGCAAGGTGGAAAACTTGCCATACTTCATGTTCCCTGAACCATGGATCGACCATAGGGGGAAGTGCCAACCGGGCTTTGAAACATTCAGTGACTGTGATCTGTACTCACTTGAAACAGAACCGACACAATTTTCGTGGCTACCTCGAGAATTAGGGGGTACCAAGGCCGAAGCATTCAGTGAGTGGGACTTTGTGTTGGGAGAAGACCTACTGTGCCAATTTCTCAACCTTTGCAAGCTAGAGGACATTCAGATCAATGCAATAGACAAGGGGGACGCTCCGAACCAAGACTACACTGAGCTCATCAAGAAGAGTGACGAGCCTATCCAGAATTGGTATACAACTGGGGGACCCATAGCAAGTGAAGACTTCCTGATCAAAGAGTTAGGATGTACTCCCCATCCCCATAGAGAAAGAAAGTTTGTAACTCTTACCTTAGAGTCAGATACCTCTACCGATGAGCTCACCTAAGAGGACTTGGATTCCATCGCGGAACATGTATTCCCTTACTTTCTTAATGAAAACATAGATCTTTCCTAGTATCCTGAGATTACCAGCGTCATAAATGATGAATTAACTAATAACTCTAACGAATTAGATAATAATGAGTCATATGACGAGATAGATCAAGAAAATGAACAAATCTTAAAAGAAATTAATAAGCAAGTAGGTCGTCATGGCGGAAACGGTCCTATTGATGCCGGAGAAATGCAAACAGTTAATCTGAGGACGGACGATGATCCAAAAGAGACCAAGATTGGAAGTTTCTTCAAGGGGGAAGACCGACAAGCCCTCATAGTGCTTCTCCGAGAATTCGTGGATGTGTTCGCTTGGTCCTACAAAGATATGCCGGGGCTAGCCAACTCGATTGTTGAGAACAAGATACCGCTGCTTCCCGATTCAAAGCCAGTCAAGTAGAAACTCCGCAGAATTAAGCCAGAGTGGTCAGTACAAGTCAAACAAGAGATAGAGAAACTCCTGAATGTTGGGTTCATCAAAGTAATAGAGTATCCAACCTGGTTGGCTAATACTGTGCAGGTTTCCAAGGCAAATGGAAAGGTTCGCTTCTGTGTTGATTTCCGTGATCTCAATAGAGCATCTCCGAAAGATGATTTTCCTCCCAACATAGACATGCTCGTTGATAATACCGCGAAATACGAAGTCCGTTCATTCGTAGACGGATTTGCCGGTTACAACCAGATCCTCATGGCCGAGGAGGATCAACACAAAACAGCGTTCACCACACCTTGGGGGACGTTCTGTTACACAGTCATGCCATTCGGACTTAAGAATGCTGGAGCCACTTATCAGAGAGCTGTAACTGCGTTGTTCCATGACATGATACATAAAGAGATAGAGGTGTACGTTGATGATATGATCATACACTCCAAAGGCTCCGATGGGCAGCACTTCGTCGACCTCAGAAAGTTCTTTGAAAGGTTGAGACACTACAAGATGAGACTTAATCCGGCCAAGTGCACGTTTGGGGTAGTAAAAGGAAAAGTCCTTGGGTACATTGTCACCGAGCGTGGTATAGAAGCGGATCCCGCTAAGATCAAAGCCATCATTGACATGCCTCCACCTAAGATGCAAAAAGAAGTCAAGGGATTTATGGGTCGCCTTCAGTACATTAGTCAACTCACGACGATGTGCGAGCCCATTTTTAAGCTCCTCAAGAAGAATGCATCCCTAGCATGGATCGAAGAATGCCAAGAAGCCTTCGAAAAAGTCAAGGAGTACTTAGTGAATCCGCCAGTATTGGTCCTACCACATAAAGAGAAACTGTTGACCTTGTACCTCACAGTCAATGATACTGCATTAGGGGCTATGCTAGCACAGGAGCAACCCGATTCGAAGAAATAAAATGCCGTGTACTTTGTCAGCCGTTGCTTCCAAGGGGCTGAATTGAATTACGCTGCATTAGAAAAGTCGTGTGCTGCACTGGTATGGGTGGCTGAGAGACTAAAGCCGTACATGGAAGAATTTCCTGTATAACTGATTGCCCGAATAGACCCAATGAAGTACATCTTCGAGAGGTCGCATGTCTCCTCTAGAATAGACAAGTGGTACTTTATGCTCGCGGGGTACGATATCACTTACATCACACAGAAATCCGTGAGAGGAAGAGTCTTCGCGGATAACTTAGCCGAATTTTCGTGTGATGAAGCGAAGGGGGAAGACCCGCGATTCCCTGATGAGGACATCATGACAATAGCAGAAAATAAGTGGCAATTATTTTCCGATGGCGCAGCCAATAAACGGGGTTATGGCATTGGCATGTTACTAGTAGATCCCTCAGATTTTTGCACTCCACTCGCAATCTGCCTTGATTTTGAGGCCACTAACAACATTTCCGAGTACGAAGCTTGCATAGCGGGGCTTGAAGCAGCCTTAGAAAGAAATGTGATCGAACTAGAAGTGTACGGAGATTAACAACTTATAATCTATCAGTCACTCAAGAAGTGGAAGGTACAAGATCCTACACTCCAGAAATATAATGACCATCTCCAAGACTTGGTCAAACAGTTCAAAGAGGTCACTTTCTACTATCTTCCTAGAGATAAGAACCGCTTGGCAGATTCGCTAGCCATGCTAGAATCACTTGTAGAAATTCCCGAATGGACTGAGGTCAAGACCTTCAAAGTCGCGAGGCGAACGAATCCTGCTTATTACTCAATCATAGACCTGCACGACTGCAAAGAAGAGTGTGACTATGTTTTCGGAAATACCTTGGACGATAAACCTTGGTATTATGATGTATGGCGTTTCCTCCTAGATGAAACATTCCCATCAGACACGTCACCTAAAGCAAAGATAGCCCTCAGGCGGTTTACCGCCCAATTCGTTATTATAGGCGACCGCCTCTACAAGAAACACCACGAGTAGTGTCTACTCTGTGCTGATGAGCACGAAGCCGTAGAAGTCATAGACCAAGGCCATCAATGAGTCTGTGGAACCCACATGAATGGCCACATGCTAGCAAAGAAAGTCATCTGACTAGGGTACTATTGGACTACAATGGAAGCCGACTGCACCGACATGGTTAAGAAATGCCATAAGTGCCAGATACATGCCAACTTGCAACACGCACCACCGTCCGTGTTATACCCCATGACATCCCCTTGGACATTTTCTACATGGGGAATAGATGTCATTAGCAAAGTCTCACCGACAGGTCATAATGGGCACTCATTCGTATTGGTCGCCGTCGATTACTTCACCAAATGGATCGAGGCTCAATCCTACAAAGTCTTAAATGCAGAAAGGTGGCTGAGTTCATTAAGACCAACATCATATGCTGATATGGGGTACCTCATGAGATGATATCTGACAATGGCTCACACTTTGAGAAAGAATGCGACCAACTACTTGCAGAGTATAAGATAGAGAGACATCAGTCGTCACCGTACCGACCACAAACCAATGGAGCAGTCGAAGCTGCTAACAAGACCATTGAGACCATCGTTAGGAAAATGGCTAAGACTGACAGAGACTGGCCCGACAAGCTACCTTTTGCACTCTGGGGCTACCGTACTTCAATCCGTACCGCCACCGGTGAAACTCCATACGCCCTAGCCTATGGGATGGAAGCAGTGCTACCAATCGAATTAGAAATACCATCACTAAGGGTTCTCCTAGAAAACCAAGTGAATGAAGCCACATGGTTAGACAGCCATTATGAACAACTAGCCCTGCTAGATGAATGACGACTTCGAGCCGCCGAGCATATCCAAGCATATCAATGGAGAATGGCCCGAGCGTTCAATAAGAAAGTCAAGTCCAGAAACATCAAAGAAGGGGACCTTGTCCTACGTGAACATCGTCCTGGACCATTCAATCCTATGGGAAAGTGGGGACCAAGATGGATAGGCCCGTACATAGTCAAGAAGATCTTCTCCGGAGGAGCAGTACAACTCCCAGACCTAGATGGAGATCAACTGCCGAAGCCCGTCAACTTGGACAAGCTGAAGAAGTACTATTCATAAGTCCGTCCCCTATTTCAAAAAGAAAAGAGGAAATCTCGCTATGTTGAAAACCCGCAAGGGCGGCCTAGGCAAAATTAGAGCAGAGAGCACGAGAAAAGAAGCCCGCTAGATTGAAAACCTGAAAGGGCGGTCTAGGCAAAAATCAGGGTGTGCGTAAAAAACAATAATAATAATAATAATAAAATAAAATAAAATAATAAATAATAATAGGGGACATTCTCGTACGAGATACCTATGTCTCGTACGAGACATGTCAGTCAGCAGACATATTTTTCTCTTTCTTAAACAAGAACTACGATGACCTGAGCTCCTTATTTCATTGATGTAAAAGGAGAACGTAGGCAGCCTTTTGGTCCGGTCTATTCAATAAATAAAATCAAAATCTTGTCTTCTTATTATTTGAATGCATTTCAAGAAAACAATAAGAAAATTTCTAACATGAATACCAACTTGCAAAAGAAAATAAATAAAATACTAAAAATCTAAACATTTGGTCTATCTATTGCAATCTCTCGATACTCCTAAGGATCTATTTCTTCCTTGACTTAGTAGGAGCTTGACCACGATCCGCCTTGTCATTCCTCTTCCTCTTGTGCAAAGGTATCTCGAAACCAGGAGGAACATCAAGTCTACTGAACACTGAGGGAGTCAGTCTCGCAAAAACATGAGGCCTATCTAGAGCTTGAAATTTACCAGGAAGTCCGTTCGCCCTCTTCGCGTAGAAGTCACTGTCCAGAAAGTCTTGGGTGGCATCTACTCTGACATTAGAAGGATCCTCCTTATCTTCATTCTTCCTCAAATTCAAGCTAGGCTCGAATTGGTCCCCCAACAGAGAGCGGCGGATCTCATCAATACCCTCGACACTGGGACGGAGTTCTTTCAGAAACCAATCCAAATATTTGTCGGACAAATAGATGCTCCCTCCATCATGAAAAAGATTGGTCCAATGATCCATAGTGGTGCCCTACCCCAAGCGCGAGCCAAGATCGTAGAGAACTCTGAGTCCATGAAAGAAATGTCTCGAGACCGTTACCCTAACACGAAAGTGTCCTGCTGTTGATCGAATTGTCGCATTACCCTCCGAGAAAAATAGAAAGAGGAATCCCTCAAACCCGGAAGGACGACCCTGTCGTATCCAAGGGTATTATCTACGAACCGCTTCACCTTCCAAAAGGATGGGCACCAATCAATATCATCGGTCTCCGCTTTAGCAAAGAGATGAGCCCACTCCTCAATGCTGAGACCCTTCACCAACAATCTCCGTCTATGGAAAGTATAAGGAGAATACTCGATCAGAGAATCCAACAGTTTAAAATGTTCTCTGAGCCAAATAGTCAACAATAATGGACTTCCCTGAGTTATGGAGCCGGTTCGGTGTAGCTCATCAAGACCATGAAGGGTCTCCCCCAAGATAAGAGGGACTATGTTAAAGGCCCGTCCTCTAGCTTGCAGAACGATGTCCACGAGCTCCGTGTTCGCCATGCCACACTTGCTCATGAATAGCACGCTTTGGAGTAAGCACAATGCCAAGAGGCAGCATTGAGAATCCACACCGTGACTACGAGTCACCCGACCTTTAAATCTCCTAGGCAAAGAGTGGAGATCGACATAGCGGTTATGAATATAACTCTGCGCCTCGGGAAGGCCTATACTCAATAAGTCCCTAAGAGACTCCACCGGTACCTTGTCACAACTAGGAACCGCAATCACCCCGGTCAATGGCATATCCAGGATAGCCGCCATCTCCTATATAGTTGGGACCATCTCATTAAGTGAAAAGTTGAAAAGATGAGTCAATGGATCCCAGAAGCGTGCAGCTCCCTTTAAAAGGTCCCAATCCAGTTTTAGATTCTTCAAGGTGAAAAGAATCTTAAACCCGAACATCTCCACGAATCTCTCTTGGCGAGGTTTATTGAATGAACGAAAGAACATTGCTAAATCACCCTTGTAGCGTTCCACTAATTCTGAGTCCAAGGAGAAATCGTCAACAATTATTGATGAAGGGACGTACTTACTTAGGGCCATTGGGAGCAAAAGGTTGATAATTTTACTCCAAAATAAAAGTTCCCGGAACTGATTTAAGGCTGCATGGTATTCTAGGACGGACTAGAGGTGTTATATACAAGTTTGGACACCAAATCCTCGAGGAAAAAGGAGAAACAGCCGCAGATTCAGAGGATGACTCGTACGAGATATCGATGTCTCGTACGAGCCATCTCCCAGTTCAGAACAGCAACAACTCTGCTCAAATCCCAGGTTGCCCAACAAGTCAAAACATGTCTCAATCACCTTAGAAACGCACCCGAAACAGTTTATACATCACATACAAATAACCCAACACGAATCCATCTCATAAAATTACCCCTCAGTTGACCAACCGGATGTGAATCAATTCATTTCCCCAGTCAGAAATAAAAACTAAAATCAACTAATGTATTGTGTGTTAGAGTTAGGAAATAACTGTTGCATAGGTACAAGAAGAAAAATTGTCTCTGCCTACGCCGAGGAAATAAATACATCATCAACCGAGGAGGGAATGGGGGATCCTATCTACTCAACATCAAAAGGAAGGAGACGTCGCCATTGCCACGTGATCATCTATCGGTCCGAGTCTCTTCCCGCAAGAAGCTGACTCTGCTGTCTGGCGAGCCAATCGGCCTAAGAGATCCACAGTCTCTCTCTTCACCCTCTAAGCATAGGCCATAAACTGGGCAAGCCGTCCCGCAACTCTCTATACTCAACAATGGGCACCTGTTGAGAAGAAACAAGTCAAGATATCAGAATCTTCAAATAAATGATAAACAGAGAGATGAAATGGTAGAATGACAGAAATGGTGGAAAAAGGGTCATAAATCATACCATGGTCGCATCAGCAGGAGGTACGAGTCCCTCAGGCATATCGTAATCGGCGGGAAGGTCGTCGGTGCTCTCTATTCCCTCATCCATGCTGTAGGAGAATGAAGCCGGTCCGAGCTGTGGATGGAAAAGGACGTGGACAACTCCCTGGGCCTGAGCCTGATCACCCTCTAAAATCAACCGAGGCATGGGACGAGAAAGGAAGTCCTGATAATCAGCCGCCAAGGACATATGGTCAAAAGCATCCTGACCAATAATGAGGTCCACTCTCTCCTCCTCCGCGATGGCATAAGAGTTGATCATATGGGCCGGCGGGTCCAAGGGGACAATGACATCGAGTCTGCCACCACCTTGCTGGCGAGAGACTCCCTCTATCCCCCATCAAGTCTGACCATCAGGAATCTCATACCAGCAAACCCGTAAACATGGTCAATACCCAAACTCCGCCAAGGAAAGAAAGCCACAGCGGACTCAGGGACGGCCTCCCATCTGTTATAATACAACCGCATACGCTCCACCGTCATATCAGCCCCCTCTGCATGCTCATCACGGGTATCCCTGTTACCCTGACTCCATCTCAAATATCTGGGAACATAACAGTGTTGTCTCAAAGATTGAAAGAGAAGAGACTAAACATGGCGTAACCCTAAGCCTGCAAAATGGGAGAAACATATATGATGTCAATACACAATAGCTAAAATGAAAATGCTATCAAAGTAAACTGGGGCTGAAATAAAGGAAGAATACAGAAGAAGATGAGTATTATACCTCCCAGGCATGACTGTAGCCGCCTAAGCCAGCGTTCGTCCGATCCCGCGAACTCTCAACCATGGCAACATAGCAGTGGGCCAAGCCAGCTAAACCCCAGCTAGCATCAGTGACATGCTACATGTCTCTCAATACACTCAGGAGAGTGAACAAGGCTGTCGACGTATGATTAGAAAATAGCGTCTCAGAAAAGGTCCACCACAGAAAGCCACGGACGACTGCTATACGGGTGTCAGTAAGGTGCATCTGACCATCGTTAACAGTCACGTAGGTATCAACCTTGTCCCTGAAAGCCTTCAAAGGGACACCCTTGCCTAGGGTACGCACAAAAAAGCCCAGAAAGTGCCTCATATAATCCCCGTTGGGAGAGAAATCCGTATCAACCTCAAGTGGCTCACCAGCAATAGAAAGCCCAGTAATGGCATGAAAGTCAGTAGGAGTCATGGTGACCTCCCCCTCCCACCAACGCTCTCGAATAGCCTGGAGCAAATGAACGTTCCTTCTCTCACCGACCAGGCCGTCAAAGAAGGGTTTCAACCCGAGATTTTTGATCTCTTCCTTCATCTCGCCATTAAGAGTTGCCCACCTCTCTGCAACCGCTCGTACGCTGCCTTTACAGTTATCGACACCCCTGAATGACTGCAAACAACATAGACAAAAGAGACAAATGTCAGAAAATCAGTAAAATCCTCATTTAAGCATTTTACCCGAAAAGTCGCAAAATCGCCTAAAGCGACAGTTGAAATCATGTGCTACTATACTAAAATGATTTTCAAAATCAATAAGGATGAATTTCCATCGAAAGATCAGCCATGCATGATAAACCCTAGCAACAATAATTCTAGGCAAAAGTCGATAAAAGTCGAACTGTGAAGGCACCAAATTGAGACATGCAACGACAAAATTGACATGCAAACTCAGTCAAAGGAAGAGATCCTTACCCGCCTCGTCTGAACGGCGTGAGAAATATGATCATCAGGAAACGGGCACAACTCATCCGTCGCCCACACTTTGCCTCTCATGTGCCTACCAAAGAGGTGTTCCTTATGAGAACGATTTGCACCGGCCATTTGAAAGGGTTAAGAATCAGTAGAACTTGGTGAAAATGAAGATTTTTGGATGAAAAAATCGCCTAGGGTTGAGAATTCCCGAAATGAAATAAGAAAAGTGATTTGATAATCACTTTCAGCGCCTGATATCGCCTCTGATATGCGTGAAAACAGAGAAGTCTCGTACGAGACATCACTATCTCGTACGAGATATCTCCAGAAAAATCTCAGAAAACCATGTTTTCTTGGGAAATTCCAGAAAAGCCCTTATTTTAACAGAAATGTCAGAAAAAGCCCTGCTTTTGACTGAAAGGTCGAATCTAAACCCGGTTTAAGATGGAACATTGAGTTGTCAACAAATGGATATTTTCAAAATTGGAACAAGCAAAGTTGTTTCTCAGTACAAATTTATACTCACCGCACATCCAAGATTATGGGTGAGAAATAAAATCTGCATCAGCAAACTCTAAATCCCACAACTGTCATCGAGACGTATGTTAATAGCACATGATTTGCCACTGGGTATCCCAAAACTGTTATAGAGACGTATGCCAATAACACAGGATCCCACCATTTAGAGTCCCATAATTGCCATCGAGACGTATGTTAATGGCATAGGATTCACTTTTCTGATGATAAGGCAAGTTCGTTAGAAGGAGAAGCAAGGATCCAAGTAATTGGCGTCTCCACAACCAGTGATCCCACAATTGTTATCGAGGCGTACGCTAATAACATAGGATTCACAGCCCCCAGAGTCCCATAATTGCCATCAAGGTGTAAGCTAATGGCATAGGATTCATATTTTCCGACGTAAAGGCAATCTCGTTGGAAGGAGAAGCAAGGATCCAAGTAATTGGCGTCTCTAAACCTGAGTCCGATAATTATTATCAAGACATATGTTAATAACATAGGATTCCCACCAGATCTGAAGGCGGTTCATCATCAACAACAAGGCATGTTCAGAATTGGAGTCGAAGAGATTGATTCCTCAGTATGGATTGCAACTGGAGACGGTTCGTCATCAACAAAAAGGAGTATATTCAGAATTGGGTCAAGGCCATTGATTCCTCAGTATGGGTACTCTCTAAACTCTAAACCTTACTTACCGCAAGTATTTTTTTCAAAAATGATTTTCAAAATACCTTAAACCTCAGTTTTTGCGTGTTTTCAGAGTCGAACTACGTTTGGTCTGATTTCCTTCCGAGGAATACGTAGGCAGCTTTTTAGCACGACCATACCCCTAGTTCAAAATGGTGTCTTTTCTATCGACGAAGGTACTTCATCCATAAGTATCGCCGTCGAGGGGCTCTGTAGACACCCCATTTTGGACATTCATTCATAATCACACTACTTCTGTGTCTCGCCTTTGATTTGGGTCAAAACTCGTTAAGTAGGACATGTTTCGTTAAGTTTCTGACTGACTCCGTTAGTCAGGGGCCAAAATGAACTTTAAAACTATTGCAGAGGGCAAAAGTGTGATTCCAGCACATGGATGTCTCGTACGAGACATTGATGTCTCGTACGAGGTATCCTCCCTTGACAGTCGGGTTTTGGTAGTTTCCTTATTGATCTTGACCCCTTTTCTTGGCAAACACTTAAGCAATTTGGGAAAACCTAATGGACGATCCTAGGTACAAAACTCCTATAAATATAGAGGTTCTTGAACCAAAAAGGGGCTAGAATCCTCATTCACCTAAAAACCACTCCAAATCTGATCAAAGAGGTTCCCATAATCAGTCCCTCTTGCTCACCCACAAAATTCAAGCCTCCACAACACCATTCAAGCCAAGTTCATTGGATCATCAAGTCCTTTAGTCAAGGCCATCTATAGGATTCTTGAAGAACGTTTAGGTAAAACTCTTTGTTTTTTTACCTTCTCATCACCTTTTTTTGTCTTTGAAGTAGTGTGATTCCATCAAAGGATCAGCCTAGAGCTTCTCCAATCCATGGATATGGTCTTGAAGCACATGATCCAACATCCCAAATAAATAAGCAATTATTTATTTGTTCGTTTTCCTTTTGCATACATTTTGCATGACTTTGAAACAATGATGATGATTTCTTAGCAAGACCAATCCTAGATTGGGTGAATTGGGTGCTCCTTGACCTTCCCATTTCATAACTTAACCCCCGAATCCAGATATCTCGGTTCGTGTTCCGACAACAACATGGTGGTGACTCTTAAAACAATCAAAAAGGCAAATCGAAGGACGAAAACCGCCTCGAAGAAAACCCGCGCGCAAACACTTGGCGCCTTAGCTTCTGCAATAACCATTATTTCACAATAAAGGTCCATACGATTAGTGGTACTAGAAACTATTTCTAGTTTTACTAATATCATCTTTATCCAAGCAACTCCTTGGTTACAACTCATGCAACTAAATACCCAATTTTATTCGTTGAATTATTAACAGTGTATTTGTTTGGAACTATTCCAACTAATAGCACTTACTTTAAACATATGTCCATACTGCGATCTTTATTTATCCTTGTCGATGTGGAAGCATGCATCTATGTAACCGTTTACTAGACCATCGTCCATTCCAACAAGCATCAAGAATGCATCCTTAGTTCTTCTCAAGTACATAAGGATGTTCTTTACCACTATCTAGTGACTTTCACTAGGATATGATTAGTTTTTTCTCATCAGACTCCAAGTATACGAGTTATCCCGTCTACGTACATAATATGATATACATGATGTTGGGTTTCGATGTAACATGCGCAGCGGAATTTAGCATTTAAAATTTACAAAACCCAAAAGCCCATAGATCCGTTCATATGATTAAATCAAATACAACAATATGAATAGAGGAAAAACTAACCCTTGATGACTTTGAATTCTAGCTTTGATCTTGGTGGAGATTTGAAGCTTGATCACAATGAAAGTAAGAACACGAACTTTGAAGATGATGAGCTTCACCCTCTAGCGGTATCCACACCACGAACGAATATCAAGAACACTTGATCTTGGTTGCTAGACCAAATTGTGAAACATGTTTTCACAATTGATATGAACTATATGGAATATTGGTTTGTGTATTATTTTGTTCTTCAATCTAAGATGTCTTAGAACAAAATAAAACTCTCTCAAACTCATTGGAGACTTGCACAAAAGCTATGATCTTGTTCTGGCCCGAATTTGGCTGTTTATATACAAGTTAGACCTATTCCAAATAGGAAACTTGTGTCTAAACCCGTCCAAAATTCTTTTCCAAATCAAAATAGGAAACCAGTCCCGACAGGGTGTGCGGCCGCCCAAAACCCTTGTGCGGTCGCACATCTATCTGGAAGGTTTCTGGTACTATCTGACCCAAACTGTGCGGCCTCCCAACCCAGACTGTGCGGTCGCCCACTTGTCCAGATTTCCAGAAATTCCAAAATTCCAATATAGTCCTTATTTAAGATTCGTTCTATTGTGTGTGACCCTCTAGGATTATACTAAGTTGACAATGGGTTCAAACATGAAACCATAAGATATGATTGGGTTCTAGCAAACCGTCATACCTACCCAAATAGTATAACTAGATACAAGTTCGCATTCTTTTAGAATATGTCACAATCCCTTTGTCCACGATGTCATTGAACACAAGTCATGGTCAACAAGTCAACTTGTTTTGTTCAATACTTTCTCGATTCTGAATATGTTGATAATACAAATGACATTGATCTAATCAATTCATTTGAGTCCGGCCGAACATTTTCATCAACATCATTCCTACGAGAGGCTCAAGCTTGACATCTCTCCGAAGAGGGACAAATCCATTTAGCTTATTATTCTTCCCTACGTGAATCCGATTATGCCAATCATACCCTTTATAACTACCCGGTTAAAGGTAGCGTTTGAATATGTCAAACATAATGTTCATCAAGCGGAAGACTATAATAACTTCATGTCTAAGGATTCGAATGACATAACTAATATGAGATATATGTACGACATGGACCATGACATAAATCTCATACAGCGGGTCATGTCCAGTACCTTGTTCCAAACAAGTACCCATAAATCTAACATGATCATCTCATGATCATTTAGCCTTTATACTAGTGCTTATCAAGTACTAGGGACGGAGATTATTATAAGAAAACATGAACAACAATAATAATCAAAACATCTCTTTATTGATATGAAATAAATGATAACAATTACAACGTTTATTAAACGTGCCTAGGGCACCACTACCAACACATGATAGATTCAATTGCCGAAGCATATGGAATCCTAATCAAGTATTCTTGCTAATTAGTCTTCCAATAAGACTAAGTCTTGCCAAGAACATTGTCATTAGACAATCCTAATTATAGTAATTCCAAGGATGTAAGCGGCTTCTTTCTAAGTTTTATTATTAAGAAACTCTTTCAAATGAACTATATGTCGACCACATATATTAAGACTAGGAATTAGACTATGCTCCCACTAATTTGTTTAGCAAATATAAGTCTCATCTTTGATGAATTTCAAACGATTTGAACACTTCATCAAAACGATTGTTTCAACTCCAAGAAGCTTCCTTCAATCCATCCCATGGATTTCCGCAACTTACATACCTTATTAGAATTTTCTTAGATTATCAAAACCTTTAGGTTGTATCCAATACATCCTTAAGTGAGTTCCCGTTAAGGAACGCTGTTTTGACATCCATTTACCATATTTCATATTCCAAATATGAAGCTATGACAATGAGAATTCTAATATCTCAAAGCATGACTACGAGTGAGAAAGTTTTATCATAGTCGAAATATGAGTCAACCTTTCACATTTAGTCTTGCTTGAAGAGTATGTACTTTGCCATCCATGTTAGTTTTCTCCAAGAAAACTTAATTCCATCATTTGGTTTTTACACCTTATGTAACACCCCGAATTTCGGAGTAATATAATATCCTTTAATTAATAAAATCCGTCCCCAAATGCGGGAAAACAACGGTCTTAAAACATAATTCAAACATCAACGGCTAGTATCTCTAACCACTATTCAAAATAAATAACGGAAGCGAATTTAACTGTCTTTTAAAACGCCAACGGCTAGACATAACCAACATTCAAAATAAACATTCATAACAATCCATTCTGACTACTACTAAAACTTCTTAAACTTCGTCATCAAGGGTCTTCATTATCACCTCAACAACTCCTCTTTTGTCCTTCGAGACCGTCTCCTATTTATATCCTGGAGAACAAATATTATGGAAGGGGTGAGCGAACAATGCTCAGTAAGTTCATACGGGATCTCTCCGGGTTCTAAGGAGAGATGACCGGAAGAACGAACAACAATAATATTTTCAAAGATACGCTTTCATTAGACAACAAGGTAACCGCTAAGATTCAAACAGTTAACAATAACCTTTTTCAAAAGAAGTGTGGCATTTACTTTTAAGTCCGTCAATTCCAAGATAACGTCACCATTTCAGGTGTTATGCCTGATTAGGGCATTTAAGTAAGATTTATCATGATAATCAACTACTTCAATAAGCAGTATAAAAGTCTAGTCCTTTTTCATTTCAGACCAGACTACCCTACTTAGTCCTTTTTCAATTCAGACTAAGTGAACGCCTATACCAAATTAAGATATGGCAAATCTATACCAAATTCAGATATAGTAAGGTTTCAACTTAGTGTTCGAGGTACGAGAACACCATAAAATTTCAAAGATATTTTGGTACCCATTGCTTTAAAACATGTCAAAGGGTAAGAGTCATTCAAAGACGTTCACAACTTTTAAGAATACAAATGTTACCGCCACTAGGTAACTACTCATGAAAGAATATAAAGGAATCCTACATTAAAGGATTGAGACATTCAAGAACTAAGGAACGTAATCCCTTACCTTGACTTTGCGTTCTTCACTTAGCAAAATCACGTGCACAATCTACAAACATGCAAATGAGGATTTCTTAGGAACATGAATCACTTTGATTCCCCGTCCCCATTATACTTTATTTTACTTTCTTAGCTTCACGAGTTCATCTTTTTAAACTCTTTGTTAGGGTTCGTTCTACCCATTATTGGTATTCCCAAAATACCCCTTTCGGATTACTAAAATATCCCAAGGGTTACATTAATTCCATTCCCAATTAATCGGTTTTAAGGTTTCATTAATCCCATTTAAAACACTATTCACAGCTTATAAAATTACTATTCACAACTTATATCACTATTCACAGCTTAAATCACTATTCACAGATTAATCACTATTCACAGATTAATCACTATTCACGTTACTGTTCACGCACTGATTTCACCTTGGAAAAACACACACAAAACCCTAATTACACACACTCACACATTCGGCACACACTAACACTCTATACACACACTGTATACACACTTCGCGCACACACACACACAATCACACCCTGCACCAAACACACACACGCTGTACACATATACACACACTCGACACACACTCTGCACACACATACACGCACACACTCACATATATACACATATACACCATTAAATATACATGTATAATCTTATAATTCCCCCCTCTTTATATTTTAAAACTTGAATTTCTTAACCCTAGTTCATTGATATAGTTTTCTTTTTAGGATTTGGGTTCTAGTTTACACTCCCCAAATACTAGATTAATATAACCTAAATGATTAAACTTAAGGAGTGGGGTTTTACCTTAGTTTGGATCTCCTTCTTCTTCTTCTTCTTCTTCTTCTTCTTCTTCTTCTTCTCACGCCTCTGCTCTCTCTTTCTTCTGCTCCTCTCGCCGCCGCTCTCACTCTCCCGTTCTCTATTTTTTTTTCCTTTTCTTTTGTGATTAGTAAAGAGGGGAGGGTTTTAATTAATATAGTAATAGGGTTTCCCATTCCTATTATAAAAAGGTTAACTAACCTTATTGGGTTTTAATTAATTTGGGCCAACTTTAAACCCAATCCATAATTTAATTAATAACAGCCCAATACCTTAATAAATAATTAAAAGAGGCCGGTTGTTACAACTTAGGTTAGAATGATCAAGTTCCAAACTTGATTATTCATGGATTGCCTTTTAGATTCTATGACTGCAAGTCATTAATCTAAATATGGAGCGGACATTGCATTTTGATAGGTGGTAAATATGTCATTCTCAATGAACTTTACCTCAATACTTTCTATTTCGAGAAATCCAATATTTCTTGTTATAGATTGTATCCTATCATATATGAAAGTAACTTATGTAACTTGAACGAATTTTCATAACTCCTTGTGAATGTATGTTCAACTTTCATCTAAGGTTCTATGTTATTTCCTAAGTCTCGAACCATTCGAGATATATTTTACTCCCACTGGTTCTTTTAGAGATAAACAATTTATCTAGAAAAGTATCATAATAAACAACAAACAATTTGTTTCTTATAAATAAAATAATATCCTCAAGTTTCCTTAGGATATCCTATGAAAATACATTTATTTGATTTAAATGTGAGCTTGTCATAGACAAGTCTTTTCGCAAAAGTCTCACCATCTCAAATCTTCATGAAATACAAACCAAGTTTTCTTTCTTTCCATATCACATATGGTGCCTTTGAACCTATTTTTATGGAACTCAAATTAGTGTGATTATAGCGGTTTCCAATGTATAACCTCAATATAAATAATAGAAGATCAGTTTGACTTTATCATTTAATGATCCATATCCAATAAGGTTCTATACCTCTATGTAGACACATAATTCCAAAATGGTGTTCTTTGTGGAGTTAATTGTGAAACAATTTCACAACCTTAAAGATTATTGCCAAATTCTTGGTTTAATTATTCATCATCTCGATCAAATCGGAATCTTTGAATAGTTTTACCAAGTAGTACCAAAATTCTCTTTTAGCATTGCTACTTAATGGATCAAATACATCGACATGTATTAGGTCTAATAAGTTACTAGCCCTTTTACTACTCCTAGTAAAAGATGTCTTGGTCTAAGTAAATAAGATTTGCATATATCATATGATTCAAAATCGTATGACTTTAAAACTCCGTCCCATGGAATTTTAGATATGCGTTTCTCATTTATTTTATCAAAACAATAATGCCTTAAAAATTAATTATTTATGTTATAACCTTATTTATTATTTTGTTCTTCAAGATTTAAGATATAAGATTTATTTATATGATTTAACAGTACGATAAAGCAAATCATTATAAATAAAGCACTTTTCTTATTTTCAATAAGAAATAAATATCCATCATTATCTTATGGGTAAATTGCAATTTGGTTCCTGACATTTACAAACTTTTGCAATTTGGTTCCCAAAAGTTTTTTTTCGCCAATTGGTTTCCAACATTTACATTTTTTTGCAATGTGGCTATTAAAGTAACTGGGGGTTAGTTTTCTAACAGATTTTATGTCATGTGACTAGCACATGACGTTTTAAGATATTCTTAAAGCTACACATATCCGATTAATATGATTCTTCTTTTAAATTGAAGCTAATATTTAAATCTACAATATATATATTTTTGGAAATTTATTGGGTAGTTGGATTATTTTTACATTTAATCTTAATTTTAAATATTAAAAAAATAGAAAACACGTAAAATATAATCTAAAAAAGATATTAGCCCAAATATATTCCATATGAAGTAAATTCTATATGTAGATTATCAGTTCTTAAAAATCTTTGATAGAAAAAAAATGGATAAGAAGAGGACGATGAATCGAGGGAAGAGTGTATGTGGAATGGGTATTGCGGGAAAGTGGCAGAGGGGTGGAGAAAAATAAACTTTAGGAAACATACATATAGAAATTACTCCATATGAAACATACTTGGGCTAATACATTTTTTAGATTATATTTCACGTGTTTTTATTTTTTTAATATTTAAAATTAAGATTAAATGTAAAAATATTTTAGGTACCCAACAAATTTCCCAAAAAAAATTTATGTTGTAGATTTAAATATTAGCTTCAATATAAAAAAAAAGAATCATATTAATCGGATATGTGTAGCTTTACGAATATTTTAAAACGTCATTTAAAATGTCATGTGCTAGTCACATGACATAAAATCGTTAGAAAACTAACGCCCAGTTACTTTTATAGCCACATTGCAAAAAAATGTAAATGTTGGGAACCAATTGACGAAAAAAAACTTTTGGGAACCAAATTGCAAAAGTTTGTAAATGTCAGGAACCAAATTGCAATTTGCCCTTATCTTATAGCAAAATAACATTATCAACTCAATGAGTAAAGTCACTTCATAAGTGTTATACAAACAAATGTTGCAACTCTTACATCATTATCATTCGTAGATTAACTTTATCTTTCATAAGTAGTCTTTCTATTTATTAATTGTTGCACATTTATACAAATGTGAGATCCATATCCGGTATCCAATACCCAATAATTAGAGGTAGAAAGATTAATTTTATAACATAAATATACCAAGTGGTAGTCTCACTACCATTCACTTTCTTTGATCATCCAGAATTTTATTACATTTTTTTAAATGGTCAATCTAATTGCCATGTTACCAAATTGCATTGTTTAGAGTTATAATTTTAGCCACAATTATTTCTTTAGGTTTGACAACATTTGTCTTGCCTTAATCTTTAATCATTTTTTTCTTTTAGAAAATCGTGAAGTCAAAAATCAAATTTTCGACTTAAATAATCATCTTTCGTACTAATGTTCAAAAATCGAGAGCACAAATTGTACGGCCGAACTAAGGCATAAGACAACCACATTTCCTTACATCATTCAGAAACTTAGAAAACAGTCTATAGGGCCGAAACTAAGCCAAAAAGGCATCCACATTTCCGTATAGAACTGCAGTCTGCTTCTAAATTCCATGTCTCATCAATTTTACTGATTTCAGCAATCCAGAACAATTCAGGATTCTAATTTTAGTTATCTTGAATTCTGAATTGACATCACTTTTCAGGAAACACGGTTTCTAAAACCAGCCATCTGAAACTAGATTCAATCCCAGATTTAATTCTGAACATCACTTGCTAGGCCGAGTCTTACGACCCGCTCGGCCGTGCACCACGAAAAGTAGATTTTAAATTTCCAAAATTTATCCTAGAATTGATTTTCTTTATTCAATTAGGATTTGGTGTTCATGGTGATCCAATCATCATGATTATCAAAACCAAGAATAAACAATTTATTCATGAATCTAAGATCATCAACAAGTTAATCAAATTAAATTTTGATGATCCTACGGAATATATTAATCAAATTAATATTGCAATTTAGGTTACAAAGGATTATTAAGAATGTATAATTTCATTTCTTGCTTTAGAAAAATTCTTAAGCTCATGATCAAATCAAGTAAATTAATTTCATTATCTTTTAACTTTTTCCTTTTAAAGAACAGATCGCAGTAACAAACATAATTAAAGTATAATATAACATTCTACAGAAATATGCAAATAAATATACACCTATATTTCATACCAATCATTTAAGAGATAATTATTGTATTTCATAAATACTCCCACTAAATTATATAACCTTCATATACAACAATTGTATAATATAATTTATGTAGGCATGGATTTCCGCAATTTACATACCTTATTAGAATTTTCTTAGATTATCAAAACCTTTAGGTTGTATCCAATACATCCTTAAGTGAGTTCCCGTTAAGGAACGCTGTTTTGACATCCATTTACCATATTTCATATTCCAAATATGAAGCTATGACAATGAGAATTCTAATATCTTAAAGCATGACTACGAGTGAGAAAGTTTTATCATAGTCGAAATATGAGTCAACCTTTCACATTTAGTCTTGCTTGAAGAGTATGTACTTTGCCATCCATGTTAGTTTTCTCAAAGAAAACTTAATTCCATCATTTGGTTTTTACACCTTAGGTTAGAATGATCAAGTTCCAAACTTGATTATTGTACATGGATTGCCTTTTAGATTCTATGACTCCAAGTCATTAATCTAAATATGGAGCGGACATTGCATTTTGATAGGTGGTAAATATGTCATTCTCAATGAACTTTACCTCAATACTTTCTATTTCGAGAAATCCAATATTTCTTGTTATAGATTGTATCCTATCATATATGAAAGTAACTTGTGTAACTTGAACGAATTTTCATAACTCCTTGTGAAGTATGTTCAACTTTCATCTAAGGTTCTATGTTATTTCCTTAGTCTCGAACCATTCGAGATATATTTTACTCCCACTGGTTCTTTTAGAGATAAACAATTTATCTAGAAAAGTATCATAATAAACAACAAACAATTTGTTTCTTATAAATAAAATAATATCCTCAAGTTTCCTTAGTATATCCTATGAAAATACATTTATTTGATTTAAATGTGAGCTTGTCATAGACAAGTCTTTTCGCAAAAGTCTCACCATCTCAAATCTCCATGAAATACAAACCAAGTTTTCTTTCTTTCCATATCACATATGGTGCCATTGAACCTATTTTTATGGAACTCAAATTAGTGTGATTATAGCGGTTTCCAATGTATAACCTCAATATAAATAATAGAAGATCAGTTTGACTTTATCATCTAATGATCCATATCCAATAAGGTTCTATACCTCTATGTAGACACATAATTCCAAAATGATGTTCTTTGTGGAGTTAATTGTGAAACAATTTCACAACCTTAAAGATTATTGACAAATTCTTGGTTTAATTATTCATCATCTCGATCAAATCGGAATCTTTGAATAGTTTTACCAAGTAGTACCAAAATTCTCTTTTAGCATTGCTACTTAATGGATCAAATACATCGACATGTATTAGGTCTAATAAGTTACTAGCCCTTTTACTACTCCTAGTAAAAGATGTATTGGTCTAAGTAAATAAGATTTGCATATATCATATGATTCAAAATCGTATGACTTTAAAACTCCGTCCCATGGAATTTTAGATATGCGTTTCTCATTTATTTTATCAAAACAATAATGCCTTAAAAAATTAATTATTTATGTTATAACCTTATTTATTATTTTGTTCTTCAAGATTTAAGATATAAGATTTATTTATATGATTTAACAGTACGATAAAGCAAATCATTATAAATAAAGCACTTTTCTTATTTTCAATAAAAAATAAATATCCTTCATTATCTTATAGCAAAATAACATTATCAACTCAATGAGTAAAGTCACTTCATAAGTGTTATACGAACAAATGTTGCAACACTTACATCATTACCATTCGTAGATTAACTTTATCTTTCATAAGTAGTCTTTCTATTTATTAATTGTTGCACATTTATACAAATGTGAGATCCATATCCGGTATCCAATACCCAATAATTAGAGGTAGAAAGATTAATTTTATAACATAAATATACCAAGTGGTAGTCTCACTACCATTCACTTTCTTTGATCATCCATAATTTTATTACATTTTTTTAAATGGTCAATCTAATTGCCATGTTACCAAATTGCATTGTTTAGAGTTATAATTTTAGCCACAATTATTTCCTTTAGGTTTGACAACATTTGTCTTGCCTTAATCTTTAATCATTTTTTTCTTTTAGAAATTCGTGAAGTCAAAAATCAAATTTTCGACTTAAATCAAAATCTTTCGTACTAATGTTCAAAAATCGAGAGCACAAACTGTACGGCCGAACTAAGCCATAAGACAACCACATTTCCTTACATCATTCAGAAACTTAGAAAACAGTCCATAGGGCCGAAACTAAGCCAAAAAGGCATCCACATTTCCGTATAGAACTGCAGTCTGCTTATAAATTCCATGTCTCATCAATTTTACTGATTTCAGCAATCCAGAACAATTCAGGATTCTAATTTTAGTTATCTTGAATTCTGAATTGACATCACTTTTCAGGAAGCACGGTTTCTAAAACCAGCCATCTGAAACTAGATTCAATCCCAGATTTAATTCTGAACATCACTTGCTCGGCCGAGTCTTACGACCCGCTCGGCCGTGCACCACGAAAAGTAGATTTTAAATTTCCAAAATTTATCCTAGAATTGATTTTCTTTATTCAATTAGGATTTGGTGTTCATGGTGATCCAATCATCATGATTATCAAAACCAAGAATAAACAATTTATTCATGAATCTAAGATCATCAACAAGTTAATCAAATTAATTTTGATGATCCTACGGAAGATATTGATCAAATTAATATTGCAATTTAGGTTACAAAGGATTATTAAGAATGTATAATTTCATTTCTTGCTTTAGAACAATTCTTAAGCTCATGATCAAATCAAGTAAATTAATTTCATTATCTTTTAACTTTTTCCTTTTAAAGAACAGATCGCAGTAATAAACATAATTAAAGTATAATATAACATTCTACAGAAATATGCAAATAAATATACACCTATATTTCATACCAATCATTTAAGAGATAATTATTGTATTTCATAAATACTCCCACTAAATTATATAACCTTCATATACAACAATTGTATAATATAATTTATGTAGGCATGGATTTCCGCAATTTACATACCTTATTAGAATTTTCTTAGATTATCAAAACCTTTAGGTTGTATCCAATACATCCTTAAGTGAGTTCCCGTTAAGGAACGCTGTTTTGACATCCATTTACCATATTTCATATTCCAAATATGAAGCTATGATAATGAGAATTCTAATATCTTAAAGCATGACTACGAGTGAGAAAGTTTTATCATAGTCGAAATATGAATCAACCTTTCACATTTAGTCTTGCTTGAAGAGTATGTACTTTGCCATCCATGTTAGTTTTCTCCAAGAAAACTTAAATCCATCATTTGGTTTTTACACCTTAGGTTAGAATGATCAAGTTCCAAACTTGATTATTGTACATGGATTGCCTTTTAGATTCTATGACTCCAAGTCATTAATATAAATATGGAGCGGACATTGCATTTTGATAGGTGGTAAATATGTCATTCTCAATGAACTTTACCTCAATACTTTCTATTTCGAGAAATCCAATATTTCTTGTTATAGATTGTATCCTATCATATATGAAAGTAACTTGTGTAACTTGAACGAATTTTCATAACTCCTTGTGAAGTATGTTCAACTTTCATCTATGGTTCTATGTTATTTCCTTACTCACGAACCATTCGAGATATATTTTACTCCCACTGGTTCTTTTAGAGATAAACAATTTATCTAGAAAAGTATCATAATAAACAACAAACAATTTGTTTCTTATAAATAAAATAATATCCTCAAGTTTCCTTAGGATATCCTATGAAAATACATTTATTTGATTTAAATGTGAGCTTGTCATAGACAAGTCTTTTCGCAAAAGTCTCACCATCTCAAATCTTCATGAAATACAAACCAAGTTTTCTTTCTTTCCATATCACATATGGTGCCTTTGAACCTATTTTTATGGAACTCAAATTAGTGTGATTATAGCGGTTTCCAATGTATAACCTCAATATAAATAATAGAAGATCAGTTTGACTTTATCATCTAATGATCCATATCCAATAAGGTTCTATACCTCTATGTAGACACATAATTCCAAAATGGTGTTCTTTGTGGAGTTAATTGTGAAACAATTTCACAACCTTAAAGATTATTGCCAAATTCTTGGTTTAATTATTCATCGTCTCGATCAAATCGGAATCTTTGAATAGTTTTACCAAGTAGTACCAAAATTCTCTTTTAGCATTGCTACTTAATGGATCAAATACATCGACATGTATTAGGTCTAATAAGTAACTAGCCCTTTTACTACTCCTAGTAAAAGATGTATTGGTCTAAGTAAATAAGATTTGCATATATCATATGATTCAAAATCGTATGACTTTAAAACTCCGTCCCATGGAATTTTAGATATACGTTTCTCATTTATTTTATCAAAACAACAATGCCTTAAAAAATTAATTATTTATGTTATAACCTTATTTATTATTTTGTTCTTCAAGATTTAAGATATAAGATTTATTTATATGATTTAACAGTACGATAAAGCAAATCATTGTAAATAAAGCACTTTTCTTATTTTCAATAAGAAATAAATATCATTCATTATCTTATAGCAAAATAACATTATCAACTCAATGAGTAAAGTCACTTCATAAGTGTTATACGAACAAATGTTGCAACTCTTACATCATTACCATTCGTAGATTAACTTTATCTTTCATAAGTAGTCTTTCTATTTATTAATTGTTGCACATTTATACAAATGTGAGATCCATATCCGGTATCCAATACCCAATAATTAAAGGTAGAAAGATTAATTTTATAACATAAATATACCAAGTGGTAGTCTCACTACCATTCACTTTCTTTGATCATCTAGAATTTTATTACATTTTTTTAAATGGTCAATCTAATTGCCATGTTACCAAATTGCATTATTTAGAGTTATAATTTTAGCCACAATTATTTCCTTTAGGTTTGACAACATTTTTCTTGCCTTAATCTTTAATCATTTTTTTTCTTTTAGAAATTCGTGAAGTCAAAAATAAAATTTTCGACTTAGATCATCATCTTTCGTACTAATGTTCAAAAATCGAGAGCACAAACTGTATGGCCGAACTAAGCCATGAGACAACCACATTTCCTTACATCATTCAGAAACTTAGAAAACAGTCCATAGGGCCGAAACTAAGCCAAAAAGGCATCCACATTTCCGTATAGAACTGCAGTCTGCTTCTAAATTCCATGTCTCATCAATTTTACTGATTTCAGCAATCCAGAACAATTCAGGATTCTAATTTCAGTTATCTTGAATTCTGAACTGACATCACTTTTCAGGAAGCACGGTTTCTAAAACCAGCCATCTGAAACTAGATTCAATCCCAGATTTAATTCTGAACATCACTTGCTCGGCCGAGTCTTACGACCCGCTCGGCCGTGCACCACGAAAAGTAGATTTTAAATTTCCAAAATTTATCCTAGAATTGATTTTCTTTATTCAATTAGGATTTGGTGTTCATGGTGATCCAATCATCATGATTATCAAAACCAAGAATAAACAATTTATTCATGAATCTAAGATCATCAACAAGTTAATCAAATTAAATTTTGATGATCCTACGGAATATATTAATCAAATTAATATTGCAATTTAGGTTACAAAGGATTATTAAGAATGTATAATTTAATTTTTTGCTTTAGAACAATTCTTAAGCTCATGATCAAATCAAGTAAATTAATTTCATTATCTTTTAACTTTTTCCTTTTAAAGAACAGATCGCAGTAACAAACATAATTAAAGTATAATATAACATTCTACAGAAATATGCAAATAAATATACACCTATATTTCATACAAATCATTTAAGAGATAATTATTGTATTTCATAAATACTCCCACTAAATTATATAACCTTCATATACAACAATTGTATAATATAATTTATGTAGGCTAAGATCCATATTTCACCCAATTTTGAGTCGGCTAGGGCACGACTGCTCAAAACTAAGTTATTTAGGTACATAACTCTTATCAATCATATCATATATGACTCTTAGATCTTTTATGAGATTATTTAGACATCATATGTCAAACATGTTTTAAACTCATCTTGTGCCTTAGGCCCAAAACTGTTTTGATAGCCTAATTAAGTCAAACCATTTTAAACGTATAAGAATCACTGTTTCCTCATCTTGCTCATACACTGATAGAATTAATACAACTCGCTAGGGCATAGCCTGCATAAAACTACCTGTTGTACTCACAAGTGTCTTAACTATAGGTTGGCACATGACTTAAATTTTCAAGAAGGTTCTTTCATATAGCAACGCGCATAACAAAGGTATAATTAATCTAATTAATTAATGAACAGATACTATGTGAATATAATTATTAATTTGAGACTTTCATTGAGTCCTACTCTAGGTATAATACATATTGAATAATGAATTCTTTCATAGAGTCCAACTGTATTAAGAATACATTACTTCATAGAATCCAATTCTATGAACAATACGTTTTCTACAATGCATCTCTAAGTCTGAAAAACATGAATTCAGAAATCTGCACTGCACGCGAACTGCACAAAAATTCTGCACGAATTCGTGCATTGCACGCGAACTGCACGAAAATTCTGCACAAATTATGGACTGCACGTGCGTTGCACGTAATCTGCACGAAAATTCTGGACGAAAACGTGCATTGCAAGCGAACCGCTGTTAGTACCCGATCTAAAGATCAAGAACTTCCTAGACGTTTAGGAGCCTCCGAGGACATTTTAGGCAAGAAAAACCTAACAGGGACCTATCCGACAGATTCCTAGACTTCCTGATAGACGAAACCAGTTCTAGATCGAATTCCATCAGGATATTGAGGAAATCTTGAGAACAAACTGATAAGGATTTGATGAGATCGTTCTAATCACGAAATCTGGAGGAGGTAGCCGTACGGCCAGTGTGTCTTTTCCTATTTTTCCCCTATAAATAGGCCCCTCCTCTTAGCCATTTAATCACACAATCAACCTATGGGAAAAACCTCACAGAAGCTATTCCCAGCCTCTCTCTCTCCCTCTCAAAACCCTCTCAAAGCCTCTCTTTGATACCTCTTTGATCATCAAAGAGATTCAACACCGCCATCAACCAAAGGAGTGAAGATTCAACCTTCGAAGCCTCGTTAATCGGTTTGGTAACGTGTTCTTACTACTTAACTGCTTAGATCTGTTATATTCATTCATATATTGTTAGATCTAGGGTTTTGTTCATCGTTCATATTCTTGACCGATGATGATCAGGGTTTCCACGAAATCCGCACTAGATCTAGGTCACATATTAGTTACATAATGCTATATTTAGGGTAGCGATCTTCATGCTTATGTGTTCATTCATATGTATTCGTGATGTTCTTATTATTATGCTAGATCTAAGACTTATCCATGCATGACATATTAGATCTAATGTTTTAATCCCTATTTATCTGCACATGCCATAGCCAATGGTGATCTTAGGGTCTCATCAAACCCTAATATGATCTAGGAACTACTTCTAACTCTAGTCTTCCCCCTCTATATGCATGATCCCACTTCATCTCTCTCCATTCTAATTCATCAATGAACTACACCGACCTGAGTTTCTCATGATGAGAAGAATGCAGGCAATCTTCGGATCCGGTCTCAAACACACACACACACACACATTGATCATGATAGAAAGACCGATTTGTCGGGCAATAGGAGTGATCGCATTAATATTCTTCTTCTATTGCAATTTGACCCCCGAACCCTATTATTCTCATAAATGGTTTTTTCAATGTTTTAACAACAAATAAAACAACGTGGCGACTCTCAATTTTCAATCGGGCGTATTCACAGTGGCGACTCTGCTGGGGACTTGTTTTTGAAAAACTTTTTCAAAACTTAAGAGGGTCTAACTTTCATTTACTTCTTGATTTTTGTATGTGTTCTAACTTCCCCGTGCACTCTCTTCTTTAAAAGCTGCACTTCAACAGATTTTTGTGTTCATAGCATGTTTAAATGTTGTAGATCTGCTCTGATTATGTTTATTTCATGTTTAAACTCTGTTAATTTGAATTGTTATGCTAGTAGACTTCTCTCGTGCATTGCATATCATTCCTAAAAATACGTAATCAAATGGCACACTACCACTAGTCCGTGTCACACTGCACACCCTACTCCGGATACTCCGCTGAGTGCACAGATTTTGGTGATCCTTTCGCCTCTATCTTCGTGGCACTCGGGCTATCTAACTCACCGTGTTCGTTTTCGAGCGGTTGAGGTTAAACCTTGTTCGTTTCTAAACCATGAACCTTGATCGAGTTAAGAACACTTATCAAAAACAAGTAATCTTAATCTTAACTAAAATCATTCATCATGCTGCATGAGTCTACCCTAGATAAATTCTAGTCAGCCTTCGACCCGTCTAGGTTAACCTAGTCTAACTTAGATCAATTCTAGTCAACCTTCGACCCGTCTAGGTCAACCTAGTCTATTCTAGACCCATCTAGGTCAACCTTTGACCTCCTAAGTCAACTTTGACCCGCTTAGGTCAACCTACCAATCATTAACCCATCTAGGTCAATCTACCCATGTCTTGACTCGCTTAGGTTAACCCGTCTTCGACCCGTCTAGGTCAACCCGTTTCCGACCTGTCTAGGTCAATCCGTTTCCAACCCGTCTAGGTCAATCCGTTTCCAACCCATCTAGGTCAAACCGTCATCCTCGACCCATCTAGGTCAACCCGTCACCTTGACCCGTTTAGGTCAGACCTCTACCTTGACCCATCTAGGTCAACCCGCCATTTTGACCCATCTAGGTCAATCCTTCATCTTGACCCCACCTTTAGTCAAGCTAGCCGATCTTAGACGAACTACCTCTTGGCCTACCCATGTCAAACCTTACCCGACTTCAAGTCAAAAATCCACCTTACCTAGGGTCCCTTCACCTATACCTAACCAAGGACCGAGTCATCTCCCCTTACTTTCAGACCTCTACGGTCATCTTCTAATACTTATGGTTTTCAAAATCACTGACCTCTTCGGTCACTATCCCACTTGTTTTACTTAACCCGAACTACGGTGACCTGAGCCTCTCTTTGTGTGGGACCTCTCCCGCATAGTAAAGGGAACGTAGGCAGCTACCAGCCCGGTCAAACTTTTAGTCTTTTCAATCAAAGAACATTTCAAAAATACGGAGATCGAGTCTTTTCATAAAAAATGATTTTATAACAATACCTTGTCATTAATTATAAGTCTAATTTAATTCAAAGACTTAACTTCTCCACAACCGCTACAAAATCCTGCATCATGTCTGCCGAAGGGATCAACACAGTCACAACCGAAGCTGTCACCCATGGTCTCGAGACTACTCTCCACCCCAACTCCGTTCTCAATGAGCAAGCAGCCCACTTCACCACCATTCTCGACGAGCAAAAGGTCCATCTTAACACTGCTCTCAACAAGCAAGCGGCCCACTACGAAACCATCCTCAACAAGCAAGCGGCCCACTATGAGACTATCTTCAAGGAGCAAGCAACCCTCTCCCGAACTCTTCTCGATGAACAAGAGGCCTTCTTTAAGACTGTTCTCCTTAAATGAACAGACCGCTTCCAGAAGGTGGTGTACAAATCTCTAAAGGACATCGAGGAACAGCTCCAGTCTGACATCTATGGCATCTACGAATACCTCAACCGCACTCCTCCTCCTGCTCAGTTTCCACACCCATACGCTCCTCAAATGTATGGGCCACCACAGACTCTCCCCGTTGGGATTCCTCCTATAACTACCCATCAGCAAGGAATACCGGTGCCTAGACCACCTTCCAAGATGGTCCGTGACAAGAAAGATGAGCGTGAGTTCGATGATTTAGGTATGCCATTAGACAAATTCTTCAAAAGTCTAGTTCAAGCCGGCAAGTTGTCTCCTCTACTCAACTACAAACCAAACTTTGGAAGACAAGACTTGGATCCCTCCAAATATTGCAAATATCACCAATACGTTGGACATGACACCGAGAATTGCCTCCAACTGAAGAGGAAGATCCAAAGGCTCATTGATAGCGGAACCATCACCCGCCAGAGGAATGCATGCGCGTAGAGGAAGCCCAAGCAAGCAAGAAGCTACACTGGGGCTACCTCCTTCTAAAAGATATATATATATATATATATATGTATATATATATATATATATATATATATATGTATATATATATATACATATATATATGTATATATATGTATATATATATGTATATATATAGATAAAAAAATAGTCTTTCAGTCTTCGTAGGACCTAGAGAGTCTTTCAGTCAAAGTCCACCTTGGACATTAGTCTTTTATTTTTACTAGCAAGGGTCCACCCCGGACATTAGTTAGATTGTTAAAGTCCACCTCGGACTAGTTAATTTGAGTCTTTAGTCACAATAAAAGTGTCTTTATTTCTTTTCTCTCTAGACTTGAGACATAATCTTGCATATAAATCAACTCCATGAAAATTGTAATTGACAATTGATTGCTATATCTTTATATGACGAATTAATCTCAAATATATTTGTTAATGAAGAATCATTAAAAGGTAAATGGACCCACAAACCATCATACATAACTTAACAAACAATTAGTCTCAAAATAACAAACACTTTGATCAATCGAATCGTTTTCTTGTTTCTATATACCCTCTCTAAACCTATTCCCCTTATGACACCCACTGCGTGCACCCTCCATATATACACTCCTTGTGTACACCCACTGTGTGCACTCTCCATATATATATATATATATATATCCCTCGTGTACACCCACTGAGTGTACCTTCCATATATTCACCCTGTGTACAACCACTGTGTGCACCCATTAAATACTCTCCATATACACTTCCATCTTCCCATGAAGAAGACGACGACTGCAAAACTGCTCACCATCGAAGAAGCGTCCGCACAATCATAGAAGGTGTCCGTTCCCATGACGATGCACTGGGGATGTCTGTTTCCCCACGAAGATGTCAACAAAATTTAAGGGGCTATTCAAACCCCCTCTACGACTTCTACATCCTAAAGGCGAAAGCGAACTAGGGGCTCATCTTGCCCCACGTTTCAATATGTAAATGTATATAAAAAAAAAGAGGCTCGCTAGGTCGAAATCCACAACGGGCGGCTTAGGCAAAAATTAGAGCAAAAGCACAAAAAAAAAGAAGCCCGCTAGGTTAAAAACCCACAAGGGCGGCCTAGGCAAAAATAAGGGTGTGCACAAAAAAAATAAAAAATAAATCAAAGCAAAGAAAAATAGAAGGGGCTATCATCATAGGAAAAGTAAAAGTCCCACTTTCTTTTCACTTCTTATTTTTCTATTTTTCTTTCTTTCCAAAGAATCCAACTCAACTCGACGGCAGCAGTCCGAAGCACAACTACAGACGACAATCCAAAACAACAATGGAGAGACCACCACTCAAACCCGGTATCATCATTAAACCGGATCATCCTCGAACTACGCGAACTTGATCCTTTCACACCGAGAGGAACGTAAGCAACCTCCTGGTCCGGTCCACAAAATATACACAACCCACTTCGAGCTAACTTTCATCCTTTTCTCGCTTCCCCATACACTATAATTTCTATTCTCTTTCTCGATTAATCAAGGCATTTATTATTTCGAGACTACTTGAATAAAACATAATCATAAGATTCATAACTAATCAACGAGGTCCATTCTCGAGCAATCAAAAGACAATTCTTAATAAAACAATTTTCAAATGTCTCGACAAGTCTTCTGTTCTACAATCTAGGAAAGAGCTAAACACTTACTTTCTGTCAAGCAGGGGCTTCCTTCCTTTTATACACATACTTCCTGTAAGTTCTAAATGTGAGAACTCCTTCTCTCGTTCTCTCTCTCTCTTTTCTCTTACCATAACAAAAGGCTCCTGCAAGTCGTCTGTACAATTTATGTCCCTTTTCTTTATTTTGAGTCGACTGAAATAAAAAAAAAAGAAAAAAATACGACACTAAAAGAATATACCCACCTAGATTGAAAACTCGCAAGGGCGGTCTAGAGAAAAAACAGGGTGCGTCTAAAAAAAGGTAGAGTCCCCCACCTTATGCCCTCACCAAACTGAGGCTACCCTAGCGGAATTGGGCCGAGTACTGATGCTCCAACAAGATCATTCCCCGCAGAAAGTCATCTCCCTCCATCGAAGCTCAACATGGATGACATCTTTCTGATACCCTCACCAAACTAGGGCTGTCCCAATGGATTTGGACCGACTACCGATGCGCCAACAGGATCACTCCCCATGAAAGGTTATCTCTCCACCAAAGTTCAACATGGTTGACTTCCTCCAAGAGCCCCCATCAAAATGGGGCTTCCCCAAAAGAAATTAGGTCAACTGCCTGGCTACTCAGAAATCACCGGCAACTCAATGAAATCTCACTCACCCGAAGGTCTACCCTAATCAACAAACCTAACGAAGGACAAGTACTTGAATTAATTAGACTGTAATTAATTATAAGTCATCTTTATAAATTCGTTACATTTTCAAAGTGTTTTTGATAAATGACAAATTTATAGTCATTTATAGTACTTATTCTAGTCGTTTTACCTTAGTTTTAGCTATTTTTAGTCCTATTTCAGTTTGATTTATTTAATTATACATGATATAATGCACTTGGTAGTATTTATTGTTTCAGACAGGAAATAGGTACATTTTTATAGCATTGACATGACTCTTGGACATCTATGGAGCAAGAGATGGAAATAGGAGCACTTGGATAATAAAATTGAAGAAATACTGATGAACAATGTTTGCACGGCCGAGTCTTATGACTTGAAGGGCCGTGCAGTATAGGTCGAAAAGTGAAACAATCTGTAACTCATGCTCGGCCGCTCCACCTATTGACTCGCCCGAGCTGCACGGCCGAGCACCTTGATATGCACGGCCGAGCGCACCTGTTCAGCAACTTTGCAGATTTCTCCAAAAGGCACCTTTTCAAAGAAGACATCCAGGAAATGATGCATCCCCTCCTCCAAGGCCTATATAAATGACTAGAATTCAGTAGTTTAGATATCTAGAAATCATTGTAAAGTTACTATAGCAAAATAATGCACCAAGTTTATTTTTAGTCATTTGTCTCCATTCCCAATCTGAATAAGTATTTCTTATCCCTTTATTACCTTGTATGTCTTATTCATCTTTTATTATCATTTTAAAACAAATGGCTTGTGAGTAATCCTCCTTGTTCTTGGGGTTGGAAACTCATTCACGTTTGTTCATCACTTTAATTCATGCTCTTCTTTTCTACTCTTCATCTTAAAACAATTTATTCATATTGTAACTAAAACGCCTACGACCATGATGACGTCCATGACTCGTATGAACTCTATTTAGTCAAGAGAAGTACCTAGCGGAGAATCTTGACTAGCGGATCCATATGAAGTAATCTGGGTTTCTATTAATCACGAGAGTAGATTAATGGCCTAGGGATGGTCCTTGAGTCGAAAGTACGTGGAATTTTCATAAACATTAATGGGTTCTTACTAATTATGGGCCATCGAGAGATAGGGCATAATTAGTATGAGAATACAAATGCTACTTGCTTGATCGTGAGATGTAGCATAGGCCTAATGTACCATCCTTGTTTTTAAATGGAACTTTAATCTAAAAAGAGCATAATTACTTGATGAATATATGTTGTATGAGTCCCAATCCCGAGAATTCCTTAAACATAATAGTTTTCAATCTAAGTTATAGTAACTACAATTTATTTCTAGTTAAGTGACAAACAATTTTACCCCCAATCATTATTTTTACTATATTTTTCTATCAAAGAAAACAATTTCATAAAGTTACCTTGTCTCTGTGGGATCGACCCGCATTTGCCTTTATCTATACTATTTATACACCGTGCACTTGCGGTTTATAAACTACGCCGTGCATTTCGGCCTAACAAGTTTTTCTCACGACACGTTGTTTATAAACCCGCACACTCGGTCTCCACTAATTTAAAAAATAACGTCTTTTGTCTCATCTCTGGGATGTTCTAACCGACTCGGTCCTACACCATTTACCCTATAACTTAGGATACCCTTGAGACCTGCATCCCGTCTCCCATAGGTCAAAAGCCCTAAATCTCCTTTAGGCGACTCGTACCAATAGAAGTCAAATGGTTTATTAACCAAACTAGGGTACCCTTGGCCTGTACAATGCGCTCCTAGACTGTTTACATGCTATCTACATGTTATCTACATGTTACCTACATGCTATCTACATGCTATCTGTATACTATCTACGGCTACATGTATATTATCTATCTATTACATATTACATAATACATAATATAAATCTTTATACAGTCATCCATAAATATATGCTATACTACTGTCTGTGCTCTACGCTAACAAAATGCAGAAACTAAAGAAGCCGATCCACAAGTATCGCCTCGAGTTCTCTTCTAAGGATGTCCGCCCGGAGCACCATCGTCATTACTGAAAGGAGGAGAACCACCGCATTCAGCCACCTTGCGAAGACTCTTCGCCAATCTTCGGTGCAGCCTCCGAATCACCTCACGTAGGTCGGCCTCACGACATGTCATAGTCTCGTAAGTCCGAGGGGTCACCTAAACAAAAGGCAGCACAAGCATGTCAAAACAAGTCCAAATGAGAGGATGACTAAAGACAGAAGTGGGATGAATAAAAGAAAGGGTAAACAACGTACACTGATATGACCCACCAGGATCTAAAACTCCAGAGCTATCTCACTCTCCTCATGCTGCACCCACTGAGGGTTATTATCACCATCTACATGATCATACAGAGGGACTCCAAAAACCCTGTCAAAAGAAGGACCTGCTGGGCCCGGTGCCACCGACTCAACATGCCTCTGCCCCATCTCCGTTGTTTCTCCTCTATCACAACGCATGAGCCCCAAAGACGCGACCCAACAAAGTCATCATACGAGGCTCCCTCTACAAAAACTGTCTAGCATCAAGGCCCTCGTCCAACCTAACCCTGTCATGCAGAGCACTAGATCAGTCATGAACCACGGAAGATTCACCAGACTAAGAAGACACTTCCTGCCCCACACTAGGGACATACTCTCTCACACAAGTAAAGGGCATCTCCACCATATCCAATAAAAAACCACCGCTGGCCCGTCACCTCAAGCACAACTGCGATCTACAACTCCGATCTAGGGAACGGTACAACTTTGCTAAGCCTGTAGCTCCCACACGCAAGTCGGCCCACTGCATCCAAGTCCACCAGACATCCAAGCAGTGGAATCATCGCCGTCGTGCCGGCATTAGCAAAAATGGTCTGTGACAACCCATACCAAGTAAATGCTTGGGCAGTCACCTCTACATCACCGCCTCTGGCCTCAAGATACACCAACATCGCCTCATACCGCCTCTTGAGGCCACCTAGACGTACGTTGTACCCGCTCCTGATATCAGCTCAGTCGAATCCGATCAAACTCCAAATTCTATATGCACTCCCAACGGCAAGGAGGATATCATCACTCCACGCTGAACAACCCGTAGAACACAAGCAGGTATACACAGCAAAGGTATGTGATTAACCTAGCGGTTTAATTTCATAAACATGTGTAAATATAAACTGTTGAATTAGGAGAATCCCCAAAATTCCCAACGAATGCTATAAATATCTCACAATCAAAACCCTAGTCTACCTAGGACAACTCATCTACAAAGAAGTCCCAAACATTTCAATAATTAACGTACAAAAATATAACTTCATCCAAAATAAGCTTTCTCAACGAAACACTAATGTACATTACACTCTAACAAAAGTCAAACAACACAAAAAAGCACTTTTAACAAAGTCAACCAAGTCAAATATCGGTCAAAGATTACAACATTTTCGGACCAAAAATTACTTAACACGAAAATTGCGTTTTTTAACAAAACCACCAAAATCAATACATTATACATACTACAAATAAATCAATCAACTTGGGTCGAAATCTACAAGTTTCATGAAAACCCCAATTTAAGGTCATTAAACCCTAAGTACAAAATTAATCAACCAAACCCCGTAACTTTGGGTAAATTGCAATTAAACCCCTCATTCAAAACAACTTACAACTAAGTCCCTTGTATACTACATTTAATTCACTCGAACCCCAAATTTTGGGTAATTAACAATCAAACCTTCTCGTTCGAAGTAATTAACAATCAAACCCTTCATTCAAGGTAAATTACAATCCAAACCCCATATCTTGGGTAATTTACAATCAAAACCTCATACCTTAAAATAACTTACAATCAAGTCTCTCACTTAAAATAACTTACAATTAAACCTTCTCATTCGAAGTAAGTTACAACCAAAACCCCATATCTTGGGTAATTTGCAAACAAAGCACCTCAACTTAACATCATCCGAGTCCAAACCCCATACATTGGGTAATTTACAACCAAATCCTCTTTGAAACCCAAAATATGAGTAAATCACAACTAAGTCCCTTGTATTCTACATAAAAGTCACTCAAACCCGAACTTTGAGTAATTAACAATTAAACCTTCTTAATCAAAGCAATTTACAATCAAATCCTCCTTAAAACCCAAAATTTGGGTAATTCCCAACTAAATCCCTTACATTCAATACTAATCATTCAAACCCCAAACTTTGGGTAATTCACAATCAGAATCCTTACGTTCAACATTGGGAAATTCACATCCAAAACATCTCTAAACTCAAACAATCAAAACTCAAAACCTCAGACTATAGGTAATTACACTCAAACTCCTCTAACAACAATACTCAATGCTTAAAACCTAAACAAAAGGTATATTACATCAACAAATTCCAATTGGGTCCGAAAGACCTCAAGAAATTACCAAAATTAACTAATTGGGTCCGGAAAACCTCAAGAAATTACCAAAACAAATTTCAATTGGGTCCGGAAGACCTCAAGAAATTACCAAAATTAACCAATTGGGTCCGGAAGACCTCAAGAAATTACCAAATCAATCTATAATTGGAGGTCGGGAACGTCCATAAACCCTAAATTATAATTGAAGGTGGGGAACTTCCATAAACCCTAAGGCAGATTAAGGAAACCGTCGTAAATCCTTTATTAATAACCAAATCAATTTATAATTGGAGGTGGGAAATGTCCATAAACCCTTCCTATTGAGAAAGTTATTGGCGTAACCCGTGCGAGCTCTAGACAATCGACGTTACCGTTTACCGAATTCTGCGATCCTGAGGACTATACCTCTTAAGTACCGTAGTTTATCGAGAAAGTTACTTGATTCATACGCGATGTAAGATGGCTTCTTCAAACCGTGTGTCTCAAGTTATTGGCGTAACCCGTGCGAGCTCTAGATAATCGGCGTTACCGTTTACCGAATTCTGCGATCCTGAGGACTATACCTCTCTAAGTACCGTAGTTTATCGAGAAAGTTACTTGATTCATACGTGAAGTAAGATGTCTTCTTTAAACTGTGTGTCTCATGTTTTTGGCGTAACCCGTGCGAGCTCTAGACAATCGGCGTTATTGTTTACCGAATTCTGCGATCCTGAAGACTATACCTCTCTAAGTACCGTAGTTTGTCGAGAAATTATTCGATTATGCGCGCTCTATAGGAAGTTAGAATCTATCTCTAATTCTATTCTCGATTCTTAAAACTCCTTGTTGTACCATGCGTATGGCCTCACCTCCTTTCCCTAATAAAGTCCATGCAATGACTTTATTGCTTACGAATGTTCAGTCTTCACACATGATAGTGCCCGTAGGATTGTTATCCCCAGTCGGAGTCTGATGTCTCATTTTTTTTCCTTTTTCCCCAGTAAGGTCCACGCGACTTTATTGCTTTACGAATGTTTGTCTATCCCTAGCAAAAGACAATGTCTCGTTTCTTTCTCCCCCAGTTCTCGAACTACGATTGGCTTGATTCCCTTTGGATACGTAGGTAGCCTGACATAGGTTCAGCCGCTTGACCAACTTGGTCACCCTTTTACTTTCTCTTCCCTCGATTTGGAACACTTGTTTCAGATCGTTTTTTTTTCTTAATCAACGACCCTCCACGCCTTGCAAGAAATGTCACCAAGGGGCTACTGCTAGTACTCGAACTAAAGATCAAGGACTTCCTAGACGTTTTGGAGCCTCCGAGGACATTTTAGGCAAGAAAAATCTGATAGGGAACTATCCGACAGATTCCCAGACTTCCTGATAGACGAAACTAGTTCTAGATCAAATTCCATTAGGATATTGACGAAATCCCGAGAACAAACTGTTAAGGATTTGATGAGATCGTTCTAATCATGAAATCTGGAGAAGGTAGCCGTGCATCCACTTTGGATCCGTGCGGCCAGTTTCGGGCCGTACGGCCAGTGTATCTTTTCCCTATTTCCCCCTATAAATAGGCCCCTCCTCTCAACCATTTGATCACACAATCAACCTATGGGAACAACCTCACAGAAGCTATTCCCAGCCACTCTCGCTCCCTCTCAAAACCCTCTCAAAGCCTCTCTTTAATACCTATTTGATCATCAAAGAGATTCAACACCGCCATCAACCAAAGGAATGAAGATTCAACCTTCGAAGCCTCTTTAATCGGTTTGGTAACGTGTTTTTACTACTTAACTGATTAGATCTATTATATTCATTCATATATTGTTAGATCTAGGGTTTTGTTCATCGTTCATATTCTTGACCGATGATGATCTAGGGTTTCCACGAAATCCGCACTAGATCTAGGTCACATATTACTTATATAATGCTATATTTAGGGTAGCGATCTTCATGCTTATGTGTTCATTCATATTTATTCGTGATGTTCTTATTATTATGCTAGATCTAAGACTTATCCATGCATGACATATTAGATCTAATGTTTTAATCCCTATTTATGTGCACATGCCATAGCCAATGATGATCTTAAGGTCTCATCAAACCCTAATATGATCTAGGAACTACTTCTAACTCTAGTCTTCCCCCTCTATATGCATGATCCCGCTTCATCTCTCCCCATTCTAATTCATCAATGAACTACACCGACCTGAGCTTCTCATAATGAGAATAATGTAGGTAATCTTCAGATCCGGTCTTAAACACTAACACACACACACACACATTGATCATGATAGAAAGACAGATTCGTCGGGCAATAAGAGTGATCGCATTAATATTCTTCTTCTATTGTAATTTGACCCCCGAATCCTATTATTCTCATAAATGGTTTTCTCAATGTTTTAACAACAAATAAAACAACGTGGTGACTCTCAATTTTTGAATCGGGCGTATTCACAACCGCACAATCGCAAGTTATCAAATCTTGATCTTTTAAGGATTCAACTATTCATGGTAATCAAATTATCATTAACATTAAACCTTAAGAAAAAACGATTTGTTCTTCAAGTTCAAGAATCATCAATTCAATAATCGTATCAAATAGATTGATGATGCGATAAATAGATTAATCATATTAATCATGCATCTTGAAAACCTTGTTCATAATCATACTATATCAGATATAATTGTTTCTCCAAACAATTCACATAAATCCTTATTCTAAATTCACATCATGCTAGATCATATAATCAAATCATATATTTAACATGATAATATTAAAATAACCATACATGAACGGGGCTCTGATACCACTGTTGGGTTTTGAGGCACCATGCGCAGTGGAAACGGCAATAGAAAATCAACAAAACCCTAGAGCACATGGATCCATTCATGATGATTAAATTAATAGGAAGATGAATTTAGAATACTAACCGATGTTGTGCATTTTAAAATCTTGGATCTTCAAATCTTAAAGTCTTCAAGCTTTAGATTTTCTTTCCTCGTTATTCGTGTTCTTCGGATCACGATCACAGGAACACGAACTTGAGATGCTTAAGGAAGCACCCTCTATATGTATCCACACGTGAACGAATATCTAGAATAATTCTAGATCCGGACTGCTAGATCCATTGATGGATAAAATTCCAAGTAATAAATACCTAGCAAGCGCACTAGTTACCGTAGTAGTAACGCGCGAAAGCGAGGGTCGATCCCACGAAAACTCGTTGGACAAACAAGTCAATTTAATTAGTGCAAAAAGTAACAAAGGGGTTTTTTGATTGATTTTGATTAAACTAAATTAACTACTAAACAATGAAAATAAATTACTAAATTAAAGATCACTAAGCAAACAAAGATTTAATTCAAGATTACGAAGATTCACAGATTGGGGTTCACAACTATCTCCTCTCTATGCTATTTTATTAAAAAGATTATTAAACTTGTTCAAGAAATCGTTCACTTACTTAAGAGTTGGGACGGTCTGGTCACCGGATTACAACCCTTTTATTATCTTTATGTGAAATATTCCACTAGGTCAACAACACACAAAAACAATTTATTAAGCTCTTAAGAACACTTGATCTTAAATTCTTTTGATTTCCGCGAAGTCCTCAATTAAATCTAATCACAAGAATATGATTCAATATATAAATTATTCACGCTAGTGAAACAATCTAAACCAAGATGATTTAAAGACCACAAATATCAAATCATATTAATGAAATCTTTAAATTAATTAAGTTCTATTCTTATGAACAAGAACAAGATTAATATTTAATTAAGCCCAATTTAGCATAGAGATTTGATAGTTATTACTCCCAATCCATGAATAAAGAAATTAGCTACTCATCGACATAGCAATAAACACAAGAATATAATTAAAAATCATAAACCTGGATAAACGCTTGATGATGAATAATCTCCCAAATCTTGTTTACAACTTGAAACTTGAATAAACCTAAAACAAAGCATAATAAAACTAAAGGCTGCAGTCTAATATTTATACATAGAGAAAACTAGGGCCAAAAGTAGGGAAAATAGGGTTAAAAACCCGTCTGGCAAGGAAACCCGAAAACTGTACGGAACGACCAAGCGGGCGCCTGGTCACACCCAGGCAGGTGCTCATTTGGCCAGTAACTCTGGTTCTTCAAAACGCATAACGAGCGGGCCTGGTGCTTGGCGAGCGGGAGCCTGGTCTGCTTTTCTATCTTTCTTTATTTTTTTCTTCTTTTCTTCACCTCTTTGACATGGTTGACCACGGTTGACCTTTGACTTTGACTCGAACAATAATCATTCTTCGACAAATTACAACCCACGGACTTTGCAACCACACAAAATACACTACAAAGTGTCTTAAAACATTACAAATCCAACAAAGTTCCATAAATCATAAAAGACCAAAATTACATCCAATCTAAATTATATTACAACCAAAAGCTGATGAAATTAATACGAAAATGAGGAGATAATACATGTGTAAACCGATCCATCAAATTCCCCCACGCTTAGACCATTACTCGTCCCAGAGTAATATTCCTAACCCCACATCTAAACACCGGTCTATTAAGCGTAGCATGGAGGAAAATGATACCTAGCTCCTCTAAATCTCTCATCAAACAAAACCACGATAAGATAGAGAAAATCAACCGGAGTGTAAAGGACTCCGCTCCTTATAACTCCCCAAACAAAACAAATGCGAATGGCCCTAATTGATAGCACACCCATGATAAGAAAATAAAACGCCATCCAATTAGGGCCCACACAAAAAGTTAGGGGGAACTAAAATGACCTATGTTTCCCCCACGCTTATCTTTCACTACCTTCTCCCTCAAAAAGAAATCAAAGCTAGGATAATCCTTAGCAATGATTTACCTCATAAAAAAGCTCCAACGCCCCCTTATGACTCCAACAAAAAAATATGAGGATTTTCTATCCTATTCGCCTCTAACCAAACCGCCTACACCAAACATGTCCTACCCAATCACTCCAAACCGCCCTTGTGACGCCACGCCAAGCAAAAACAAAAAAATCAATCAATTTCTCTCCTTTTGCCTAGGCGCCCTTTCAGGTTTTCACCTAGCCTCTCTTTTTTTTTTTTTTTTTTTTTTTACTAAAAAAAAACTATACAGGAAAACAGGTGATAATATGTGCATCAATCAACAACCAATCTAACCAATATTCCCACCCCCCAAACTAAATAGAGCATTGCCCCCAATGCTCATCACAACTAAGCATAAAAAACTTAGGGAGTGGAAATACCTCGAGCTCCTCACTGCGGTGGCGGTCCAAAGATATCATCCCAAACATTCCATCCATGCTGAGGCGGTGGCGGAGGTGGTACATACTCAGGTGGTGGAGGGTAAGTCAACGATGGGTACCGCTCACCAGGAAAATGATGTGCCATCATTCTTTGTCGGAAGTACTGATCCTCCCGAATGTTGGCATATAATGCTTCCTCCATCCTCTGAATCCTCTGATCATTCTCCTCTTCCCTCCGCTCTCTTTGATAGTTCGCCATAAATTGTTGTTGTTGAAAAGCTCGGAACATATCATCTAATCCCTGGATTTGTCCCGACAGATAGTAATTCATCTCTCTCTGAGTCATATCTGCCGGGATATCATCCTCAACCTCCTCATCATCAACGGCCTGACCACCAGCAGCCTGAGCTGGAGCTGGAACCCGGGCTCTCTGCACTCTCCCACTTTCTATTGTTGCTTTAGTCACGGTAGTGCTTGGAGCTAACAGTCTGGGGAACCCCTCCATAGGCACCCCTGCCTTCTGTGCCATCGTAGTGATCATAATGGGGAACAAATAATTCTTGTTTTCTAAATATCTAGCTCGTACCCCCATCTCACTACGCATGATGCCCCCGATGTTTATCGGCATCCTCCTAATCATAGCATAGAGCAAAGGGTCCCTGTACCAATGAACCTCCTGATAGTGAGCAGAAGGCATGATCCTCTCGCAAATAAAGCGATACAATGCCTTTAGGTCCAGCCTCAACTCACTAATGTGAAACAAGTAACCATTCCGGATATTTCTGACACGCCCCCAGGTCCTGGGATTCCCTAATAGAACCTCGAACCTGGATGGGAGTGCCTAACGGGAAACAAGAAACTTAATGACATTTGTTTAACAAACTGACATGATATATATATTCTAGAGTAAGGAGCTATACTAGCTCACAACACGAGTTCTAGACAAGAAAATTTAAAACCAAACTTAATACATACACAGCGGAAACATGCCTAGCACATAAGCTGGCATTAAGAGTACTATACAAGATGTTTAGTGACAACAAGAACTGTCTACCCCAAAATAAGGAGTTACAAAACCCATAATACATCGTCCTCACCAAGTATAAAAGTACACAAGCCCCAAAACAATCACGACCTGCGAAGTAAGCTCCCAACTATGTCGAGCCTCACTGCGCACTATCCTTCCTTTCCTGGGGGGGAAACAAATAAAGGGTGAGATAAATCTCAGTAAGCTATTAGATGCAACTACATGACATGTTATCATGCAATTCAAGTAGATACTCAAATAATCATATCTCAAGTATCATCAAGTAACAAGTATATGAGAGGATAATCCACTCATCAAGTAGCACATAAGGTAAACAAGCAAGTTATAAGGATATTGCTTCCTTCCTTATTCCTCCCAAGAATACCATTGTTGTCGAAGCTTGTATTACTTTGACATCACGATCAATAACAGGAACTGATTATTCAGTATATATCAGAAGACCCGGTAACCAGTGTCATTCTTAATATCAGTACTCATGATTATTCACGAGGTGTTCGGGACGGGAGTTTAGCATTCACTTAAGTCAGGCTTATTGCTCCAACTAAGGAAGCTATGCCCTTACTATGGCCGGTAGTAAGGGGTCGGGCGGAAATACATAGGGACCCGATTGTCACTTAAACCCCAGCTCTCGCGACAAGCGTGAACCTATACATTTTCGAACAAGCAAGGAGAACCAGCTGGACTCACACAAGAAAGTACAAGTAGATATTTACTTGAACAACGGGAGAAGAACTAATCCAAAGGTAGTGGACTAGCTCAACAAGGAACATGCTTCAAGTACTCAAGAAGTTACCTTGTTATCAAGCAACTATATGCAATGTTTGCACATACACAACAAGAACATGTCTCATACACGTTAGTTCTTATTCATAGCACTTTCTAGTTCACTACCATACCTATGTATTGGTGTCAAGCCAAGTACAAGATTTTATTATCTTATATTCAAGTCTTAATCCATTTCTATGGATGTTCAAGTCATGTACAAGCTTTTAATGTCTTATACTTCAAGTTATAACTTCCAATCTTTGGACATTCAAACAAGTATAAGAGTTATACATTTACTCTTACCAAATCCCAATCATATTCTTAGGATGTTCAAGTCTAAGACCTTATGCTAATGCCTCTAAGGTGTACAATCATTGGATTCACAACAAGTATAACACATTAGTGCTTGTTCATAGCACTTTCAAGACATAAAGAAGAGATACTACTCTTATACTTATGTTCTCCTTTTAATTCAATGAGTATACATATTTAAGACCAAGTCTGATGCCCCTAAAGTATCACAACACTTGCTAGGACATCTTATACTAAGGTTATATATCTTAACTAGGGTTACTTCCAACTTATACAAACTTTAAACAAAATCTTTGTTTTTCAGATGACTGTGCGGTCGCCCAAAATGGACTGTGCGGCCGCACACAACCAAGTCAATTTCTTTGAAAAACCCTTCAGAAAGATGTGCGGTCGCACAATCATTTTTGTGCGGTCGCACAGTGTACTAAAATGCGAAATTCCCATTTCTTTCCCAGGTTGAACTATTTCCGTCCCAAAACGTAGGAGTAACATTTACTAACAATTTCAACATACCCCAAAATAATAAACAAGCTTAAAACCAATTCTTTCCTTTCCTTTCATTAGTTTACACAGGGGAAATTTACTCCCTTTGTCCCAAATTTACAAATACGACAAAAATCATCCCAAACACAAAATTAACATTCACAAGTATCGAGAATAACATTTATGCATGTTATTACAAGTAAGGGGAAGCTAATAACTTACCTAGTCAAAATTCAAGTTGACCCAAACTTAATTCTGTTCGGCCTGGAACGCTCTATTCAACGCCACGAATATTAATCCGGGATCGGAATCAAGAACGGAGGGATAATTAAACTCGAGGAGTCGGGAATAGGGAAAATTCTAACCTAGCTTTTTAGAACAGAGGGAGTGTACGTATTGAATTTGGGTAAAATGACCCAGAGAAGAAACCAAACAAGTTGATATACTTCAACTTTCAAAGAATTGCACTTAGGCCCCTCAAGTTTCACTTTTAACAAAAAGACCCCTAAAGTCTAATTTTCACAAATGACCCAAAAGTCAAAACTAGACATTTAACCACCTTAACTATTTAAAGCAGTTAAAAATTTAACCCAAGTAAAACTAGCACATAATATGCAAGTTCAAGATTTAACAAGGATGTCAAAAATTTAACAAGAAATAGGATGGGTGTTACAATTTCCCCTATTAATATTTACCCCAAACTCTGCTGCAAATAAAGCTAAGGTCTCATCCATCCTGTCCATGTTCTGAAGGTTCCTTTTAAACTCCCAATACGCACATCCCCCTTCCGCCACCGCATCTGACAACCCATAAAAATTATTTATAGCCGTCGCAGTCACATCAACATTATATCCCCGAACCCAGACATTGGGGGCCTCAGTTGCTGCTTGAAAATTAGCATAGAATTCTTGCACAAGCAACTTCGACCCCATCTGGGCCGGCACGGCCAATAATCTTCTCAAATTATAGTGTTCAATGATAGAATCCAACCCACAATTGGTCAAGTTATAACCTCTCTCCACCGTTACCCCATTATTTTGTTTATTATCAAAATAATTTTGTGAGTCCCGGGATACAAAATGGGAGTTATCGAAATCCGGCTCGATTTGGGGTGGGGGAACACCACGACCACGTCCTCGACCTCTTGGTCTTGGTGGCATGATAACAACTAGGGATGGCCAAACCGGACCGGAACCGGAAAACCGGACCGGAACCGGACCGGAAAAGCCCGGAACCGGAGCAAACCGGGGAGTAAACCGGAACCGGAGTAACCGGAACCGTGGTAAGTGCGGGCCGGTTCAGGGTCACATATATGGCGAACCGGAACCGGACCGGAACCGGAACCGGATCGTCATTTCCATTAAAAAAAATAAAAATCCCTTATTTTTCAATAAATTTTAACATGTTTATTCATTAGTGTATTATAAAATAAAAATCTCTTGTCTTTTAATAAATTTTAACATGTTTATTCATTATTGTATGATAAAAAAAAATAAAAAAAGGTAGCGTGGACTGAACCGGAACCGGACCGGAACCGTACCGGAACCGGATTGTGATGACCGGAACCGGAACCGGTGTAAGCGCGGGCCGGTTCAGGGTCACATATATGCTGAACCGGAACCGGGCCCGGAACCGGTTTTGGTCATCCCTAATAACAACCGCAACAATCTCTAACAAATTTTAAATCAGTAAATTGCTCTTACCCGGACTTGCCGGAAAATCTCGCCGGAGGTCGCCGGAAAATCTCGCTGGAGACGGAGAAGATGATCCGAGAAGGTGACCGTCAACCTTGCAAACACTTTCTTCTTCTGCAACTACCCCCAATTCTTGATCACAAACTCTCAATTCTTCGAAATTCTCCTTCCTTCAACCTTGACAATTTCTTGCAAAACCCTTGGTTTTAGGATGAATGGAGGCTAAATCTTTAGTAATTCTTGAAGAGGGTTATGGTGGGAGATGATTTTGATGGTTTGTAGGTGGTGTGGGTGATAGATTTGAGGGAGAGATGGAAGGAGGCGGGTGAGAGGGTTTTGAGAGGGAGAGAAATTGGAGAAGATGGGTTTTTTTATGTTATTGATCCCCAAAATCCCGATTTAACCCAACTGATGGTTTCTCAATTCGGCAAGCAGGCGGGCGCTCGCCAGGGTCCAGGCGGGCGCTTGTTTGGGCAGAAACTCAATATTTTTTTTTTGCGTTTTGAACAGGCGCGCGCCTCTTTCACACCAAGCGGGCGCTCGGTATATTTTTCCAGCAATAATTTTTTTTTTTTTTTTTTTTTTGCTGGTTTGATCGCTCCACCACTGGTTGAATTGATTTCCTGCACATCACCACAAACAAACATCACAAGCGTAATATCCATTATGAAAAATAAAATGACTCAAAAAATGAAAATCTTTTTGGAGGGTGACACTATTTACACTCCCCTATAAACCCACAAACTCAGAGAGATCCATGAAGGATGACACAAACTAAACTTTTGACCGCACTTTCGTTGCCTACGTTCTCCCTAGGACAATAAGGAGCTCAGGTCACCGTAGTTCGAACCGACCCAGAAATAAAAGACATGAAAGCAAATTTTATTATTTTTTTTTTTTTATTTTTTTTTTTTTTTTGGAATTTATGAATACCACCACCCCCAAACTTAGAACATGCTATGTCCTCATTGCATCAAAAATAAACATGCTCCCAAGCTAAGAATGAAGATAGACTGAATTAAAAGAAAGCAAATAAAATGATACCTGGTTGGGTTGCCTCCCAACAAGCGCCTTTGTTTTAAGTCTTTCGCTCGACATAATGCCACATGAATATTAAGTGGCTCCCTCCGGGTCTGTTAACTCAATTACATCAATTTCATTGATGTCTTCCAAAATAGACAGCCCCTCATAATAAGGCTTCACTCGGTGTCCATTCACTTTAAATGTTGTCCCATCTTTCAAATCTTTAAGCTCTACAGCTCCATGGGGAAACACTCGAACCAATTCATAAGGACCCGTCCACCTTGAACGCAGTTTTCCGGGAAAAAGTTTGAGGCGAGAGTTAAAGAGAAGGACTTTCATACCCGGTTTGAGAAACTTGGGTTTAAGGTTTTTATCATGATATCTTTTTGTCCTCTCTTTGTATAACTTTGCACTCTCATAACTATCCTGCCTCATTTCTGCAAGCTCATCCAAGTCAAGCAATCTTTTCTCCCCTGCTAGAGTCAAATCCATGTTTAGCTGCTTGGTTGCCCACTATGCTTTGTGCTCTAGTTCCACTGGCAGATGACACTCTTTTCCATACACAATCCGGTACGGGCTCATTCCAATGGGGGTTTTGTAGGCAGTCCGATAAGCCCACAGTGCATCACACAATTTGTCGGCCCAGTCCTTATGATTTGGACGCACCGTTTTCTCAAGCACCGCCTTGATTTGGCGATTACTCACCTCTATTTGGCCCGATGTTTGAGGGTGATAAGCCGTAGCCAACTTGTGACCCACCCCATATCTTTTTAGCACTTGATTGAACATTCTGTTTGTGAAGTGCGTCCCTTGGTCACTGATAATGACGCGCGGCACTCCATACCTGCCAAAGATATTTTCACGCACAAACTTGCAAACAATATTAGCATCATTAGTCCGGGTAGGAATTGCTTCCACTCATTTAGACACATAATCTACAGCAACAAGAACGTACAAGTAGCCTTGGGAAGGGGGAAAATGACCCATAAAATCAATACCCCACACATCAAAAATATCAACAATTAAATTATGTTGTAGGGGCATTTCATCTCTCTTTCCTATGTTGCCGGTCCTTTGGCATCTATCACACCTCACACAAAAATCATGAGCATCTTTAAATAAAGTGGGCCAATATAGACCCGCTTGCAAAACTTTCCTAGCGGTCTTTTGCCCACTAAAGTGACCCCCACATTGGAGTTCGTGGCAAAATCTCAACACGCTAGGTTGCTCATGCTCCGGAATGCATCTCCTAATTATCTTGTCCGGGAAAACTTTCCACAGATAAGGGTTATCCCAAATGTAGTGCTTCACATCCGATCTAAACTTTCATTTTTGATCGTAAGTGAAGTTAGGTGGCATAATATTAGAAACAAGAAAATTCACAAGATCCGCATACCAAGGCTCATGAACATGTAACGCAAAAAGTTGCTCATCCGGAAAATTTTCATTAACCGGAATCGTACCATCTATCACATTAGTAAATGTAAAGTTCTCTAGCCTAGATAAGTGATCAGCCACCACATTTTCGGTCCCCTTTTTGTCCTTTATTTCTATGTCAAACTCCTGCAGTAGGAGCATCCACCTAAGAAGTCTAGGTTTAGCATCCTCTTTATTCAGCGAATATTTAAGTGCAGCATGATCAGAGTAGATAATCAACTTGGACCCAAGCAAGTAAGAACGAAACTTTTCAAGAGCAAACACAACTGCTAAAAATTCTTTTTCAGTGGTAGTATAATTCAGTTGTGCATCATTTAAAGTTCTACCTGCGTAATGAATCACGTGAGGTAATTTCTCCACTCTTTGCCCCAAAACAGCCCCAATCGCAAAATCTAAAGCATCACACATGATCTCAAAAGGTAGAGACCAATTGGGGCTGGATAGAATGGGGGCACACGTCAACTTCTCCTTCAGCAGATTGAAGGCCTCTAAGCACTCTTGGTCAAAGATGAACTCGGTGTCCTTAGCCAGCAGGTTACATAAAGGCTTACAAATTTATGTTCCCCCTAATTGGATGGCGTTTTATGTTCTTATCATGGGTGTGCTATCAATTAGGGCCAGTCGCATTTGTTTTGTTTGGGGAGTTATAAGGAGCGGAGTCCTTTACACTCCGGTTGATTTTCTCTATCTTATCGTGGTTTTGTTTGATGGGAGATTTAGAGGAGCTAGGTATCATTTTCCTCCATGCTACGCTTAATAGACCGGTGTTTAGATGTGGGGTTAGGAATATTACTCTGGGACGAGTAATGGTCTAAGCGTGGGGGAATTTGATGGATCGGTTTACACATGTATTATCTCCGCATTTTCGTATTAATTTCATCAGCTTTTGGTTGTAATATAGTTTAGATTGGATGTAATTTTGGTCTTTTATGAAACGCCTATAAAAACCTGCATGGCCTAGAAAACTTCGCACACCCTTAACCGACACAGGGGGAGGCAATTTTGAAATCACATCGATTTTAGCATTGTCTACCTCAATCCCCTTGTTTGACACCAAGTGTCCTAACACAATGCCATGCCTTACGAGAAAATGACATTTTTCCCAACTAAGGGTTAAATTTGTCTCACAACAACGATTTAAAACCATTGTCAAATTCTCTAGGCACCCATCAAAACTGTCCCCAAATACCGAGAAGTCATCCATGAAGACTTCGACACATCGCTCAATCAAATCAGAGAAGATGGATGTCATACACCTTTGAAAGGTCGCAGGTGCATTACAAAGCCCAAAGGGCATCCTCCTAAATGCGAATGTGCCAAAAGGACAAGTAAAAGTGGACTTGGCTTGGTGTAGATACCCCGGGAAACCACAGCTTGGCTAGAGAGGTGAATTATCCTAGGATGTCTAACTTGTTTTAGATTTGTTTAGAGTCGCCACCTATGTTTTTAAAGGAACATAAGAAAAACCTAGAAATAGCCTAATTTATGTACAAAACCAGAGATTCAGGAAAGAAGGGTTCGGGGGTTAGGTGACGGAGTGGGAAGTACTTAAACACCCACTCCGCCCCGCTTACGCGGGTCTTGCTACTATTGGTGTTCTAATATTTACATGTCCTTCAATTAATTAAATAGAAATGTGCTAACAATTGTGATGAGAAGAAAAGGGGAAATAAAGGGGAAATAAAATAGAATTGTTTTATTTATTTAATGATAAAGATTACATGTAACAAGTAATGTTAAAGAATTACATTCAGAGATGAAGAGAAATTAACATGGTGAATTAAAGTTAAGATTAAAATGTAGGGAGATAACCTTAACTAACTTCAATATGTGAAGTAGTCATGTTGGTCATGTCCCATTAATGGGGATTGCATACATCAAGAAGAAGAAAACAAAGGAAGAAAATGGAGTTGTACCTTGAGAAAGAGGACTTGGAACCTTGACTTGAAAGTGTTGTTGTTGTAATGAAATTGTTGTAGAACAATTTGTGTAGAGTCTTGTTACTAAGAACTGTTGTTGGGAGAATTTGTGTATAGTGTAGTTGGTGAATCAAGGTTGGAGTCCCTTTCTAAGGTAGAAGATGATGGTTTTTATAGGTAAAAAAGAGAGGGAAATGATGGAGGGAAATTGGTCAATCCATGTGAGATGGAATTGACCAATAGAAAATAAGATAAATAAAATAATAAATGAAATAATAAATGAAATAAATAAAAGAAAATCAAATAATAATAAAAAGAAATATTTTGTTTTTAATGAAAAGGCTCGAATAAAGGATTGGGAGGTTACAAAACTAGGGGGGATGAATGTGGATGTAAAAAGGTGGTTTTTGTGATCAAGAAAAGATGTTTGTAAATAAGAAAAGGGAGGGAAATAAGGTGCAATCCGTTACTGCCAAAGTGGGAAGTGCGCGGGTCCGGATTTTGGGGCGGGACGCGCGCGCGGCTCACTGGCAGTGCCGGAAGCGCCCGCGGGTGAAAAATGACAGAATGACAGAATGACCCTGAAAGTTAACTCTGTTATGCAGTTTAGTCCAAAACTAACGGAATCAGTTAGGAACTTAACCGAAGTAACATAAATCAACAAAAATAAGTTAAATAAAAATACTTTGTATGCAATCGCGGTGAGAGGTCCAAGGCGGGGTGTCTACAGAGCCCCTCGGCGACGTGGATTGCGAAGCAAAACGCGTCGACGAAAGAAAGACAACCGCCGAGGACATCGACAAGAGAAAACAAAGACTCAATAAAGAAGGAATTTGAAATTACAAAGGATAGGAGTGCGCTCCCTGTGTGAGCGGCTTTCGCGGATGGAAAGGGTGTGGTGGCTTGAGGCGGCCCACCACGGCCACAATTTTTTTTTTTTTTTTTTTAAAAGGTGTGGTGGATTGAGGCGGCCCACCACGGCCACAAAAATTTAAAAAAGGTGTGGTGGCTTGAGGCGGCCCACCACGGCCACAAAATTTCAAAAAGGTGTGGTGGCTTGAGGCGGCCCACCACGGCCACAAAATTTAAAAAAAAGGTGTGGTGGCTTGAGGCGGCCCACCACGGCCACAAAAATTTAGAAAAGTGTGGTGGCTTGAGGCGACCCACCACGGCCACAAAAAATTTAAAAAGGTGTGGTGGCTTGAGGCGGCCCACCACGGCCACAAAATTTTTAAAAAGGTGTGGTGGCTTGAGGCGGCCCACCACGGCCACAATTTTTTTTAAAAAAGGTGTGGTGGCTTGAGGCGGCCCACCACGGCCACAAAATTTTTAAAAAGGTGTGGTGGCTTGAGGCGGCCCACCACGGCCACAAAATTTTTAAAAAGGTGTGGTGGCTTGAGGCGGCCCACCACGGCCACAAATTTTTTTAAAAACGCTCCCGTTTGCGAGCGGTTTGATGACGAACTCCCGTTTGCGAGCTGTCAGAGATAACATGCTCCCGTTTGCGAGCAAGTTGATAGAAAACGCTCCCGTTTGCGAGCGGTTGATGACGAACGCCCGTTTGCGAGCTGTCTGAGATAACATGCTCCCGTTTGCGTGCAAGTTGATAGAAAACGCTCCCGTTTGCGAGCGGTTGATGACGAACTCCCGTTTGCGAGCTGTATGAGATAACATGCTCCCGTTTGCGAGCAAGTTGATAGAAAACGCTCCCGTTTGCGAGCGGTTGATGACGAACTCCCGTTTGCGAGCTGTCAGAGATAACATGCCCCCGTTTGCGAGCAAGTTGGTAGAAAACGCTCCCGTTTGCGAGCGGTTGATGACAAACTCCCGTTTGCGAGCTGTCTGAGATAACATGCTCCCGTTTGCGAGCAAGTTGATAGAAAACGCTCCCGTTTGCGAGCGGTTTGATACACGCTCCCGTTTGCGAGCTGTGTGAGATAACATGCCCCCGTTTGCGAGCAAGTTGGTAGAAAACGCTCCCGTTTGCGAGCGGTTGACGACGAACTCCCGTTTGCGAGCTGTCAGAGATAACATGCCCCCGTTTGCGAGCAAGTTGGTAGAAAACGCTCCCGTTTGCGAGCGATTTGATACACGCTCCCGTTTGCGAGTGAGTTGATGATTGAAATCTGCTGGGGAATGCTTGGTTGCTGATGACGTGTGGTTGCTTGATTTTATGGGGATGCAGGCATAGTTGACTGTGAATCACTTTCTGTTGGGGATGAAGTGCCTTGAGTAGCGGATGCTGTTTGGCTTTGCGGCGGTACCTGTTATGTGCTTTGCAGGTATATGTGCTTGTGCAGGGACATGCATGAAATATGATGATTGAGAGAAATTGTGCCCGTGGTGTGATGTGATCTTGAAAGCACCTTTGTAACGAGAGAGAAGTAAGAATGTAGAAAGTGATCTTGTGTGCGGTGTGATTTTGAGGAAAGCATTGGATGTATTCATACCTTCACTTACCATTGCCTCTTGAGTGGAGATGGATTCTTGATGTCTGCGGAGGATGCTTTGATGGAGAATGTCCATTCTTTAGATGTTGATGAGAGAATGCCCTTGATGTTGGGTTGGCGAGATGGTACTCTGAATGATGGGTTGGTTGTGCCAAAGGCTGCCTACGTATCCCTTTAAGAGAATCAGACCAGCGTAGTTCAAGGATGATGGAGAACGCTGGAGGAGAGGCTAGGAGCAAAGCAAAGTAAAGCACATAATTTTGCACATAGAAGGAGAAAAAGAAAGAAAAAATCTTTTTTTTTTTTTTTTTTTTTTTTTAGTTCGTGGGTGAACCATTTTAGCCATTGTGTGTTTGTGAAGCCAACCCAAGATCAAGTCATGTTCAGTCGAAGTCTAGATTGCTTCGCTTGAATTCTGTCGTTGTCGTCGTCGTGCTCAACGAAGATTGATGTCTAGCCCCAAGAGATTTGTCGATTATGGGGCTTCAAAAGGCTTTTGATGCCGAGATGAGGGGTTGCTGATTGTAAAGCCCCTAGAATGCCTTTGATGCCAAATTTTGAGGGACTTGCATAGCTCCAAGATAAATCAGCTCTTGGCCCATTCGAGTAAATCGCCCTTTATTGTTGTAGTGAGCAAGCCCCAAGAGGAGATCGTTGATGCCAAGCTTCGAGAGATTGCAAAGCCCCAAGTGTCGTGGTCTTGTAGATGGCGGGATGCGAAGACCGTTCATTGTAAAGCCCCAAATTATCTCGTGATTGGCTCGGCATTAAGAGTGGATGTACCGTTTGGTAGAATTCTTGATAGAGATTTCCTTCTTGCTCTTACTGGGGAGATGAATGGCCTCATTGTGGTTGATACCCAAATGGCTGAGGGCTTATGTCAAAGGATGCAGCAATGTCTTGCGGTGCCGTCGAGGTCGCAGAGGATAAGGTCTTGGCGTGATAAAGTCTCAAATGAGTAGGCTTGCTTGACTCTTCTTGAGTTGAACTAATGACGGATCTTCGGATGCAACTAGTGCTGTGGCCCAACTTTATCTGAGTTGCACCTTGTGCTTTTGATCTTGGAGAAGGGGGTGCTGAATTGCAGAAACATTGGGATTGGCCGTGGCATTTCCGTCTATAACCCTGTTTTGATTAGAGTTTAGCATATTGAATCTTTTTCCTTTTCTCTGAGACTTCCTTCAAAATCTCGCTGTGAGTTCTAACAAAAATCATCAACTTCATTCATAACATCGGAGTCTTCATTTAAAACCAAGAGGCCTTTGACTTGAAGTGTTGAGAAACCCTTTGAAGCTTGATCCCTTTCATGGAGACTACTCCCAAATTGCGTTGCTCGAGTATTGTTGCCCAAAAGACTGTCGGTCGCGAAGCCCTAATACTGCCCTTTGCTTGAATTACTGTAATGCCGTAGCCCAAAAGATTGTAGATTGCGAAGCCCGTTGAGACCTTCGGTGCCGAATTTAGGAAGCTTCCAATGTTGCACATGACTTGGCTGGGGATACTGCTGGGGAGTTAATTGCTCTTTGCCGAGGGAGCCTTTAAGACTTGACCGTAGCCCCCTAGAGTGCCATCATTGATTGCGAGAAAGGTCCACCCTTGATTGGGGAAACGAGCACGGGCACACGCGACAAGAGGGCTTTTTGACATCCCTTTTGGGAGACTTTGAGGATAGTCTCACACATCTTTCTCGAACATAGCCTCTAGGGTGTATTGATTGTCAAGTGAAGCAAAAGAAGTCCTTGTCCTTGAGTCACATAGCCCCTAGGGCGTCACCATTTTTGAGCAAAGCAAGAGTGATTCATCCTCGTGTGAGGGAATAAACATGAGAGGATATGGCAAGAGCTACTCCATTTCTCGGGAGCCTTTCGGCGTACTTTAGAAGCACATACTTGAAGAAGCCTTGAAAACTGAGACACATGTTGTTGCTATTTGCTGTCCAAGCCAATTGACTAGCTAGGGATTATTTGTGCAACCTCGTGCCGTTTTATGATGGGCTTGTTCTCGGATGGATCTTGGTTACCACGGGTCTTCTTTTCATGAACCCAAAAATGCACACTGCTGGAGAATGATGCCGATAACCCAAGACAACCTTTGATGGTGCTATATCTTGTCGAGCCTTTTGCAATCCCAAAGTTGACTCGGTGGGGAATTGACTTGCTGAGGAGATTCAATGTAGAACTTGTCTTCTTTAGAGGCCGGGGATCTCCATTTATCTTTCCCTTCTCTCTCTCACTCTCTCATTTTTTTTTATGACGCACCCTGTTTTTTGCCTAGACCGCCCTTTCGGGTTTTCAATCTAGCGGGCATCTCTTTTGCGTCTTCATTTTTGACTCGATTAATGAGGAAGTGTGCATTGACTCTAGCTGAGGATGAGAGACATGTGATTTTTCGGTGAAAACCTTTTGTCACTAAAGATGAGTGACATTGACTCTACTAGGGAAGTGTCCCTAGTATTGACATGTATTTTTTATTGAATTGAATGACTCGCGAAGGCAAGTAAGTCATTAAGAGAGAAGATAAGGAAAGCCCCAATTTGATTGCAAGGAATTGGGAGTATGCAGAAAGAATAGAGGTCCCTAGACTCGACAAGGAGCGCGAAATGATTCCAAATCTAAGAAAGTTGTTCAATCTTTTTGGTGATTAATTCATTGGCAAATGAATCGTACAAAGATGTCTTGACAAGTTCGAGATGAAGGCCAATCACCATAACGCGCTAGGGCTAAACATATCTTCTTTCTTGCATGAGACCGGACCCGTAGGTTGCCTACGTTCCTCCAGTGTAGAGGCTCAGGTCACCGTAGTTCTTGTGGATTCTCCATTCTTCGGGATGGAATTGTTTCTTCGTCGTGTAGCTTCGTCCTCCTTTGGTGGATGGAATGATGTTGATCTTGATGTGAACTTCTTTGATTGAGGGGGATTTTTTTTTTTTTTTTTTTTTTGTGATCTAACTTTTGCCTAGGTTGATTTGATGATTTCAACCTAGCGAGCCTTTTTTTTTTTTTTATCCTCCTTTGAAAACTTTGCTTGATTTTTCTCCATGCTTGTTGCTCCACCTTGTTCGTCTTGATTTTGCCGTTGATGTTTTGATGTCTTTGTTATTGATGCCGTCGTCGATGTTTAGCCCCTGGGCGTTCAAGCGATGGCCTTCGTTCTAAAACTTGTTTAGACATCTTTTCATCATTTTGCCAAGAATTAGATTGAACAACTTGGAAGAGTGTATAAGGACAAGAACGACTTTTATTTGATAAGAAGACTCGACACTTAACATGGGACGAGAGAAAACATTAATGCACACAAAAGAGGACTTTTGACTCTTTTTTTTTTTTTTTTTTATTCCTACTACTAGGTAGAGAAAGAGAAACGGAGATTGTTGTCGTCGTCTTCTTTGTTGAAGCCCCATTTCAAAACCAAGCCGCTTCTTTGATGACTTGCTCTTCACCCACGGTAAATTCACCGTTGTCGATAAAATCTTGGATGATGTTTCGGAGAAGGAAGCACCCTTCGGTAGTGTGGCCACTATGCTTGTGGTAGCCGCACCATTCACCATGAGCATGATTTTTCAGTATCGCTTTCGGCTTGTACCCCTCCAAAGGTTTGATCTTCCCTCTTGCCACCAAAATTTCAAATGCCTCGGCTTGGGTTACTCCTTGGAGAGGAGTGAAAACTCGGTTGTTGGTGGTACCTTTGTAGCTTTTGAGGGTCGGGCCACTTGAGCATGCTTTATCATTGAACTTTGCTTTGCTGTCGGTGAGCTCTTGCAAACGGGCTTTGAGTTCGGAAACCTCTTCCTTGTGAATTCTTCTTTCATAATCAAGACAGGCCTTGAGTTCGGAAACCTCTTCTTTGTGAATCCTCTTGTCGATATCGAAACGGGCTTGCCACAAATTGTCTTTACGGCGGGCATCCTCGACAATCCTATCCATTTGTTCCCCCATTGATTTCATTATGTTGAGTAACCCTTCGTTGGACACGAAATCATTTCCACCGTTGTTGTTGTTGCCGTTGGAAGCCATTGGACCTATTGGAAGAGCACGGTTGATCTTAGATTGGCCCCACAAACACCTTTTGGATAAAATGAATTAACCCACAAACAAAGAAAAAGACTCAACCACATAAGGAAAAACGACTCTTTTTTTTTTATTTACAAAGTCGGAAGTGTCACGACCCGAAAACTAGGCTCTATTTTATTGGTGATAAATAATTATTATTTATTTATTTGCTTAATTATGTATTTAAATTATTACTTAATTAATAATTTATGAGTTATAATAATTCATGCCTAGCATTTTATTTGGGTTAGTGTAGTATTGTTGGGTCTTAATTGTAAGTAGGGAGTGTAAGTTTTGTGTGTAGTGATGAGGAGGGGGCCTAAGTGTAAGTTCTTTAAATCATTTTAACTACTCCCCCTACTCATCTTCTCCCTCACTCTCTTCATCTCCCAGCAAAATCTCTCTCTCTCTCTAAGTTGTGGGTAAGTTTTTCTCTCTCACTTCTCTCTTCATTTTCTTCATCTTCCTCTTGTTATTTCTCATTTCTTAAAACATGAAACTTGTTTAGATCGTCGATAGGATCGCGTAGAATCAAGAATACTCGAATTCCGTCAACTTTCATTATTTTCAAGTAAGTTACTTTTCCCCCATTTTGATGTTAAAATGTTCATATCATGTTCATATAATGCTTTTGTTGTTATATTTGAAGTTTGGATGAGGTTGCAATTTATTTGGAATTTATTCGGGTTTTTGGTTAAAAATGGTGATTTATGAATGTTGGGTTTGATTTTTGATTTTGGTTGTTAAATGTTGTTATATGAGTTCTCTTAGACCCATAAGTTGCTCTAGTATCTTAGTATGCTAGTTAAGAGTGTTGGATTTTGGTTTTGTTTTGTTTTGGGTTAAAAATGAAAGAACCCAGTTTGTTCTTCCCGAATTCCGGCAGACCAGAGTATTGGGCGACCGCCCAAAAATGTCTGGGCGACCGCACATCTATCTGAAAGTTTTGTTCTTGCTTGATGGCTTTTTGGGCGACCGCACGGTTGGGTTTGGGCGGCCGCACAGAACCTCTGAAAGTTTTCATTTGTTAATTTGTGTGATTGAATAATGCGTTTTGGTCTAAGTCTTGGGTGTCCTTCTAGTCGACCTTAGTGATCATTGTAGTACACTCTAGTGATAGAATTGGGTCCTTTGTGATCAAGTTTGTGTTTGAAATTAATTAAGTGTTAATTGGGATTTGGAACATCTTATTGAGGTATTGTTGGTTTGACTTATCTTTGTGATGATCATTTGGTATATGTTTGGGCATCTTATGATGTGTTCGTGATTGTTCCAATCGAATTGATTTTCGAGTGAGACTTGGTGTAGGTTTTAGGCGATGTCCTATAGTACCTAGAGGCTTGTTATTGAACACCAAAGTGTAGGGTTTAGTCCGGTCGTGATCATGTTCTAATAAGGGTAACCTTTTAGATTCATTTGGGGTGTTTAGAATTGGTTCGTTATGGACGGAGGTAAAGCGTGAATTGGCAATTGGGTACCACGGTTTGATTAACCTTAAAGTGTATTCATTCTGATTTCCTACTTTGGAATTCCAGGTGTGATAAGATGGTTGAGTTCATAGTCCTAGTATATCTTTATGAGTAAGTGTTTAGGGTCATTTTGGTAATAGTCATTGTGCCACTTGCGGGCGACCGTTTGGGTTGTGCTCTTTATGAGTAACTTGTGGGTCATCTTTGGAATGTATCTGATATGGTTCCTCTTTATGGAATTACCGTATTCTAATAATCATTGTTGTTGAGCTCCTTATGAGCAATTCCGTTTATCGTTGTTGTGCTCTTTATGAGAAATTCCGTTTATCGTTGTTGTGCTCTTCATGAGAAACTCTTGTTATCGTTGTTGTTAAACTCTTCATGAGTAACCGTTGCATCTTTATGGTGATTATTTGGTATGGTTCCCTACTTTGGAACCCTAAGTTGTTTAATTAAGCTAGTATTTATTACTTAGCATTTATTTGGAAGCCCAGCTGGCATATTTGTTGCATCGGGCGATGGGAAAGATTATAATGGCAAAGCCAAGTCCATTATAATGTTGACCATTGTTTTGCCCCCTTCTATACCCCTTTACCAGATTGGCCTTGGAAAGGATAAGTTAGCTTCCTTTGTGAATGTATCTAGCTACCGGGCATGACTTTGTGTCATGGTCCTTGTCCTTTGTGACACTTTTATGGTTATTGGTTCCGGTACCGGGGGTTTTCTCTTCAGCTTTCATGCTATTATGAAGATGTTGATGGTTGATTATTGAAGCTGCGCAGCGACCTTTATTTGGTTCTTCAGTTGGGTGAAACCTTGGCTATGTATCCACTTATGAGTGTTTATTTCAGCTTTATGTGTTGCATGATGAGCTGGTCGTTATTTCCAACCGGTATGGGACGGTTGGCGATAGGGAGCCTCTCATTTGTTGTTATATGTTTATTTATATGATTGATTATTGGATGTTACCGTTCGTCAGCATGTCACTTATTATTCCGCTGCTATCTGTCTTATGTTAATTGCTATTGGTCATTGCACATTAGCATGTCATGTAGTTGCATTAGTAACTTATTGAGATTTTATCTCACCCCGTTTCTTGTTTCAAATTGTTTTTCCTTAACCCCCCCCCCCCCAGGAAAGCAAGTGGTAGCGTTGTGAGGTCCGTTGTAGCGGGAATCTTCTGAGCAGGTTGATCGTATTTGGGATAGTTGCTCTTCGGAGCTTTATGTATTTTATTGTGGGTTCGTAGTCGTTCAGTGTGTTGTATATACGGTTGTACTTTGGGTATTTTTGTTAATAGTTGTTCTTGCTTCCGCATTTGTTTCTAGTCTCCGAGTTATAATCTCGTTGAGGTGTTGTTTGATGGTATTGGTTTATAGTTGAATTCACGCGCCCGGTTTGGTATATTACATTTTGGAGATGTATATTATGTAAATTTTATATTTATGGATTTTTTTTTTTTTTTTGAGATTTCCGGGGCGTGACAGTTGGTATCAGAGCAATGGTTTTAGATCTTGAAAGAGAATAAGAACTCTGATATTGAATAGGCTTCAATACTTGAGTGTTACAAGTTTGAGCGGTTTAGAAGCTAAGTTTTCATGAAGAATGAGGTTAAGGTAGAAGTTGGTTGAGTTATAAGTCGTGATATTGACGTCGAGTGTTCCTTCTCTTGTGGTATACCAAGTATAGGATTGGTGTCAATAGTGTTGGTTCCATTGGGGTTAGTTGGTTTGGGAATCGAGAGTGCAAATCTGATGGCTCGGGCATATCTATTTCGTAAAGTGGACAACGTTTTGTGCTATGTTCGCCTGATTGTTATCATTCATGGATTTAGGTTGAGGTGTATTCTCGAATACGGAACTACGTGATTGTTACTAGTATATATGGGATGATTTGATTATGTCACCTATACGAGATATTGATGAGTTAAGTGGTATGGTTTAGCTTTCCGTGCGTTACGAATTTCTTGTGTGCCATCGATAGGTGGAAAATATTTCTATATTAGTATGTTTGACCTTGTTTAGGAGCATACTAGGTGTAATTGTAATGTTCAGGTTCTATATTGAAAATCAGAAAATCTTTATTATAAGGTTGTGCTGGGAATTTAGCTTATTCTGTTGGCAATATTAATTTTGAAGTCTTGGGTATAATTTATATTGGGGGCAATATGTCGCTTGATCGATAGGGAACTTGGGTTAAATTGGGTTGTTGTGGTACAAGGTTGTAATGCTAATATTTAGATCAATATCCATATTGTATCGGTTGGGTTATAAGAGTTGAGGATTCAATGAGAATCTCTTGAGGAAAATTTTGGTCACTTTTAGTGCATCTCCGAGAATGTATCGGGATGGATTAGCATGGAGAGGTGTACGATTTGTTATGGATGATGAGTTTGTTGTAGGAGTTATGATCATTAATGGTGGTAAGCGTGTTAAGTTAGAAGGGACTAAGTACATTTTGGGAGAGTAATAATTTCTCAATCTATGTTAAGGGCATTTTGAAATTTTGGTTAAGATAGTGGTTCTATGGTTCTAAATCCCTTCTTGGTGGCGTTTCCCGAAGAGGATCAAGGGTATGTGAAGGAAGTGGAATACTGGGGCATAATTAAGGAATATCATGATTTGGTATTGGGTCAGTTGGAACGTTGCTAGCTAATTGGTTTATTATGATGGTAGTACTATTGAGCCTAAGTATCATTAGGTTAATAAATGTATGCGTGAAAGACTAACTTGGGTTAGCTATTGAGGATTTGAGATTTGTTGATTCCTTGGGTATATGAGCACAGATTATTAACTAAAAAGGGAGCTAGAGGAAATCCCTTGAAGATAAAATTTAGATCATTTTCGGACTGTTGCGTATTCGTAATTATTTTAGGCTTTCAAGGATTGGAGTGTTATGACGATGATATTATGGCGTAGATTTAAGTGAACATTTTGTATTAAAATTTTGGGTTTATACTACACCCCTAGTTTAAGGTGCTACCTAGAGCGAGAGCACTATAATGGGAATCCTTAGAGATATAGCCTTTGGTGAATATTATGGGGATGGGAAAATTTCTTTAGCCTCTCATATTTTAAAAGCTAATTAAGCTCGAGATGGTAATGTTTTGAAATTCTGGGGAATAATACTAAGTATGCGATGTACAAATGGAAGTATCCTTGCAGTGTAATTAAGGTTAAGAATAAGATAAGCTTGTAGTACCTCGAGAGTTATGTTTGGGAGCAATTTTGATTCTCCAAATTTGAATATGAATTTTAATGAGAAATTATAATGTTGATAGAAGGAAGTTCTGTGTGGTAGTTGTTGTGTTGTGAGCATTATTTAAAGTTACCACATGATGGTTTAGAAAGGACAATTGAGAAATTCGAGGAATGGCGGAACTATCGTATCCGTAGCTATTTGGTCTTTAGGGTAATTCTCGTTAAAATTCGGGTCAAATTTTCTTTAAGGGGGAGTGAATGTCACGACCCGAAAACTAGGCTCTATTTTATTCGTGATAAATAATTATTATTTATTTATTTGCTTAATTATGTATTTAAATTATTACTTAATTAATAATTTATGAGTTATAATAATTCATGCCTAGCATTTTATTTGGGTTAGTGTAGTATTGTTGGGTCTTAATTGTAAGTAGGGAGTGTAAGTTTTGTGTGTAATGATGAGGAGGGGGCCTAAGTGTAAGTTCTTTAAATCATTTTAACTACTCCCCCTACTCATCTTCTCCCTCACTCTCTTCATCTCCCAGCAAAATCTCTCTCTCTCTCTATGTTGTGGGTAAGTTTTTCTCTCTCACTTCTCTCTTCATTTTCTTCATCTTCCTCTTGTTATTTCTCATTTCGTAAAACATGAAACTTGTTTAGATCGTCGATAGGATCGCGTAGAATCAAGAATACTCGAATTCCGTCAACTTTCATTATTTTCAAGTAAGTTACTTTTCCCCCATTTTGATGTTAAAATGTTCATATCATGTTCATATAATGCTTTTGTTGTTATATTTGAAGTTTGGATGAGGTTGCAATTTATTTGGAGTTTATTCGGGTTTTTGGTTAAAAATGGTGATTTATGAATGTTGGGTTTGATTTTTGATTTTGGTTGTTAAATGTTGTTATATGAGTTCTCTTAGACCCATAAGTTGCTCTAGTATCTTAGTATGCTAGTTAAGAGTGTTGGATTTTGGTTTAGTTTTGTTTTGGGTTAAAAATGAAAGAACCCAGTTTGTTCTTCCTGAATTCCGGCAGACCAGAGTATTGGGCGACCGCCCAAAAATGTCTGGGCGACCGCACATCTATCTGAAAGTTTTGTTCTTGCTTGATGGCTTTTTGGGCGACCGCACAGTTGGGTTTGGGCGGCCGCACAGAACCTCTGAAAGTTTTCATTTGTTAATTTGTGTGATTGAATAATGCGTTTTGGTCTAAGTCTTGGGTGTCCTTCTAGTCGACCTTAGTGATCATTGTAGTACACTCTAGTGATAGAATTGGGTCCTTTGTGATCAAGTTTGTGTTTGAAATTAATTAAGTGTTAATTGGGATTTGGAACATCTTATTGAGGTATTGTTGGTTTGACTTATCTTTGTGATGATCATTTGGTATATGTTTGGGCATCTTATGATGTGTTCGTGATTGTTCCAATCGAATTGATTTTCGAGTGAGACTTGGTGTAGGTTTTAGGCGATGTCCTATAGTACCTAGAGGCTTGTTATTGAACACCAAAGTGTAGGGTTTAGTCCGGTCGTGATCATGTTCTAATAAGGGTAACCTTTTAGATTCATTTGGGGTGTTTAGAATTGGTTCGTTATGGACGGAGGTAAAGCGTGAATTGGCAATTGGGTACCACGGTTTGATTAACCTTAAAGTGTATTCATTCTGATTTCCTACTTTGGAATTCCAGGTGTGATAAGATGGTTGAGTTCATAGTCCTAGTATATCTTTATGAGTAAGTGTTTAGGGTCATTTTGGTAATAGTCATTGTGCCACTTGCGGGCGACCGTTTGGGTTGTGCTCTTTATGAGTAACTTGTGGGTCATCTTTGGAATGTATCTGATATGGTTCCTCTTTATGGAATTACCGTATTCTAATAATCATTGTTGTTGAGCTCCTTATGAGCAATTCCGTTTATCGTTGTTGTGCTCTTTATGAGAAATTCCGTTTATCGTTGTTGTGCTCTTCATGAGAAACTCTTGTTATCGTTGTTGTTAAACTCTTCATGAGTAACCGTTGCATCTTTATGGTGATTATTTGGTATGGTTCCCTACTTTGGAACCCTAAGTTGTTTAATTAAGCTAGTATTTATTACTTAGCATTTATTTGGAAGCCCAGCTGGCATATTTGTTGCATCGGGCGATGGGAAAGATTATAATGGCAAAGCCAAGTCCATTATAATGTTGACCATTGTTTTGCCCCCTTCTATACCCCTTTACCAGATTGGCCTTGGAAAGGATAAGTTAGCTTCCTTTGTGAATGTATCTAGCTATCGGGCATGACTTTGTGTCATGGTCCTTGTCCTTTGTGACACTTTTATGGTTATTGGTTCCGGTACCGGGGGTTTTCTCTTCAGCTTTCATGCTATTATGAAGATGTTGATGGTTGATTATTGAAGCTGCGCAGCGACCTTTATTTGGTTCTTCAGTTGGGTGAAACCTTGGCTATGTATCCACTTATGAGTGTTTATTTCAGCTTTATGTGTTGCATGATGAGCTGGTCGTTATTTCCAACCGGTATGGGACGGTTGGCGATAGGGAGCCTCTCATTTGTTGTTATATGTTTATTTATATGATTGATTATTGGATGTTACCGTTCGTCAGCATGTCACTTATTATTCCGCTGCTATCTGTCTTATGTTAATTGCTATTGGTCATTGCACATTAGTATGTCATGTAGTTGCATTAGTAACTTACTGAGATTTTATCTCACCCCGTTTCTTGTTTCAAATGGTTTTTCCTTAACCCCCCCCCCCCCCCCAGGAAAGCAAGTGGTAGCGTTGTGAGGTCCGTTGTAGCGGGAATTTTCTGAGCAGGTTGATCGTATTTGGGATAGTTGCTCTTCGGAGCTTTATGTATTTTATTGTGGGTTCGTAGTCGTTCAGTGTGTTGTATATACGGTTGTACTTTGGGTATTTTTGTTAATAGTTGTTCTTGCTTCCGCATTTGTTTCTAGTCTCCGAGTTATAATCTCGTTGAGGTGTTGTTTGATGGTATTGGTTTATAGTTGAATTCACGCGCCCGGTTTGGTATATTACATTTTGGAGATGTATATTATGTAAATTTTATATTTTTGGATTTTTTTTTTTTTTTTTTGAGATTTCCGGGGCGTGACAGGAAGGACGTGGTCCTTTTTGGGGTTTCTAGGAAAATAGTGGAATCGTCACACTAGTATATAGACCATCTCGCGGTCCCATATACTCATCGGATTCCACCACGCTTGTGAATCCTACATGTAACGGGATTAAACTAAATTAATGTAGTAAAGCATACATGCGGGGACGGATTTTTATTTTCGTCCAAAATAACCACTTTTGGGGACGGATTTCTATTTCGTCCATTGCAACAAATTGGCATGTATGATTTGAAGACATTAGTTTAGGGAAATCTCGGCACATGAAAACCGACTTGAGTCACGGAGTGTTAGACCCTAACTAGAATTGTGTGGTTTGTGCTCGGCTTGAATATGAGGCTTAAAGGTCACCCCCGGCATGTAGTCTTGAACTACGCCACGGGTTGAGGTTGACCGCTTCGGAAGAGTCAAGGTCGGGTGGAGCTTGAAACTTCCTAGGACGGGCCTCGACGGGTTTGGGGTTGGACTTGTGCGACTCGATAGTGAGCAGTTGATAAGAATATGTGCATGTAGTGTGAGGTCTAACATGTGACAAAACATTTTTTATTTTTTTTCAAAGGAAATAAAAAAAACAAATAAGCACGTAATTTACAACTTTCGAATCACCCGTGTGACCGATAAAAATAAACAGAAAGTAAAAGAAATTGTATGCAGGCCCGGTGCCCACACACTGTCATTCTGTTCTGTTTCTGTGCACTGTTCTGTTCCCGGAATGCGCCCAGAAGCGCGCGCATTGGGTTGCCTATGCGGAAGGCGCGCGCGTTAGAGGAAGCAGGGCATAGGCGCCCGCTTCTGGGTGAGAACCTGCAAATCAGTGGGTTCAAGGGATTGCCTTGACCCTTAATTAAGAAAACTTTCCCCTGCAGAATTTGTTAGCACAGAAACATGGAATTGAAGGACAAGAAAGGAGGCGGGCGATTCTGGTAATAAGGGTCGGACGCGCGCGCTTTAGGCCAAGAAGGCCGGAGGCGCGCGCTTCCTACCCTTTTTACCAGAATGCCCAGAAAACAGAATAAAAGAACACCAAAAATGAAAACGCAAGTTTAACCCTCTATCGTCCCCAGCAGAGTCGCCACTGTAGATACCCCGGGAAACCACAGCTTGGCTAGAGCGGTGAATTATCCTAGGATGTCTAACTTGTTTTAGATTTGTTTAGAGTCGCCACCTATGTTTTTAAAGGAACATAAGAAAAACCTAGAAATAGCCTAATTTATGTACAAAACCAGAGATTCGGGAAAGAAGGGTTCGGGGGTTAGGTGACGGAGTGGGAAGTACTTAAACACCCACTCCGCCCCGCTTACGCGGGTCTTGCTACTATTGGTGTTCTAATATTTACATGTCCTTCAATTAATTAAATAGAAATGTGCTAACAATTGTGATGAGAAGAAAAGGGGAAATAAAGGGGAAATAAAATAGAATTGTTTTATTTATTTAATGATAAAGATTACATGTAACAAGTAATGTTAAAGAATTACATTAAGAGATGAAGAGAAATTAACATGGTGAATTAAAGTTAAGATTAAAATGTAGGGAGATAACCTTAACTAACTTCAATATGTGAAGTAGTCATGTTGGTCATGTCCCATTAATGGGGATTGCATACATCAAGAAGAAGAAAACAAAGGAAGAAAATGGAGTTGTACCTTGAGAAAGAGGACTTGGAACCTTGACTTGAAAGTGTTGTTGTTGTAATGAAATTGTTGTAGAACAATTTGTGTAGAGTCTTGTTACTAAGAACTCTTGTTGGGAGAATTTGTGTATAGTGTAGTTGGTGAATCAAGGTTGGAGTCCTTTTCTAAGGTAGAAGATGATGGTTTTTATAGGTAAAAAAGAATGTAATAACCGGATAAAAAAAAAAAAAAAAAATTTTTATTTATTTTTAATTTTCGGTTTTATTAATTTAATTAAATGATAATTAGAGTTACAAAGTAATTGAAAGAAGTGGGCCCAAGGAATTTGCATTGGCCCAAAATTAGTATTAGTAAACCCAACCCAATTAAGAATCAACCCAAGGTATAAATTAATGAGTTAGTCAACTTGGGAATTCATTATTATCATAAACTCAAAAAAAAAAAAAAAAAAAAAAACCCTAGTCTAACCCTAGCCGCCGGCCGATCAATAGGAGGGAGGAGAAGAAATTTTCCGGCCATTGTTTCGAAGATACAATCCGATCATTCTCAAGGTAATACTAAATCCTACTCTCCAAAATTTGTTTCGTTGAATTTGGATTAGTAAATCATAAGTTATGCATGAATTAAGAACATAAATTTTAGGGTTTTACATGCTAGTAATTTATGATAAAATTCTAAAGGTTAATGAAGTTGATCTAAATACTATGAAAAATTATAGTAGTTTTGATACTAGTTATTTTTAAGATTGATTTTATAATCTTGAATTGAATTGATTTATATTATGCAATGCTTGGGAATTGACTATATAAATCATTGAGGTTGAATTAGGTTTATCAAAAGAAGAAAAAAATTATGGATTCCCCAAGTACATCATTCGGCCGAATGGCCCTAAGCTATGGAAATTGATTTTTGTTGATTTAATTGATCCTCGTTAAGTGTATTGTAAATAATATTGATGTTTGGGAATTTAGAAAAATTTAAAGAACTAGAAATTGATCAAATCAATGGATTTTAGATCATGCATGTCTCGGCAATGGTAGTGAATTCTGGGTGTTGAATTCGGTTTGTAGATGTTAAGAATTGGGACGGAAAGTTAGTGTTTCCGTTAAGTTTCTAACGGAAAGAAAACAAGAATCGTTAAAAGGATTGTTAACAAGTTAGAAAAGTAACTTGAGGAAATAGAATAAACACTTGGAAGACCTTGAAGGTTAAAAAAAGTTAACGAGAAAGGAAAAGATTAGAAGTTTCAGTTAGTTTCCTAACGAAAAAGGACTAAACTGAAAAGAATCAAAGTTAGAAGGAATAAAAAGGAAACTTTTAAAGTTAGAGGGGCCTAAGTGACTGAAAAGAGAAACTTAGGGGACCTTATTAACAGAACCAAAGTCCAAGGACCTTTCTGTAATTAAAGGAAAGTTGAAGGACTAATCTGCAATTAATCCAAAGTGGAAGGACTAAATTGCAATTGAGTTAAAGTTGAAGGACTAATCTACAATTAATCCAAAGTGGAAGGACTAAATTGAAATTGAACTAAAGTTGAAGGACTAAATTGCAATTAATCCAAAGTTGAAGGACCAAATTGTAATTAACCCAAAGTTAGAGGACTTAATTGCAATTATATCAAAGTTAAAGGACTGACTAGTAAATCAAAGTCAGAAACTTAAACGTAAAGAAAGAAGTAACGAAGTAAAGAAGTTAAAACGCATCTCTCAGTTAACTAAGTAAAAATAGTTAACAATGTAGAGAGTACTAAAGTAAATTACTCCGTGCCTTGTAGATTTGCACAGAGAGGAGATTGCGAGGAAAAGCAATTCAGGTAAGGGATTACGTTCCTTACAGTATTTGAACTCCTGTTTATTGGAATTCGGTATTTCTTTCTAAAGTTAGCTATCAGTATGGCATGACAGTATTTGAATGAACTCTGCGTTATTGAACGTTCTTTGAAAGAATCTATACTTAGTGATGTCCCCATCGATCTACTAAGTATCGAAGTTTGAAACTTGTATCACATACTTGTACCATGGTATGTTCTAATTTTAACTTGTAAGTTAATCGCTTACTCGTTAAGGCATTTAATTTTAACTTGTAAGTTAATCGCTTACTCGTTAAGGCATCAAATTTTAACTTGTAAGTTAATCGCTTACTCGTTAAGGCATCCAATGTCCAGTTAGAAAAGACATTGACGGACAGTCCAGTTAGAAAAGACTCGTCCTTAAACTAGGGATTGCATGAGTGATCACATGCCTTCTCTCAGGAATTGTCTGATTACAAGGATGATTCTAGACCCCGAGCATATGTGTGTGGATACCATATATGTTACGACCCACACTATTGGCTGAAGAAGCTAGGTGTACAAATTGTACCTTTGGCATTGAGGTTATAATGTACGTTACCAAGGAATTGACGGAAACTTGAATGAATCCCTTTGGATTGTAGTGCCATAATCCTTTGAAAGTAAAATCTTAAGGTAAAAAGACTGTATTGTTCTGCAGCCTTGAATCCAAAAGTAACTGAACCTATCCTTGTAAAAGTTATTCAAAGTATTCGTTCTGGTCGTCTCTCCTTAGTAACCGGAGAGGCCACGTATGAACTTACTGAGCATTCGTTCGCTCATCCCTTCTCTATAAATTTTGTTTTCAGGGTTCAAGTAGAAGGACAAGATCAGGAAAGCAGCCGTAAGAAGAAGGTGGATTGAAGATTCTTAAATTAGTAGTTTTAAGTACATTTATTTTGATGTAAGTTGAAGTATATTAATGGTCAGGGTTGTTACCTACCAAGACATGTTTAAGTTACGCTTCCGCTATTGTTTTGAATTTATGGTTAACTAAGGGGCCGTTGTGAACCCTAAATTGAAGTATTTATTATTGTTAATTATGGATATTTAATGCCATTAAATGCTCAAGATACATTAAGAAAATTCGGGGTGTGACAATGTGAGATGGAATTGACCAATAGAAAATAAGATAAATAAAATAATAAATGAAATAAATAAAAGAAAATCAAATAATAATAAAAAGAAATATTTTGTTTTTAATGAAAAGGCTAGAATAAAGGATTGGGAGGTTACAAAACTAGGGGGGATGAATGTGGATGTAAAAATGTGGTTTTTGTGATCAAGAAAAGATGTTTGTAAATAAGAAAGGGAGGGAAATAAGGTGCAATCCGTTACTGCCAAAGTGGGAAGCGCGCGGGTCCGGCTTTTGGGGCGGGACGCGCGCGCGGCTCACTGGCAGTGCCGGAAGCGCCCGCGGGTGAAAAATGACAGAATGATAGAATGACCCTGAAAGTTAACTCTGTTATGCAGTTTAGTCCAAAACTAACGGAATCAGTTAAGAACTTAACCGAAGTAACAGAAATCAACAAAAATAAGTTAAATAAAAATACTTTGTATGCAATCGGGGTGAGAGGTCCAAGGCGGGGTGTCTACACTTGGTCCTCTGGTGCAATGGGGATTTGGTTATACCCCGAAAAACCATCCAAGAAGCAATAATACTCATGTCCAGCTAACCTCTCAAGAATCTGATCAATAAAGGGCAGAGGGAAGTGATCTTTCTTTGTTGCAGCATTCAGTTTGCGCAAATCAATGCACATTCTCAGACCAGTCACTTCCCTTTTTGGCACTTCTTCTCCTTTTTCATTAGTGGTGACCGTGTAGCCCGATTTCTTAGGAACGACTTGAACCGGGCTCACCCACTCACTATCAGTAACGACATAGATAATGCCTGCATCCAACAATTTTAGGACCTCTTTCCTAACCGCCTCCTCCATGTGAGGGTTTAGCCTCCTCTGTCTCTCTCTAGACGGCTTAGCACCATCTATGAGATTAATTTTGTGCATGCACATGGAGGGGCTTATACCCTTAATATCTGCTAAGGTCCACCCTATGGCCTGCTTGTGCTCACAAAGCACTTTGATCAACTTGGCCTCTTGTTCTATGGTCAAATCTGAGGCAATTATCACAGGCAAAGTCTCTCCCTCCCCAAGAAAAACATATTTTAAATTTGAGGGGAGGGCTTTCAGCTCAAGAGCTGGAGGGGTTACAACAGAAGGCACCGACTTCTCATTGAAGTGGCCTAGGGGGTGAAACGGGCCATCACTAGGATGGTGTTCGTCGGCCTTTTCCACAGCCATCAGTTGAACATCCGCATTATCCCTATGTTTCTCACCGCCAGTTGACAACAAAGACTCTAACTCCTCACAGTCTCTCTCATGCCACAGAACTTCACTCACACAATCCTCAATAATATCCACACAGTTACAAGACTCATCATCTATGGGACTTTGCATGACATCAAACACAGATATTTCTATTTTCTCATTAGCCACACACATAGATAGAGTCCCATCACCCACATTAATGATGGTGTTAGTAGTAGCCATAAATGGACGCCCAAGCAATATGGGAGAATCCTGACTATTCCCAACACCATTCACAGTTTCAAGCACAACAAAATCCACAGGGATAATCAAATTAGCTACCTGCACCAAAACATCCTCCACAATTCCCAATGGCCTCTTGATTGAACGGTCAGCCAATTGCAAGGTCATTGTGGTGGGTTTTAGCTCAGGCAAACCCAACTCAAGATACAAATGATGAGGTAACAAATTAATGCTAGCACCGAGATCTAACATTGCCTTCACCTTTTTAGAATCCCCCATAGATATAGAAATATTAAAACTTCCGGGGTCTTTCAATTTAGGTGGGAGGTTCTGTTGTACCACGGCACTGGCACTTTCACCCATAACCAATTTCTCATCATTCCCATACTTGGGTTTCCTGGAGTTAAGTTCTTTGAAAAACTTTGCATAAGCTGGGATATTTTTAATGACATTTAACAAAGGAAGATTAATGTTTACTTTTGAAAACATGTCATATAAATCAGACATTTGCTTATCTAGCTTATTTCTCATGAATCTACCAGGAAACGGTACAGGAGGTACATATGGCTTGGGGGGTGGAAGAATCAGTAACAGGAATTTCCCCCATGCCATTAGTACTCTTACCAACAACATTCTCAACAACAGGTGGTTCGGCAGTTTCAGAAGGAGAGTTAGGACATACCTCATTACTTACCTGTTTGCCATTTCTCAGAGTCATAATGGCCTTGGCTTGCTCCCCTTGACTAGGGAAGGTTCCTGGTTTATGCCCTTGCTGACCCACAGCTAGTTGACCAATCTGGGTCTCCAGCTTTTTGTTGACAGCATCCTGCTGCTTCTCTCGCTGCTCTATCATCATCTTCATTTGTTGCTGCTCTTGCATCATGGTCCTCATCATATCCTCCAGCGATTGCTTAGGCTGCTGTTCTGGATTCCCTTGTGGGGGAGGAGGATATAGAGGTTTCTGCTGCTGGTACTGAATTCCTGGGTTACCCCTCCAAGAAAAATTGGGGTGGTTTTTCCAATCTGGATTATAAGTGTTAGAGTACATACCACCTTGATTTTGCCTTGGGGGATACCCTTGCATCGCATTTACCTATTCAGAATCAAACTGTGCAACAACTGGACAACCATTAGTAGCATGAGTGTTAGATCCACAATAGCACAGAAATCAGATACCACATTAGCACTTGAGGAAGACATATTAGAATTCATTTTAGCCATGTTTTGGTTTAACAAAGACACCTGCCTAGCGAACTCATCCATACCACTCAACTCATGCACTCCCCTAGGTTTCCCTCTAGAGCCTTTTTCTTGCGAATTGGCCCCCAACATCTCAAATAATTCTTGGGTTTGGTCAACAGTTTTGGCTCCTAGAAAGCCGCCTGCTGCATTGTCGACCATAGCTTGGTCTGCTGCAGTTAACCCACCATAAAATGTTTGATGTAAAAGGGCCTCAGGAAAAGCATGATGGGGGTACTGCACTTGCAACATTTTGAACCTATCCCAAGCCTCATGAAATGGCTCACCTACCTCTTGAGTAAACCCTATGATTTTCTGTCTAAAGGTGGCCAAAGTAGCATGCGGGAAAAATTTCTTTAAGAATGCATCATGCAACCCATCCCATGTAGTGATACTCCTAGCAGGAAGTAACATAAGCCAAGTTTTAGCTGCCCCTTGAAGAGAGAAAGGAAAATACTTAAGTCTTAATTGTTCATCAGTAACCCCTTCTTTTACAGGGAATCCTGATATAATCATCATGTACTCTCTCAAGAAGTTCAAAGAGTCTTCAGCGGGAAGACCCTGAAACTTGGGCAACTGACTGAAGTAATGCCCCTTCGCCTCATAAGATTTAACGGCCTCAGTTAGGACAATACACGACACCGATGTGTCAACCTTAGGCCTAGCATATTCTTTCATTAAGGGATTAGCCATAACAACTTCAATTTCTTCTCCTCCGGTGGAAGAAGTTTCAAAATCACTTAAAAATACCTCTGTCTCGGTGACAGAAGCTTCAGACTCAGACTCAGAAATAGGGGGAATGCCCCTGTCAAGTCTATCGATATTATCGTCCAAAGGAACCAACTCGGGGTTCAATGAACGCCTACCAAACATACACCGACTAAATTAACTTGTAAATCAAAACAAGTCCCCGGCAGCGGCGCCAAAAACTTGATGGATAAAATTCCAAGTAATAAATACCTAGCAAGCGCACTAGTTACCGTAGTAGTAACGCGCGAAAGCGAGTGTCGATCCCACGAAGACTCGTTGGACAAACAAGTCAATTTAATTAGTGCAAAAAGTAACAAAGGGGGTTTTTGATTGATTTTGATTAAACTAAATTAACTACTAAATAATGAAAATAAATTACTAAATTAAAGATCACTAAGCAAACAAAGATTTAATTCAAGATTACGAAGATTCACAGATTGGGGTTCACAACTATCTCCTCTCTATGCTATTTTATTAAAAAGATTATTAAACTTGTTCAATAAATCGTTCACTTACTTAAGAGTTGGGACGGTCTGGTCACCGGATTACAACCCTATTATTATCTTTATGTGAAATATTCCACTAGGTCAACAACACACAAAAACAATTTATTAACCTCTTAAGAACACTTGATCTCAAATTCTTTTGATTTCCGCGAAGTCCTCAATTAAATCTAATCACAAGAATATGATTCAATATATAAATTATTCACGCTAGTGAAACAATCTAAACCAAGATGATTTAAAGACCACAAATATCAAATCATATTAATGAAATCTTTAAATTAATTAAGTTCTATTCTTATGAACAAGAACAAGATTAATATTTAATTAAGCCCAATTTAGCATAGAGATTTGATAGTTATTACTCACAATCCATGAATAAAGAAATTAGCTACTCATCGACATAGCAATAAACACAAGAATATAATTAAAAATCATAAACCTGGATAAACGCTTGATGATGAATAATCTCCCAAATCTTGTTTACAACTTGAAACTTGAATAAAACCTAAAACAAAGCATAATAAAACTAAAGGCTGCAGTCTAATATTTATACATAGAGAAAACTAGGGCCAAAAGTAGGGAAAATAGGGTTAAAAACCAGTCTGGCAAGGAAACCCGAAAACTGTACGGAACGACCAAGCGGGCGCCTGGTCACAACCAGGCGGGCGCTCATTTGGCCAGTAACTCTGGTTCTTCAAAATGCATAACGAGTGGGCGCCTGGTGCTTGGCGAGCGGGTGCCTGGTCTGCTTTTCTGTCTTTCTTTATTTTTTTCTTCTTTTCTTCACCTCTTTGACATGGTTGACCACGGTTGACCTTTGACTTTGACTCGAATAATAATCATTCTTCGACAAATTACAACCCACGGACTTTGCAACCACACAAAATACACTACAAAGTGTCTTAAAACATTACAAATCCAACAAAGTTCCATAAATCATAAAAGACCAAAATTACATCCAATCTAAACTATATTACAACCAAAAGCTGATGAAATTAATACGAAAATGCGGAGATAATACATGTGTAAACCGATCCATCATCCATCTATTAGAAAATACGTTTTTCTAATCTTCAAAGGCTATATGAATTTTGGTGTTCTTGAGCTTTGATTCTCAATCTAGGCTCAAGAATATGTTTCTCAAGCATATGGATTACATTGGTTTATTGGCTGGTGAAAAGATGTATATATAGTCCCTAGTCATTAACCCTTAATGACCTAGGAGACTTAAATCCCATCACGCAATTAAACTTACCAAAATCTGGCCCCAGGGACTCTGATACGGTCATGTTCACAAAGTGGCACGACCGTGCCATTTGGTGCGAACCAGATCTCCCCAAGATGAACACTGGCACAGTCGTGCTTGTTAAATGGAACGGTCATGCCGTTTGGCACGGTCGTGCTCACAAACTGGCATGGCCGTGCCCGCTAGAAATTCAGCCTTTTGCCTTTTCTTGATTCGTTCTTTTGTGTGAAACCCCATAGGATTATATTAAGTTGGTAATGAGTCCAACCAAGGTCAAACTTATAAATCATGAGCGGACTCTAGCAATCCATCATAGAATATATCACAATCCTTTTGTCACGCGATATCATATTGAACATAAGCCACGGTCTAAGTCAACTTAAGTGTCCAATGCTTTCTCGATCCCGAGTAGATTGATATGAGCAAATGACATTGAACACTTCAATTCATTTGGGTATGGCCATACACTATCGTCAATCTCACTCTTGAGTGGCCAAGCCGATATCTCTTTTTGAGATAAAGAGGGACAACATCCCATCTTGACTTATCATTCTTCCCTACAAGAATCCGATTGTGCCAATCGTAGCCTTTATAACTACCTGGTTAAGGGTAGCGTTTGAGTACGTCAAACACAACGTTCATCATGTGGAAGACGATGATAATCTCAGGTCTAAGGATTCCAATGATATAACTAAATGAGATTTAATTATAACATTTGACCATGACATAAATCTCATAGTGGGTCAAGTCCAGTACTTGTTCACCAACAAGTACCCATAAGTTTAATTTGTATCACATACACATGATCATCACATGATCATCAATTAAACTTATACTAGTTCTTCATAAGTACTAGGGACGGGAATTATTATAAGAAACATGCAAAACATATAATAATCTAAGTTGGTATCTCTATAAAAAATGAGAACATGATGTAACGTAAGGCCTTTATCAAGGGCCTAGGGCATAATCTCCAACAATGGGTCTACGGCAAGATGAGATTAAAACATTTTGTGACATGAAATGTCCAAAGAATCGCATAAAAGGATCTAAGAGTCACATATGATATGATTGATAAGGAGTTATCTACCTAATTAATTTAATTTTGAGCAGTATCGCCAAAGCGGAATTAAAATTAAATTAAACTTGGATCTTAGCCCACATAAATTATATTATACAATTGTCGTATATGAAGGTTATATAATTTAGTGGGAGTATTTGTGAAATACAAATTATTTATCTCTTAAATGAATTTGGTATGAAATATAAGTGTATATTTATTTGCATATTTGTGTAGAATATTATATTAAACTTTAATTATGTATGATTACTGCGATATGTTCTTAAAAGGAAAAAGTTAAATGAGAATGAAATTAATTTCTTTGATTAAATCATGTTGGGTATGCCCACTTATATCTCAGTTTCAATGTAATGGGATTGATTAGATTTGATTGATCCATCACCTAAGTTTTATTTCATGGACTTTAGACCCACATGTAAGAAGTATTTATACTTCATTTTTTAGGTTGTCCATTGTAATAAAACAGGCTTAGGAATAGGGCAAGAAGATCAAAGTTGAGGAAAATCACTCCGTGAATTTGAGCTACTCGCCGTGCGCCCCTTCATGCCATGCACCATGCGCCTTTCAGCGCGCGTGCATATAGCCTCGCGCCTCAAAGATCCACGCGCTTTGTTACGCACCTCAAATGGACCATGAGCTCTTATGGCTCAACGCGCCTCCTCATTGTTGATTTTACACTCAGTGATTTATTGAAGATTCAAAGACTTGAAGAGATTCAAACTTCACCAATGATCCAACGGTGGTTAAATAACACATATGCACCCGCATCTAAGGACATCTGTCCATAACGGTCATATTTGTGTTATGTGTCTAACGGCTACAAAAGGACACGTGCTCCACTCAATGAGCGATATCACATCCGTCCTTTTCTCTGACTCACCAAGGATTTCTAATGGCTAGTTTTTGGGGCTCTACTATAAATACCCCATAACTTCAACCATTTGAAGTTGCTAAAGAATTGTTAAGAATTTCAAGAATTTCTCTCTCAAGCATTTGTTGAAGATTTGAAGATTGCCTTTGTTATTTCCAGAATTCTCAAGAACATCTTCATAACTTCATCCTTAGCCCAGATCCTCAAGCTATAACACTTTAGTTTTCTTGTTCTCTCAATCTCAAAGATCTAAAGAGCCTTGATACTAAAATCACACACGCACCTCTTTAAGTTTGATCACTTAGATCTTTCTTTAAGAGATACACCGGTTATTGTTTTGGATTTGTTCATTCATAGAATATTAGATCTTGATTTAGTGTATAAGCTCAAACGATTGTAATTTGTAACACTCACTCATTATATAAGATCTCCATTAGAAATCCAAGACTAACCATCTTAGTAGAGGACGTAGATCATTTTCCCGATCGAACCTCTCTAAATAGCTCTTGTTCATATCTTGCTATTTCTTTACAAGTTCATATCATATCTAACTACTTGCTTGGTTATTTACTGTAGATTGATTGATTGAATTGTGTTGTGTTTGTTATATCATTTGCCTTAGTTTCTTATTTCACCCACTTTGAGCCAAAATACTTAAAGTGTGTGTGCGCCCTCTTTATCATACTTTGCGCCTATTTACATTACTAAATTCCGCTGTGCATTTCACTCACTCACTTAGGCGCATATCATAACGCTTACTTGATAAAGTGCGCATCTGCAATTGAGTTTATCAAGGGTACGAAAAGATTTTTAAAACAGCTATTCACCCCCCCCCCTCTAGCTATTTTTCATACCCTTGTTGCCCTTTGGGACCAACAAGTGGTATCAGAGCAAACACCTTTATAAAACACTTTCGTTTTTCAAGCTTAACAGCTTGGGTGCCGATTCTAAATGGCAAACTCAAAACCTATGGCAACTGCGAACTACACTCACATTCCGGTCTTTGATGAAGATCATTTTGACGTGTGGAAATTCAGCATCTTAACTCATCTCAACTCAATCGATGAAAGACTTCATGACACCGTGGTTTTTGGACCTTACATTCCTATGAAAGCGAATCCAAATCCGCGCACAAATGCTGTTCAACCAACCGTCAAGAAACCAAAAGAAGAATGGACTGAGGAAGAAACAAGAAGAGTTGCAAATGATGGCAAAGCAAGAAACATACTTCTAAGCACTCTAAGCATGGCTATGAAACAACAAGTCATGCATTGTGCTACCGCCAATGAGCTATGGGATGCTATTGAAGAGCATATAGAAGGAGACACCGTCTGCAAGGAGAACAAGAAATATGAAGTACAAAAGAGATTCAACAATTTCTCTCAACTCCCCGGTGAAACTTTAAGACAAACTTATGAACGCTACTGTGAAATTATAAATCTATGTATTTCACTTGGCATGAAGTTTTCTAACAAAGATTTGAATGTCAATTTTCTCCAAGCCTTTGGATCAAGATACCTACATAAATCCAGCGCTCTTGAAGACGCCGGAACTTTAGATGTATGGACTTTAAGGAACCTTTACGCAAATCTCAAAGTTTATGAGCTCAAACTTCAGCGAATTAGTGAAACTGAAGGAAAATCAAAATCCATAGCAATGGTGGCGCAAAGAGAAGAGGCGCATGTTTCTGCGCCTGCGCCTACTCATGATGAGAAAAGTTCCGATCCCAAAATTTCTACTTCTGAGCTATTGGACATGGACGATGAAGACTTCGCTTTATTTGTGAAGAGATTCCAGAAGTTCAGAAAATTCACCAAGCCCAGCTTAACCAGTAAATTTCAAGGATCTACCAGCAGAGCTCCTCCAAAGTTCACGAGGAGCAGTGACTCAAAAAGAAAAGAAGACCTTGTTTGTTTTAATTGCAGGAAACCAGGACACTTTGCTTCAAGCTGCCCAACTCCAAAATTTGAATATATGCAGAAGAAGAGCAGCCATACTCCCAAGTTCACTCCCAAATTCACTCGACACAAGGGAATGGTTGCTGAAGAAGAAGCACCAGCGAATGAGCAGAACACTTGGATTGAAACAGACTCAGATGAGAGCGATGAAGATTCCGATGATGGACTCGTTTGTTTGATGGCAAATGATGAAGAAGTTGATACTTATGATTCTGATGATGACTTCTCCAAGGATGTTCCTGATATGAATGCCTTGAATAAACGTATCAAGAAATCTGCAGGTTTTCAAGAAGTGAAAAGGAAGAAAGGACCAACCATCAGCGAGCTCGTTGAACAAGGATTTCTCACTCCGGCTCATAGCGATGGTGGATTGTTATTCTCACGATGTGATCTAAGTGCAAGGAACAAGTTGAGAAAAGGAGCTTACATCAGACCTCAAGTTGAACCAACTGCTCCAATCTCCAAAATCAATGATGATGAAGTGATTGCTGAACAAGAAATATTGTTCAAAAAGGCTGAAAAGGTAATCACTAGATTTGATAGTATGAATGAAGCTTTAGCACTATCATGTGATTAAATTTCCCAGCTTAAGACCGAGAAATCTCTACTTAAATCTGAACTCACCCTGCTTAAGGAGCAGATAAAGAGCATGATGTAGACACCCCGCCTTGGACCTCTCACCCCGATTGCATACATAGTATTTTTATTTAACTTGTTTTTGTTAATTTCTGTTACTTCTGTTAAGTTCCTAACTGATTCCGTTAGTTTTGGACTGAACTGCATAACAGAATTAACTTTCTAGTCCATTCTGTCAAAATTGCCTTTTCAAAGTCGCGCGCCTCCGCCTTTTGAGGTCAGAAGCGCGCGCCTTCCGATGGTACATCCGGAAGCGCGCGCCTCTGGGGCGTCAGTTACAGATTTTCTCCCAAGAATCCCTCTCTTGCTTATTTTGCATGGATTTCACCCGGGAAATATTTCTTTTTGACCGCGAATTGGCACCAAAAACATCCCCTTTCAACTATAAAAACCCCTCCAATCCACCATTGGAGGGGATCTCTTCTCTACTTCTTTTTGGACCCAATTTTTGAGACTTTAACAAAACCTCTACACAAATCATCTCAACAATCTTTCTCTACAAAAACACTACACAAAGTGTTTGCACAACATTTTCTCTACAACAACACCATTTTCAAGTCCAAGTTTGAAGTCCTCTTTCCTAAGGTACAACATCTCTTTTCTTCTCTTTTATTCTAGTCTTACTAGTATGCAATCCCCATTAATGGGACATGACCAACATGACTACTTCATATATTGAAGTTAGTTAAGGTTATCTCTCTACATTTTAATCTTAACTTTAATTCACCATGTTAATTTCTCTTCATCTCTTAATGTAATCCTTTAACATTACTTGTTACATGTAATCTTTATCATTAAATAAATAAAACAATTCTATTTTATTTCCCCTTTATTTCCTCTTTTCTTCTCATCACAATTGTTAGCACATTTATATTTAATTAATTGAAGGACATGTAAATATTAGAACACCAATAGTAGCAAGACCCGCGTAAGCGGGGCGGAGTGGGTGTTTAAGTACTTCCCACTCCGTCACCTAACCCCCGAACCCTTCTCTCCCGAATCTCTGGTTTTGTACATAAATTAGGCTATTTCTAGGTTTTTCTTATGTTCCTTTAAAAACATAGGTGGCGACTCTAAACAATCTAAAACAAGTTAGACATCCTCGGATAATTCACCGCTCTAGCCAAGCCGTGGTCCCCCGGGGTATCTACAGTGGCGACTCTGCTGGGGACGATTTAGAGGGTTAAACTTGCGTTTTCATTTTTTTGGTGTTCTTTTATTACTGTTTTCTGGGCATTCTGGTAAAAAGGGCGGGAAGCGCGCGCCTTTGGCCTTCTTGGCCTAAAGCGCGCGCGTCCGACCCTTATTACCAGAATCGCCCGCCTCCTTTCTCGTCCTTCAATTTCATATTTCTGTACTAACAAGTTTCTGCAGGGGAAAGTTACATAATTTGGGACCAGGGCAATCCCCTGAGTCCGCAGTTTCTTCTAACATTATGACAGGTAACCCAGATGCGCGCGCCTCCCATATTCATTGCGAAATGCGCGCGCTTCCCACATCACTTCCCTGAGGCGCGCGCTTCTGGGCATTTTCCAGAAACAGAACAGTGCACAGAACAGAGTGGTTTTGACAGTGTGTGGGCACCGGGCCTGCACAAAACAGTTTTTACTTTCTGTTTATTTTTATCGGTCACACGGGTGATTCGAAAGTTGTAATTATGTGTTTATTTGTTTTTTTATTTCCTTTGAAAAAAAATAATATTTTGTCACTTGTTAGACCTCACACTACATGCACATATTCTTATCAATTGCTCACTATCGAGTCGCACAAGTCCAACCCCAAACCCGTCGAGGCCCGTCCTAGAAAGTTTCAAGCTCCACTCGACCTTGGCTCTTTCGAAGCGGTAAACCTCAGCCCATGGCGTAGTTCATGACTACATGCCGGGGGTGACCTTTGAGCCTCATATTCAAGCCGAGCACAAGCCACACAATTCTAGTCTAGGGTCTAACACTCCGTGACTCAAGTCGGTTTTTCATGTACCGAGATTTTCCTAAACTAATGTCTTCAAATCATACATGCCAACTTGTTGCAATGGACGAAATAAAACTCCGTCCCCAAAAGTGGCTATCTTGGACGAAAATAAAAAATCCGTCCCCGCATGTATGATTTACTACATTAATTTAGTTTAATCCCGACACATGTAGGTCTCACAAGCGTAGTGGAATCCGATGAGTATATGGGACCGCGAGATGGTCTATATACTAGTGTGACGATTCCACTATTTTCCTAGAAACCCCAAAAAGGACCACGTCCTTCCGACTTTGTAAATAAAATAAAAAAAAAAAAAAAAAAAAAGAGTCGTTTTTCCTTATGTGGTTGAGTCTTTTCTTTTTCTTTGTTTGTGGGTTAATTTATTTTTTCAAAAAGGTGTTTGTGGGGCCAATCTAAGATCAACCGTGCTCTTCCAAAAGGTCCAATGGCTTCCAACGGCAACAACAACAACGGTGGAAATGATTTCGTGTCCAACGAAGGGTTACTCAACATAATGAAATCAATGGGGGAACAAATGGATAGGATTGTCGAGGATGCCCGCCGTAAAGACAATTTGTGGCAAGCTCGTTTCGATATCGACAAGAGGATTCACAAAGAAGAGGTTTCCGAACTCAAGGCCCGTCTTGACCATGAAAGAAGAATCCACAAGGAAGAGGTTTCCGAACTCAAAGCCCGTTTGCAAGAGCTCACCGACAGCAAAGCAAAGTTCAATGATAAAGCATGCTCAAGTGGCCCGACCCTCAAAAGCTACAAAGGTACCACCAACAACCGAGTTTTCACTCCTCTCCTAGGAGTAACCCAAGCCGAGGCATTTGAAATTTTGGTGGCAAGTGGAAAGGTCAAGCCTTTAGAGGGGTACAAGCCGAAGACGATACCGAAGAAACATGCACATGGTGAATGGTGCGGCTACCATAAGCATAGTGGCCATACTACCGAAGGGTGCTTCTTTCTCCGAAACATCATCCAAGATTTGTTCGACAACGGCGAATTTACTGTGGGTGAAGAGCAACCTTTAGAGAGTGCCAACATGCAAGAACTCATCAAAGAAGAATGATTTGGTTTCGAAATGGGGCTTCTACAAGAAATCATGCCACAAGGAGACTACAACGACAATGGGGACTACAACAACAATCTCCGTTTCTCTTTCTCTACTTAGTAGTAGGAATAAATAAATAAATAAAAAAAAAAGAGTCAAAAGTCCTCTTTTGTGTGCATTAATGTTTTCTCTCGTCCCATGTTAAGTGTCGAGTCTTCTTATCAAATAAAAGTCGTTCTTGTCCTTATACACTCTTCCAAGTTGTTCAATCTAATTCTTGGCAAAATGATGAAAAGATGTCTAAACGAGTTTTGGAATGAAGGCCATCACTTGAACGCCTAGGGGCTAAACATTGTGACGAAGGCAACATCATCAACGACGAAGACAAAGCCAAGACATCAAAGGAGAAAAATCAAGCAATGTTTCAAAAGGGGATTAAAAAAAAAAAAAAAAGCTCGCTAGGTTGAAATCATCAAATCAACCTAGGCAAAAGTTAGAGCACAAAAAAAAAAAAAAAAAAAAAAAAATCCCCCTCAATCAAAGAAGATCAACATCATCATCCACCAACAAAGGACGAAGCTACGAAGCAACAATTCCATCACGAAGAATGGAGAATCCACAAGAACTACGGTGACCTGAGCCTCTACACTGGAGGAACGTAGGCAACCTGCGGGTCCGGTCTCATGCAAGAAAGAAGATATGTTTAGCCCTAGCGCGTTATGGTGATCGGCCTTCATCTCGAACTTGTCAAGACATCTTTGTACGATTCATTTGCCAATGAATTAATCACCAAAAAGATTGAACAACTTTCTTAGATTTGGAATCATTTCGCGCTCCTTATCGAGTCTAGGGACTTCTATTCTTTCTGCATACTCCCAATTCCTTGCAATCAAATTGGGGCGTTCCTTCTCTTCTCTCTTAATGACTTACTTGCCTTCGCGAGTCATTCAATTCAATAAAAAATACATGTCAATACTAGGGACACTTCCCTAGTCAAGTCAATGTCACTCATCATTAGTGACAAAAGGTCTCCACCGCAAAATCACATGTCTTATCTCCTCAGCTAGAGTCAATGCACACTTCCTCATCAATTGAGTCAAAAAAAAATGATGAAGACGCAAAAGAGATGCCCGCTAGATTGAAAACCCGAAAGGGCGGTCTAGGCAAAAAACAGGGTGCGTCATAGAAAATAAAATAAAATGAGAGAGTGAGAGAGAGAAGGGAAAGAGAAATGGAGATCCCCGGCCTCTAAAGAAGATAAGTTCTACATTGAATCTCCTCAGCAAGTCAATCCCCCACTGAGTCAACCTTGGGATTGCAAAAGGCTCGACAAGATATAGCACCATCAAAGGTTGTCTTGGGTTATCGGCATCATTCTCCAGCAGTGTGCATTTTTGGGTTCATGAAAAGAAGGCCCGTGGTTACCAAGATCCATCCGAGAACAAGCCCATCATAAAAGGGCACGAGGTTGCACAAATAATCCCTAGCTAGTCAATTGGCTTGGGCAGCAAATAGCAACAACATGTGTCTCAGTTTTGAAGGCTTCTTCAAGTATGTGCTTCTAAAGTACGCCGAAAGGCTCCCGAGAAATGGAGTAGCTCTTGCCATATCCTCTCATGTTTATTCCCTCACACGAGGATGAGTCACTCTTGCTTTGTTCAACAAATGATGACGCCCTAGGGGCTATGTGACTCAAGAACAAGGGCTTCTTTTGCCTCATTTGACAATCAATAAGCCCTAGGGGCTATACTTGAGAAAGATGTGTGAGACTATCCTCAAAGTCTCTCAAAAGGGATGTCAAAAAGCCCTCTTGTCATGTATGCCCGTACTCGTTCCCCCAATCAAGGATGGACCTTTCTCGCAATCAATGATGGCACTCTAGGGGCTACGGTCAAGTCTTAAAGGTTCCCTCGGCAAAGAGCAATTAACTCCCCAGCAGTATCCCCAGCCGAGTCATGTGCAACATTGGAAGCTTCCTCAAGTCGGCGCCGAAGGTCTCAAGGGGCTTCGCAATCTACAATCTTTTGGGCTACGGGATTACAGTAATCCGAGCAAAGGGAAATATTGGGGCTTCGCGACCGACAGTCTTTTGGGCAACAATACTCGAGCAACGCAATTTGGGAGTAGTCTCCATGAAAGGGATCAAGCTTCAAAGGGTCTCTCAACACTTCAAGTCAAAGGCCTCTTGGTTTTAAATGAAGACTCCGATGTTATGAATGAAGTTGATGATTTTTGTTACAACTTTCAACGAGATCATGAAGAAAGTCTTAGAGAAAAGGAAAAAGATTCAATATGCTAAACTCTAATCAAAACAGGGTTATAGCGGGAAATGCCACGGCCAATCCCAATGTTTCTGCAATTCAGCACCCCCTTCTCCAAGATCAAAAGCACAAGGTGCAACTCAGATAAAGTTGGGCCACAGCACTAGTTGCATCCGAAGATCCGTCATTAGTTCAACTCAAGAAGAGTCAAGCAAGCATACTCATTTGGGACCTTATCACACCAAGACCTTATCCTCCGCGACCTCGACGGCACCGCAAGACATTACTACATCCTTTGACATAAGCCCTCAACCATTTGGGTATCGACCACAATGAGGCCATTCATCTCCCCAGTAAGAGCAAGAAGGAAATCTCTATCAAGAATTCTACCAAACGGTACATCCGCTCTCAATGCCGAGCCAATCACGAGATAATTTGGGGCTTTACAATGAACGGTCTTCACATCTCACCATCTACAAGCCCACGACACTTGGGGCTTTGCAATCTCTCGAAGCTTGGCATCAACGATCTCCTCTTGGGGCTTGCTCACTACAACAACAAAGGGCGATTTACTCGAATGGGCCAAGAGCTGATTTATCTTGGAGCTATGCAAGTCCCTCAAAATTTGGCATCAAAGGCATTCTAGGGGCTTTACAATCAGCAACCCCTCATCTCGGCATCAAAAGCCTTTTGAAGCCCCATAATCGACAAATCTCTTGGGGCTAGACATCAATCTTCGTTGGGCACACCAGCGACAACAGAATTCAAGCGAGGCAATCCGGACTTCGACTGAACATGACTTGATCTTGGGTTGGCTTCACAAGCACACAAAGGTTAAAATGGTTCACCCACCCACGAACTTAAAAAAAAAAAAAAAAAAAAAAAAAAGATTTTTTCTTTCTTTTTCTCCTTCTATGTGCAAAATTATGTGCTTTACTTTGCTTTGCTCCTAGCCTCTCCTCCAGCGTTCTCCATCATCCTTGAACTACGCTGGTCTGATTCTCTTAAAGGGATACGTAGGCAGCCTTTGGCACGACCAACCCATCATACAAAGTACCATCTCGCCAACCCAACATCAAGGGCATTCTCTCATCAACATCTAAAGAATGGACATTCTCCATCAAAGCATCCTCCGCGGACATCGGGAATCCATCTCCATTCAAGCGGCAATGGTAAGTGAAGGTATGAATACATCCGACGCTTTCCTCAAAATCACACCGCACACAAGATCACTCTTTACATTCTTACTTCTCTCTCATTGCAAGGGTGTTCCAAAATCTCATCACACCACGAGCACAATTTCTCTCTTCATGCATCTTATTGCACAAGCACATATATCTGCAAAGCATACACATAACAGGTGCCGCACAGAGCACCAGAATCACCAGGTACCGCACAGAGTACCAGAATCAACAGGTGCCGCACAGAGCACCAGATGCCGCACAGAGTACCAGAATCAACAGGTGCCGCACAGAGCACTAGGTACCGTACAGAGTACCAGCATCAAAAGGTGCCGCACAGAGCACCAGGTGCCGCACAGAGCACCAATTCTGGTCGATGGTGGACCGCTCAAATCACCATACCGCCGCACAGCGCATCAGAATATGCCGCACCGCGCACCAATTTTGGTCCATGGTGGACCGCTCAAATCACCATACCTCTTCCATCAGCAAAAGTCGCTCACACAGGGAGCGCACTTCTATCCTTTGTAATTTCAAATTCCTGCTTTATCGAGTCTTTGTTTTCTCTTGTCGATGACCTCGGCAGTTGTCTTTCTTTCGTCGACGCGTTTTGCTTCGCAATCCACGTCGCCGAGGGGCTCTGTAGACACCCCGCCTTGGACCTCTCACCCCGATTGCATACATAGTATTTTTATTTAACTTGTTTTTGTTAATTTCTGTTACTTCTGTTAAGTTCCTAACTGATTCCGTTAGTTTTGGACTGAACTGCATAACAGAATTAACTTTCTAGTCCATTCTGTCAAAATTGCCTTTTCAAAGCCGCGCGCCTCCGCCTTTTGAGGTCAGAAGCGCGCGCCTTCCGATGGTACATCCGGAAGCGCGCGCCTCTGGGGCGTCAGTTACAGATTTTCTCCCAAGAATCCCTCTCTTGCTTATTTTGCATGGATTTCACCCGGGAAATATTTCTTTGTGACCGCGAATTGGCACCAAAAACATCCCCTTTCAACTATAAAAACCCCTCCAATCCACCATTGGAGGGGATCTCTTCTCTACTTCTTTTTGGACCCAATTTTTGAGACTTGAACAAAAACTCTACACAAATCATCTCAACAATCTTTCTCTACAAAAACACTACACAAAGTGTTTGCACAACATTTTCTCTACAACAACACCATTTTCAAGTCCAAGTTTGAAGTCCTCTTTCCTAAGGTACAACATCTCTTTTCTTCTCTTTTATTCTAGTCTTACTAGTATGCAATCCCCATTAATGGGACATGACCAACATGACTACTTCATATATTGAAGTTAGTTAAGGTTATCTCTCTACATTTTAATCTTAACTTTAATTCACCATGTTAATTTCTCTTCATCTCTTAATGTAATCCTTTAACATTACTTGTTACATGTAATCTTTATCATTAAATAAATAAAACAATTCTATTTTATTTCCCCTTTATTTCCTCTTTTCTTCTCATCACAATTGTTAGCACATTTATATTTAATTAATTGAAGGACATGTAAATATTAGAACACCAATAGTAGCAAGACCCGCGTAAGCGGGGCGGAGTGGGTGTTTAAGTACTTCCCACTCCGTCACCTAACCCCCGAACCCTTCTCTCCCGAATCTCTGGTTTTGTACATAAATTAGGCTATTTCTAGGTTTTTCTTATGTTCCTTTAAAAACATAGGTGGCGACTCTAAACAATCTAAAACAAGTTAGACATCCTAGGATAATTCACCGCTCTAGCCAAGCCGTGGTTCCCCGGGGTATCTACACATGACTCCTCTTACTGTTAAAAACACTTTTCTAACAGAACAGAACTCACTTCTTAAAGTTCAAAACGATGAATTGGTTGCTTAAATTACTGATCTTAAAAAGATTATAAATGAGTGGTCCAATTCTCGTGTCACTATGGAGAATATATTTGAGTCCCAAAAAGTCAGTGGTGATAAAAGTGGCTTGGGATTCTCATCAACTAGTGACAACTTTAAATGTGATGTCTGTGCTGAAAGAGATAGTGAATTTACAAACCAGCAAACTTTTGAAATTCCCAAGGAAAAACATTCTAATTCAATGGGTAAAGGACAGGAAAAAGTCAAGAGACAAACATTCCATTGTGTCTACCCAACGAAGCAATTTGGGAAAGCTAATGGGAAAGATATAGCTACAGATGAATCAACTCCTAGCAAAATCATTCTTGAAACCAAGAGCGCTCCTTCTTCGAGTGCTCATTATGCGTCTAGAAGCCACGCGCCTCATCGCCGTGCGCCTCCTAGCCCTATGCGCCCTCCTAGATCAAGCGCTCCAAAATTTCAAAAGAAGGATTTTGTTAAGGCTAGTCCATCTGACTCAAAGAAAAATGCTATCCCAAAGAAAAGTAAAGAGTTTGTGAAAACTCATGTGATTGGTGGCTTTCATCATTGTTCCATTTGTGATTGTTCTGGACACAAGGCCGTGGAATGCCTTTTGCGATTCACTCCCAATGCCAAAGGGTGTAAAAACCCTAAGGTCAAGCAAGAGTGGGTTGTCAAAAGTTGTTAACCCTAGGACCCAAAAGGAATAAAGGGGACCTGCTTAAATGTCTATATTTCAGGTTCTTTGTTTCATGGCTGGATCTTCAAAAGCTAGAAATTATGAATGGATTCTCAATAGTGGATGTTCAAGACACATGACTGGAGATGAATCCTTATTAGAAGATGTCCATGAAGAAAGAGGTCCCTCAGTAACATTTGGTGTTAATAACAAAGGTCAAGTTGTTGCATATGGAAAGCTCAAGAAAGACAAAGTGTGCATTGAAAGAGTCTCTCTCGTCGAAGGGCTCAAGCACAATTTATTATCCATATCTCAATTCTGGGACAAAGGATTAGAATTCCATTTCACCTCAACTCAATGTCTTATCAAAAATGGCAAAACTGGAGCTACATTACTCACGGGATATCGTAAGACAAATATTTACATTATTGACTTCCATAGTATGAACTCTAGTACTAATCTTTGTTTTGTAGCTAAAAGTGTGAGCGAAAATAGTTGGCTGTGGCACAAGCGCTTAAGTCACTTGAACTTCAAATATCTATCTAAACTCAACAGGAATAATCTTGTTAAAGGACTTCCCAAGGTTGCTGATCATCATGACAAGAAGTGCGCCGCGTGTCAACTTGGCAAACAACCGAAGAAATCTTTCTCCAGCAAGACCAACCCTTCAACTTCTAGATGTTTGCAACTGCTTCACATTGATCTATTTGGACCAGTCACCACTGTAAGTATTCGAAAGAACAAGTATACTCTAGTTGTGGTGGATGATTATTCAAGATATACATGGGTGGAAATGATGATCTCAAAAGACGATTGTTATGACATTTTGACCACCTTATTTCGACTGCTCCAAACCCAAAAAGAAGATGACATCGTTAGTGTTCGATCCGACAATGGAACAGAATTCAAGAACAACGGTGTTGCTCGATATTGCGACGATCATGGGATAGATCACAACTTCTCAACCGCTGGAGTTCCTCAACAAAATGGTGTTGTGGAAAGAAAGAATAGGACGTTGATTGAAGCGGGAAAGACGATGATAGCTGAAGCGAAATTGCCTAAGTAGTTTTGGGAAGAATCTATCAACACAACATGTTTTACTCAAAATCGTTCCCTCATCAACAAACTTCATAACAAGACTCCGTATGAACTTTGGCGTGGTAGAACTCCCAACATTGCATTCTTCATGATCTTTGGTTGCAAATGTTATATCCTCTACAACGGAAACGAACATAGAGATAAATTCGATGCCAAAGCCGACGAAGGTATTTTTGTTGGGTATGCCAAACATTCTAAAGCTTTTCGCGTTTTTAATAGAACTACATTAGTGATAGTTGAATCTGTACATGTTACATTTGATGAACATTCTCTCCTTGAGCCACATTTGGCTCCAAATGTTGCTGATGATTCTGTTGAGCTTAATGATACAGGTGCTCCTATTTATGTTGCACCTACTCAAAATCAGAATCTATCAACTCAAGGAAATCCATCAACATCAGTTGCTCCAAATTCCTCATATGTCGCGCCCCATGAGTCATCAGCTGCGCCTCACTCACATGTTACGCCTCTTGATGCCTCTCATGCGCCTATATCTTCAGCTGCATCTGGTGTAAACCCAAGTTTTAACTCTACACCAATTCAACCCCCAAATTTTGATGATTTAGAATCTGGTGAAGATGTACCAATTGAAGACCTTCAAGTTACTACGACTCAACCTAACTTACCTTCTGAAATTCGTGAAGTTAGAGGTCACCCAATCAATAATATCATTGGTGATCTAAACATTGGTGTTCGTACAAGGAGAGCTACAAACTTTGATGCTTACACTGCATTCATCTCTCAAATTGAACCGAAGAAGGCTGATGAAGCGCTCCAAGATCCTAATTGGGTTGTTGCAATGCAAGAAGAACTCAATCAATTTAAACGATGTAAGGTTTGGACTCTTGTTCCAAGACCAAACGATCAATGAGTGATTGGTACGAAATGGGTGTTCAAAAACAAGATGGATGAGAATGGAACCATCACAAGAAACAAAGAAAGATTGGTTTCACAAGGCTATAGGCAAGAAGAAGGAATTGATTACGATGAAACTTTCGCGCCCGTAGCAAGACTTGAAGCTATCAGATTATTCCTAGCTTACGCTGCTCACAAGGACTTCAAGCTATATCAAATGGATGTGAAGAGCGCGTTTCTAAATGGTGAACTCCAAGAACAAGTGTACGTTGCTCAACCACTTGGGTTTGAAGATTCACAATTTCCAAATCATGTGTACAAACTCCAGAAAGCTTTGTATGGACTCAAACAAGCACCAAGAGCATGGTACGATACACTATCAAAGTTTCTCATCGAAAAAGGCTTCACTCGCGGTAAAATCGATACAACTCTTTTCATTGCCAAACATAATGGTCATAAATTACTTGTTCAAATTTATGTTGATGATATTATATTTGGTTCTACTAATGAATTGTTGTGCAAGCGTTTTGAGAAACTAATGAAGAGCAAGTTTGAAATGAGCATGATGGGAGAACTCACATGCTTCCTCGGGCTTCAAATCAAGCAAATGAGTGAAGGCATATTCATCAATCAAGCCAAATATACAAGGACTTAATCAAGAAATTTGGACTTGAGAACGCCAAAGCATACGATACTCCAATGGCTACCGGCAACAAACTCAACAAAGATTTAAAAGGTAAACTTGTTGATCAAATGCTCTATCGAGGTATGATTGGCTCACTCCTTTATCTTACTGCTAGTAGGCCTGATATTATGTTTGTGTTTGTGCTCGTTATCAATCTGACCCTAGAGAAGCGCACTTAATTGCTGTGAAACGTATTATAAGATATCTTTCCGGTACTGTTAACCTTGGACTTTGGTACACCAAAGATTCGAACTTTAAACTTGTAGGTTATTCAGATGCGGACTATGCAGTGTGCACAATTGATAGGAAAAACACTAGTGGCACTTGTCATTTCCTCGGATATCGACTTGTGTCATGGGCGAGTAAGAAACAAGCTTCTGTATCTGTCTCAACAACCGAAGCTGAATATATCGCTGCGGGAAGTTGTTGCTGTCAAATACTATGGATGAAGCAGTAATTGGTTGACTATAATATAATCGAAGAAAATTGTCCGATCTACTGCGACAATACATCAACAATTGCGGTTTCTGAAAATCCTGTCATGCACTCTAAGACCAAACACATCGACATCAAATATCACTTCCTCAAAGACCACGTGGAGAAAGGAAATATACACTTGGAACACGTGGGAACCGACTATCAAATCGCCGACATTCTAACGAAAGCACTTGACGCGAAACGGTTCATATTTTTGAGAGGTGAAATGGGTATGCTTAAACTCAACTAAAATTCATTACAGTTTTGTCAAAACTAATGATTTTATGTTTTGTTGAGTTATATGAGTATATTAGGTTAAAATGATAAATCATTTCAAGTTTCAAGCAATCCCTGCGCGCCCAATACCTTGCGCGCCCTACACTCACTGCGCACTCAACTCTCATGCGCGCTCTACTCTTATGCGCGCTCAAAGCCTTATGCGCCCTATTATTCATGCGCGCCCATAAGTGTTATGCGCCTCCCATGCGCGCAGTTAATATTACGGCTCAATCAATGCTCAAAATTGATTATTTCAATGATTGAACGTATTCAATTTTTCACAAGTACCAGGTATGATTGTTCTTATTTATTATAGGAATCTTTGTCTTTTGACATTCCATTAATTGTTCAAGGGTACTTGTGCAATTAATTTTTCCCTCGTTTTACGTTTTTCAAAAATTTTATTTTCTGGGGATTTATTTTTTGCACCCTAAACTTACACCAAAACAGATGTTTTTGGGGTTTATGCAAAAATTAGTCAAAATTGCTCATACACTTAAAGGGAAAGTGAAGCAGTTTTTCCCTTACCCAAAATATCACATCAAAGTACTTTGGGTCATTCAGCATTAAATAGCCATCATCTCCAAAAATCCCTCATTAATGCTTTGTCCTTTTTTGGTCATAATGAGCCGAAATCTCATTTCCCCTCATTAATGCACATCACTTCAACTTCCCATCTTTTTAAAATTTTAACCCTATTATTTCCTTATTTGTGCAATATTTTCTTTCCCTAACCTATATATTTGACCCTTTATTTCCTTTTTCCATCATTGCCTACACACTCACTCTCTCTACCAACTTCTCACCTTCCCAGACTCTCATCCTCTCTCTCTGTTCGTCTCTTTCTCTCTCTACTTTCATCACTTTTCTCTCAATTTCTTCTCCATTTTCTCTCTATATATAACATTTATGGGTCCTAAGAAGGCTTCTAAGACAACCCAAGACGAAATGGTATGAATTCTTATCCCTTAATCTCCTAAATTTCTGATTTTTTTTTCTCTTTTTCGTCATTTTCTGGTTCTTCGTTTTTTTTTTAAACCCGAGATTGCATTTTTCTTGATAAATCTTGTTTCGGTGATCCGTTTTCAAAATCGTTTGCTAGGTTATGTTCGATTTGTGTTTTAGATTCTTTATAACTAAACTTTTCAACGATCAATGCATTATATTTTGTGAATCTGAAAATCTTAGATTTTTGACTTTTCGAATTTTCGGATCTTTGAATCTATTTTCTGTTTTTGTTGTTGATTTTTACTTGTTTTGATTTACATATTTGTGATCCTTGTCTTCTTGCGGTCATTTTGATATATTGTATGCTTGATTTGGTGAAGTTTCACGAATTATGTGTTCTTGGTGTTCTTGATGTTCTTCAAGCACTCAAGCATGTTCTTCGTTATTTTTGCTTGACTTGGGTTTCAAAATTTTCAAAATTTGTTTTTCAAAATTTTCATATTTTGATTCTTAAAACTTACATATGCATGTTTGATATGTGTTTGTGTGTTTTTGTGTGTTTTTTTATACTTAGTATGAATTTTACATAATTATGCGCCTGAGTGTTGATTTATGCGCCTAGTCGGTTATGCGCCCTATGACTTTATGCGCCTTACTTGATTCATGCGCCTAATAATTGTATGCGCCCTATGCAAATACAAATGTTATGCGTCTCAATCAACTCATGCGCCTAGAGACATTATGCGCCTAAACATTTATGCGCCTAAATTTTACTTAGTCAAATTATTGTGTTTAATTTTTACTTAGTATATTTCATAGAACCATATTATGCGCCTCGTATTTGTATGCGCCTACAACATATATGCGGCTAATAATAGTATGCGCATGCTATTTCTTATGCGCCTATATATTGTCTTGCGCCTATTTTATACTTAGCTCATTTTATGATTCTATGCGCCTTATACACTCCTAACTTAAATCATTGTTATGTTTTCAGGATCCTGCTAATTTCAGACCCGGTGAGACGATAGATCATGCTGAGCTTTCTCTTGATCCAATGGGGCTTGAAATTCTTTCAACCATTCACACCGCTGGACTCACTCCATTATTCACACTGGAGCAACCATTTTATTCTCCGCTCCTTGTTGATGAATTTTTCTCAACAGCAGCTCTAGTTGAGACTCCAGCAGATGGATTCGTGCGCTACCGGATTTGCGCCACAGTTCAGAACATTCCTATCACTATCTCAACGGGCACAATCAAGAATATAGTGAGTTTTAGCACTACTGGCCCTCAGGGTGTTTCTGGTCAACCGAACTCTTACTCAGTTGCGGCTCAGAATACAGTGGCGCGTACTTATCTCAATGTCCCTACTCTTCTGAATAACATCAAGAATGTTGAGATAAAGGATGGTGGTGATCTGCTCGCTCATATAGCGCATCTGGTTGATACTTCTATTGTATTCAAAACCGGCAATGTGAATAGATTCACCGTAGAGCAGTGGGAGTATACTGCTGCTATCATGGGAAAAACCAGATTGAATTGGCCTCAGATTTTGTTTAAAACCTTATCTGACCAAATTGATAAGTATAACAAGAACAAGTCTGAAGGGAAGACGAAGTTCAAAACCCACTGCAGAATACTCACGAAGATATTTCTTACTTATCCTGCGCTTGCTGATTTCCTCGCTCAGAACCCAGCTTATCAAACCACTGAAGTTCCAGTTTTTGGGAAAGACAACCTTGTCTTGAAAAGGCGCAAGAAGCGCATGGAAAAGCGCGCGCCTAGGGTAAAAGGTGCTCAGTTGGTTGATGAAACCACTGAATCAGATGAGGATGCAGATGGCGCAGAAACTGAAGCAGTACCTCGCGCAGAACCAACAGGTGTTCCAGGCGCAGAAAAAGGGAAAGGAAAAAGGGTTACTGAAGGAACAAGCAAACCCCCTAAGCGCCCAAGAGATGATACTGAAGATGAGAAGGAACTGAAGAGCGCAAAAGAAGCCAGTAGACTGGAAGCGCAGAAGAAAACGGATGAAGAATACAAGTTAAAACAGACTGCTGACTTATCCAAGTCTGAAAGGCGCAAAGGTGCAGGGTCTAGCGCTGATGTACGCGCGCCTGCCACTAATGCGCCTCCTACTGTTCAAGCGCCTATCCCCACTCCTGCTAATCTGTCTTCTGAACGTCAAAGTCTTAAAGACCAAATATCAGTTGATTTATTTGGTAACTTGAGTGATGATCCAGTTCAGGGGGAGCCAGATCTGTTAAGGCGCAAATCACCTTCTGCGCCCCCAACCATTTCAGTGGAGCCTACTTCAAGTGAGAATATCTGCCTTCTCCTCGCGCTCCTACTAAATCATCTCCTACGCCCCGTACTTCTCATGCGCCTCCTCCTACCACTCCTGATATGAGTGTTGTTATTTCACTTCTACAGCAACTCCAGCAAGGCCAAGCTCAAATGAACTCACAGTTAGAGCTTCATACCACCATGCTTACTCAGCAAGCTAATGAGATTGCTGCCATTAAGGGGGAGATGAAGCGTATAGATGCAAATATCAAGGACAAACATTTCCTGACTCCTCAACAATGGAATGACGCTATTGATCAAATGAATGAGCTTTTCAAAGGCACTCTTGCCTCCCTTCATGAGCGCATAGATGGTGGCATCAAACTCATTGATGGCCAAGATTTCATTAATGCTATAAGGGAGGTAGAGTTGAACATAGCGGGTGATATAAGGAAGTTGCTTGAAATGGTGGCTGGAGATAGCCAAAAATTGCTGAGTGTGGTTGATAAACTCAAGGAAGTTAAGGATGAGATAGAAATCCTAGGTTTAACTATGTATGGTGCTGATCCTGGCGCAGAACCCAAAGCTTCTAAAACTCCTGCGCCTCCAGCTCCTGAAACTCCTGCGCCCTCTTCCAGCTCTGCTCCTGGCGCGCATATAGACATTAATTCCCTGCTCTCAAAGATTGAAGATTTGAAGGAATTAGTTGTCACTCACTTCAATGCCGCGCATTCCAGTGCAGACAGGCGCGCAGATAGAGTTTCCGCTGATATACTTACTGCTCAAACTGCTGTTGAAGCTAACTTTCAAGCCTTCACTGAAAACTTTTCACAACAGCAGTCTATCACTCAGCGCACCATTGATGAGTACCAAAACATCAATGTGAGTCATTTGCGCTATATCAGAGATGGTGTCACAGATACTCACGGTGTAATAAACCGTTGTCACCAGCTTTCCAAGCAAATCCAGCGCTCCGTCTCAGAAATTGAAGAAGGATTGAAGGATGAAGACGCGCCTCAAAATCCTTAGTTTTTGATTTGTTTGTAAGTTGTTAGAACTTTTTGTGATTAGAAACCTATTAGTGATTTTCGTGCTTACATGTTTTAGCACCTCTTTTGATTTTGTTCTGTTCAATACTTGTAATCTGTAACTCCTACATCCCAAGTATTAATGAGAATAAAGCATCACGTTTATCTCAAACTTTGTTCACTCAAACTACTTGTTTGTAGAACAATGAATGTATTGTTTAAAATCATATGCATCATATTTGAACCGCTTCATATTTTATACATTGAGTTTAAATTTTGTTTAAACACATTTCAAAACTAAAACTCATATCATTCTGAATGTGTTGTAAACTGTTGTTTCTATCTTTCCATTTGTAATGTTTTATCCTTATTGGAATAGATTAGAAATCTATATCTTGGACTAGTGTATGCATTAACTTGAGACATGATTTACCAATTTCATTTATTTGGACATGTTTTTATCAAGTATAATGTTTGTCCCTGATATAGTAGGTAATGGCATCAATCAAATAGGGGGAGATTGTTGGGTATGCCCACTTATATCTCAGTTTCAATGTAATAGGATTGATTAAATTTGATTGATCCATCACCTAAGTTTTATTTCATGGACTTTAGACCCACATGTAAGAAGTATTTATACTTCATTTTTTAGGTTGTCCATTGTAATAAAACAGGCTTAGGAATAGGGCAAGAAGATCAAAGTAGAAGAAAATCACTCCGTGAATTTGAGCTACTCGCCGTGCGCCCCTTCATGCCATGTGCCATGCGCCTTTCAGCGCGCGTGCATATAGCCTCGCGCCTCAAAGATCCACGCGCTTTGTTATGCACCTCAAATGGACCATGCGCTCTTATGGCTCAACGCGCCTCCTCATTGTTGATTTTACACTCAGTGAATTATTGAAGATTCAAAGACTTGAAGAGATTCAAACTTCGCCAATGATCCAACGGTGGTTAAATAACACATATGCACCCGCATCTAAGGACATCTGTCCATAACGGTCATATTTGTGTTATGTGTCTAACGGCTATAAAAGGACACGTGCTCCACTCAATGAGCGACAGCACATCCGTCCTTTTCTCTGACTCACCAAGGATTTCCAACGGCTAGTTTTTTGGGCTCTACTATAAATACCCCATAACTTCAACCATTTGAAGTTGCTAAAGAATTGCTAAGAATTTCAAGAATTTCTCTCTCAAGCATTTGTTGAAGATTTGAAGATTGCCTTTGTTATTTCCAGAATTCTCAAGAACATCTTCATAACTTCATCCTTAGCCCAGATCCTCAAGCTATAACACTTTAGTTTTCTTGTGCTCTCAATCTCAAAGATCTAAAGAGCCTTGATATTAAAATCACACACGCACCTCTTTAAGTTTGATCACTTAGATCTTTCTTTAAGAGATACACCGGTTATTGTTTTGGATTTGTTCATTCATAGAATATTAGATCTTGAGTTAGTGTATAAGCTCAAACGATTGTAATTTGTAACACTCACTCATTATATAAGATCTCCATTAGAAATCCAAGACTAACCATCTTGGTAGAGGACGTAGATCATTTTCCCGATCGAACCTCTCCAAATAGCTCTTGTTCATATCTTGCTATTTCTTTACAAGTTCATATCATATCTAACTACTTGCTTGGTTATTTATTGTAGATTGATTGATTGAATTGTGTTGTGTTGTGTTTGTTATATCATTTGCCTTAGTTTCTTATTTCACCCACTTTGAGCCAAAATACTTAGAGTGTGTGTGCGCCCCTTTTATCATACTTTGCGCCTATTTACATTACTAAATTCCGCTGTGAATTTCACTCACTCACTTAGGCGCATATCATAACGCTTACTTGATAAAGTGCGCATCTGCAATTGAGTTTATCAAGGGTACGAAAAGATTTTTAAAATAGCTATTCACCCCCCCCCCCTCTAGCTATTTTTCATACCCTTGTTGCCCTTTGGGACCAACAAATCATGAGTTTAAGAATTGTTCTAAAGTAAGAACGAAAATTATACATTCTTAATATTCCTAAGTAACCTAAATTGTAATATTAATTTTATTAATATGTTTCGTAGGATCATCAAATTTAATTTGATTAACTTATTGATTATTTTAGATTCATGAATAAATTGTTTATTCTGGGTTTTGATGATCATGATGATTCGATCACCATGAACACCAAATCCTAATTGAATCAAGCAAAGCAATTCTTGGGTAAATTTTGGAAATTGAAAAATCTGTTTTTCCGTGGTGCTCGACCGAGCGGGTCCTAAGACTCGGCCGAGCAGGTGATGCTCAGAATTAGAATCTGGAATTGAATCTAGTTTCAGATGGTTGGTTTTTGAAACCGTGTTTCTTGAAAAGTGATCTCAATTCAGAATTCAGAAAAACTGAAAGTCAGAATCCTGAATTGTTTTGGATCACTGAAATCAGTTAAATCGATGAGACATATAATTTAGAAACAGACTACAGATACATACGGAATTGTGGTTGCAGTTCGGTCGTATGGACTGTTCTCTAGTTTTTTAAATGATGTACGGAATTGTTGTTGCCTTATAGCTTAGTTCGGCCGTACAGTTTGTGCTCTCGATATCTGAACATTGATACCGAAAGGTGATGCTCTAAGTCGAAATTTTGATTTTTGACTTCATAAATTTCTAAAAATAAAGAGGATTAAAAGATATAGGCAAGACAAACGTTGTCAAGCCTAAAGGAAATAACTGTGACTAAAATTATAACTCTAAATAATGCAATTTGGTAACATGTCAATTAGATTGACCATTTAAAATTGCAATCAAAATTCTGGATGATCAAACAAAGAGAATGGTAGTAAGACTACCACTTCAGATATTTATGTTATAAAAGTAATCTTTATATTTTTAATTACTGGGTATTGGATACCGGATATGGTTCCCATAATTTTTATAAATGTGCAACAATTAATAAACAAAAAGACTTACTTATGAAAGGTAAAGTTAATCTACGAATGATATACAAGAGTTGCAACATTGGTCATAGAACACTTATGAAGTGACTTTACACATTAAGTAGAAAATATTATTTATTTCTTTATAAGATAATGAATGATATTTATTTCTTATTGAGAATATGTCACGACCCGAAAACTAGGCTCTATTTTATTAGTAATAAATAATTATTATTTATTTATTTGCTTAATTATTTATTTAAATTATTATTTAATTAATAATTTATGTGTGCATTTTATGTGTTATAATAAATTATGATTAGCATTTTATTTGGGTCATTTGTGCTAGTGTAGAAGTGTTGAGTCTTAGTTGTTAGTGGGGAGTATAAGATTATTGTGTTAGTGTGTAGGGAGGGGGTCTATGTGTAAATTCTAATTTATCATCCTACTTACTCTCTCTTTTCCCCTCCTTCTCCCTCACTTTCATCCTCCCTTCCACTCCCAGCTCATTTCTCTCTCTCTCTTCCATTGTCAAGAAAGGGTAAGTTTTCTCTCTCACTTCTCTCTACATTTCCATCATCTTCCTCTCATTATTTCTCATTTCTTAAAACATGAATCTTGTTTGGATCGTCGATAGGATCGTATGAAGCCAAAAATATTCGAGTTCCGGCAACTTTGAGAAAATTCAAGTAAGTTGCTTTTCCCCCATTTTTATGCTAAAATGTTCATATCATGTTTACATAATGCTTGATGTGTTATATTTGAAGTTTGGTTGAGTTTAGAATTTATTTGGAATTTATTTTGGGTTTTGATTAAAAATGGTGATTTTGTTGAATGTTGAGATTTGATCTTAGTTTTGGTTGATGGATGGTGTTATTAAGGTCCTTTTTTTGGTTAGTTGTCGTTTGGGTACTTTGGGGTTCATGTGGGAAGTATTGATTTTGAGAATGTGTGAAATGGGTATGAGAAATGGGAGAACCCAGTTCATCCCTCCCGATTTCCGGCAGACCAGAGGGTTGGGCGACCGCCCAAAATATGGTGGGCGACCGCACATCTATCTGAAAGGTTTTGTTCTTGTTTGATGGCTTTTTGTGCGACCGCACAGACTCGAGTGGGCGGCCGCACATAACCTCTGAAGGCTTTCATTTGTTATTTTGTGTGATTGAAGAATGCGTTTTGGTCTAAGTCTTGGGTGTCCTTCTAGTCAACCTTAGTGAACATTGTAGTGCACTCTAGTGATAGAATTGGGTCCCTTGTGATTAAGTTTGTGATGTGAAATTTAGTTTTATGTTCTTTCATAATTTTGGGGTTATTTGGGTTTTAGAGGCACATGAATTGAGTTTTCTTGTCTTTAAATGTTAGGATAGAAGTATATATAGGTACTCCTAAGTTTTGGAACGAAATGAGTGAAATTCGGAGCTAAAACAGGGATTTTTCTTAATGTCCGGCCGAACACTTTATAAAAATTGTCCGTTTACGTTCAATCTTCCGGAGACCATAACTTCTTCGTCCGGACTCCGTTTTGGACGTGTAAACTATCGTTGGAAAGATATTTTCGAGTACTACGCAATGGTTCTATTGGCCACATGGTTCTAGATAAGAATGGTTGTCTTTTTGTTGAGGTTTAAGATCAAGGTGTAGTCTCGGTCTAAGTTCCATAGTACTATTCTAGTTGACTTAGTTGGGCACCGTGGAACACTTTAGTAATTAAAATTGGTTCCTTTGTGAACAATGGTGTTATGTAATTTGATCAAGTATTGTTTGGGAATGTTTGGGCATCTTATGATGTGTTCGTGATTGTTCCAATCGAATTGATTTTCGAGTAAGACTTGGTCTAGGTTTTAGGCGATGTCCTATAGTACCTAGAGGGTTGTTATTGGACACTAAAGTGTAGAGTTTCGTCCGGTCGTGATCATGTTCTAATAAGGGTAACCTTTTGGATTCGTTTGGGGTGTTTAGAATTGGTTCGTTATGGACGGAGGTAAAGCGTGAATTGACAATTGGGTACTTACGGTTTGATTAACCTTAAGGTGTATTCATTCTGATTTCCTACTTTGGAATTCCAGGTGTGATGAGATGGTTGAGTTCATAGTCCTAGTATATCTTTATGAGTAAATGTTTAGGGTCATTTTGGTAATAGTCATTGTGCTATTTGCGAGCGACCGTTTGGGTTGTGCTCTTTATGATTAACTTGTGGGTATCATATTTAGGATGTATTTGGTACATGCCTTATCTTGGAATTATTATGTTTTAATGGTCAATGTTGTTGGACTCTTTTATGAGAAACTCCTTGTGCTATTATTGTTGAACTCTTCTTGAGTAATCGTTTGCATCTTTTATGGTGATTAATTGGTATGATTCCCTACTTTGGAATCAATGGTTGTTTATTGTGCTAGTATTTTATTACTTAGCCTTTACTTGAAAGTCCAGCTGGTATTTTGTGTGTGTTTGGGCGATGCGAAACATTATGATGGCACAGCCAAGTCCATTGTGATGTTGACCATTGTTTTGCCCCATTATTACCCCCCTCCAGATTGGCCTTGGATGTGAGAAGAGCTAGCTGCTTTGTGTGCATTTTAGCTTTACTTGGAGCATGATTTTGTGGCATGTCTCCCGTCCCTTGTGACACTTCATTTGGTTATTGGTTCCGGTACCGGGGGTTTTCTCTTCAACTTTTATGCTACTATGAAGATGGCTTGATGGGTTGATTGATTGATTGGTCGGTTCTGACCGGGGTTCTCTTCAGTTGTTATACTGCTATTGTTGATTGGTTGATCGGTTGAAGCTGCGCAGCGATTGTTCTATCAGTTTGGTGAAACCTTGGCTAAGTATCCTTTGTTACGTGTTTATTTCAGTCTTATGTGCTGCATGATGAGTTAGTCGTTATTTCCAACTGGTATGGGACAGTTGGCGATAGGGAACTTTCTCATTTGTTGTTATGTGATTTACTTGTTCAGTTATATCGTTGATTTGCATGATATTATGCCATGTAGATGCATTTAGTAACTTACTGAAATTTTATCTCACCCCGTTTCTTGTTTCAAATTGTTTTTCCTTAACCCCCCCAGGAAAGCAAGTGGTAGCGTTGTGAGGCCCATTGTAGCGGGAATCTTCTGAGCAGGTTGATCGTAATTGGGATAGTTGCTCTTCGGAGCCATTATGTATTTTATTGTGGGTTCGTAGTCGTTCAGTGTTTGTATATACGGTTGTACTTTGGGTATTTTTGTTAATAGTTGTTCTTGCTTCCGCATTTGTTTCTAGTCTCCGAGTTATAATCTCGTTGAGGTGTTGTTTGATGGTATTGGTTTATAGTTGAATTCACGCGCCCGGTTTGGTATATTACATTTTGGAGATGTATATTATGTAAATTTTATATTTATGGATTTTTAAGATTTCCGGGGAGTGACAGTTGGTATCAGAGCCATGGTTTTAGATCTTGAAGGAGAATAAGAACTCTGATATTGAATAGGTTTCAATACTTGGATGTTATGATTTTGAGTGGTTTAGAAACTAAGTTTTCTTGAAAGAATGAGGTTAAGGTAGAAGTTGGTTGAGTTATAAGTCGTGATATTGACGTCGAGTGTTCCTTCTCTTGTGGTATATTAAGTATAGGATTGGTGTCAATAGTGTTGGTTCCATTGGGGTTAGTTGGCTTGGGAATCGAGAGTGCGAGTTTTGAAGGCTTGAACGTACCTATTTCGTAAAGTTGAAATGTCTTGTGCTATATTCTTATGTTTGTTCTCGTTAAGTGATTTATGTTGAGGTGTATTCTCGAGTACGGAATTTCGTGATCGCTACTGATAGAGGTAAGGTGATCTGGTTATGTCACCTATGCGGGATATTGATGAGTTAAGTGGTATGGTTTAGCTTTCTATATGCTACGAATTTCTTGTGTGCCATCGATAGGTGGAGAATATTTCTATATGAGTATGTTTGACTTTGTTTAGGATCATACTAAGTATATATAATGTTCAGGTTATATCTTGAAAGTCAGAAAGTCTTTATTATAAGGTGGTGCTGGGAATTTAGCTTATTCTGTTGGCAATATTAATTTTGAAGTCTTGGGTATAATTTATATTGGGGGCAATATGTCGCTTGATCGATAGGGAACTCGGGTTAAATTGGGTTGTTGTGGTACAAGGTTGTAATGCTAATATTTAGATCAATATCCATATTGTATCGGTTGGGTTATAGGAGTTGAGGATTCAATGAGAATCTTTTGAGGAAAATTTTGGTCACTTTTAGTACATCTCCGTGAATGTATCGGAATGGATTAGTATGGAGAGGTGTACGATTTGTTAGGGATGATGAGTTTGTTGTAGGAGTTATGATCATTAATGGTGATAAGCGTGTTAAGTTAGAAAGGACTAAGTACATTTTGGGAGAGTAATAATTTCTCAATCTATGTTAAAGACATTTTGAAATTTTGGTTAGATAGTGGTTCTATGGTTCTAAATCCCTTCTTGGTGGCGTTACCCGAATTGGATCAAGGGTATGTGAAGAAAGTTGAGTATCAATACTTGGGCATGATTATGGAATATCATGATTTGGTATTGGGTCAGTCGGAACGTTGCTAGCTAATTGGCTTATTATGATGGTAGTACTATTGAGCCTAAGTATCATTAGGTTAATAAATGTATGCGTGAAAGACTAACTTGGGTTAGCTATTGAAGATTTGAGGTTTGTTGATTTCCTTGGGTATATGAGCACAGATTATTAACTAAAAAGGGAGTTAGAGAAAATCCCTTGAAGATAAAATTTAGATCATTTTCGGACTATTGAGTATTCGTAATTATTTTAAGCTTTCAAGGATTAGAGTGTTATGACGATGATATTATGGCGTAGATTTAAGTGGACATTTTGTATTAAAATTTTAGGTTTATATTACACCACTAGTTTAAGGTGCTACCTAGAGCGAGAGCATTATAATGGGAATCCTTAGAGATATAGCCTTTGGTGAATATTATGGGGATGGAAAAATTTCTTTAGCCTTTCACATTTTAAAAGCTAATTTAGCTCGTGATGGTAATGTTTTGAATTTAAGGGGAATAATACTGAGTATGCGATTTACAAATAGAAGTACCTTTGCGGTGTAGTTAAGGTTATGAATAAGGCGAGCTTGAGATATCTCGAGAATTATGTGTGGAAATAATTTGGATTCTTCGATTTTGAGTACGGATTTTGATTAGTAATGAAGACAATGATGGAATGATTCGGTTCAAGAGGTAGTGTTATCGTAAGCATCATTTAAGGTTACCTTGTAGTGGGTTAGATTGGACAATTGAGGAATTTGAGAAATGGCAGAACTACCGTATCCGTACCTATTTGGTCTTTCGGGTAAGTAATTTAAAATTCTGGTCGAATTTTCTTTAAGGGGGAGTGAATGTCACGACCCGAAAACTAGGCTCTATTTTATTAGTAATAAATAATTATTATTTATTTATTTGCTTAATTATTTATTTAAACTATTATTTAATTAATAATTTATGTGTGCATTTTATGTGTTATAATAAATTATGATTAGCATTTTATTTGGGTCATTTGTGCTAGTGTAGAAGTGTTGAGTCTTAGTTGTTAGTGGGGAGTATAAGATTATTGTGTTAGTGTGTAGGGAGGGGGTCTATGTGTAAATTCTAATTTATCATCCTACTTACTCTCTCTTTTCCCCTCCTTCTCCCTCACTTTCATCCTCCCTTCCACTCCCAGCTCATTTCTCTCTCTCTCTTCCATTGTCAAGAAAGGGTAAGTTTTCTCTCTCACTTCTCTCTACATTTCCATCATCTTCCTCTCATTATTTCTCATTTCTTAAAACATAAATCTTGTTTGAATCGTCGATAGGATCGTATGAAGCCAAAAATATTCGAGTTCCGGCAACTTTGAGAAAATTCAAGTAAGTTGCTTTTCCCCCATTTTTATGCTAAAATGTTCATATCATGTTTACATAATGCTTGATGTGTTATATTTGAAGTTTGGTTGAGTTTAGAATTTATTTGGAATTTATTTTAGGTTTTGATTAAAAATGGTGATTTTGTTGAATGTTGAGATTTGATCTTAGTTTTGGTTGATGGATGGTGTTATTAAGGTCCCCTTTTTGGTTAGTTGTCGTTTGGGTACTTTGGGGTTCATGTGGGAAGTATTGATTTTGAGAATATGTGAAATGGGTATGAGAAATGGGAGAACCCAGTTCATCCCTCCCGATTTCCGGCAGACCAGAGGGTTGGGCGACCGCCCAAAATATGGTGGGCGACCGCACATCTATCTGAAAGGTTTTGTTCTTGTTTGATGGCTTTTTGTGCGACCGCACAGACTCGAGTGGGCGGACGCACACAACCTCTGAAGGCTTTCATTTGTTATTTTATGTGATTGAAGAATGCGTTTTGGTCTAAGTCTTGGGTGTCCTTCTAGTCAACCTTAGTGAACATTGTAGTGTACTCTAGTGATAGAATTGGGTCCCTTGTGATTAAGTTTGTGATGTGAAATTTAGTTTTATGTTCTTTCATAATTTTGGGGTTATTTGGGTTTTAGAGGCACATGAATTGAGTTTTCTTGTCTTTAAATGTTAGGATAGAAGTATATATAGGTACTCCTAAGTTTTGGAACGAAATGAGTGAAATTCGGAGCTAAAACAAGGATTTTTCTTAATGTCCGGGCGAACACTTTATAAAAATTGTCCGTTTACGTTCAATCTTCCGGAGACCATAACTTCTTCGTCCGGACTCCGTTTTGGACGTGTAAACTATCGTTGGAAAGATCTTTTCGAGTACTACGCAATGGTTCTATTGGCCGCATGGTTCTAGATAAGAATGGTTGTCTTTTCGTTGAGGTTTAAGATCAAGGTGTAGTCTCGGTCTAGGTTCCGTAGTACTATTCTAGTTGACTTAGTTGGGCACCGTGGAACACTTTAGTAATTAAAATTGGTTCCTTTGTGAACAATGGTGTTATGTAATTTGATCAAATATTGTTTGGGAATGTTTGAGCATCTTATGATGTGTTCGTGATTGTTCCAATCGAATTGATTTTCGAGTAAGACTTGGTCTAGGTTTTAGGCGATGTCCTATAGTACCTAGAGAGTTGTTATTGGACACTAAAGTGTAGAGTTTAGTCCGGTCGTGATCATGTTCTAATAAGGGTAACCTTTTGGATTCGTTTGGGGTGTTTAGAATTGGTTCGTTATGGACGGAGGTAAAGCGTGAATTGACAATTGGGTACTTACGGTTTGATTAACCTTAAGGTGTATTCATTCTGATTTCCTACTTTGGAATTCCAAGTGTGATGAGATGGTTGAGTTCATAGTCCTAGTATATCTTTATGAGTAAATGTTTAGGGTTATTTTGGTAATAGTCATTGTGCTATTTGCGAGCGACCGTTTGGGTTGTGCTCTTTATGATTAACTTGTGGGTATCATATTTAGGATGTATTTGGTACATGCCTTATCTTGGAATTATTATGTTTTAATGGTCAATGTTGTTGGACTCTTTTATGAGAAACTCCTTGTGCTATTGTTGTTGAACTCTTCTTGAGTAATCGTTTGCATCTTTTATGGTGATTAATTGGTATGATTCCCTACTTTGGAATCAATGGTTGTTTATTGTGCTAGTATTTTATTACTTAGCCTTTACTTGAAAGTCCAGCTGGTATTTTGTGTGTGTTTGGGCGATGCGAAACATTATGATGGCACAGCCAAGTCCATTGTGATGTTGACCATTGTTTTGCCCCATTATTACCCCCCTCCAGATTGGCCTTGGATGTGAGAAGAGCTAGCTCCTTTGTGTGCATTTTATCTTTACTTGGAGCATGACTTTGTGGCATGTCTCCCGTCCCTTGTGACACTTCATTTGGTTATTGGTTCCGGTACCGGAGGTTTTCTCTTCAGCTTTTATGCTACTATGAAGATGGCTTGATGGGTTGATTGATTGATTGGTCGGTTCTGACCGGGGTTCTCTTCAGTTGTTATACTGCTATTGTTGATTGGTTGATCGGTTGAAGCTGCGCAGCGATTGTTCTATCAGTTTGGTAAAACCTTGGCTAAGTATCCTTTGTTACGTGTTTATTTCAGTCTTATGTGCTGCATGATGAGTTAGTCGTTATTTCCAACTGGTATGGGACAGTTGGCGATAGGGAGCTTTCTCATTTGTTGTTATGTGATTTACTTGTTCAGTTATATCGTTGATTTGCATGATATTATGCCATGTAGATGCATTTAGTAACTTACTGAGATTTTATCTCACCCCGTTTCTTGTTTCAAATTGTTTTTCCTTAACCCCCCCCCCCCCCAGGAAAGCAAGTGGTAGCGTTGTGAGGCCCATTGTAGCGGGAATCTTCTGAGCAGGTTGATCGTAATTGGGATAGTTGCTCTTCGGAGCCTTTATGTATTTTATTGTGGGTTCGTAGTCGTTCAGTGTTTGTATATACGGTTGTACTTTGGGTATTTTTGTTAATAGTTGTTCTTGCTTCCGCATTTGTTTCTAGTCTCCGAGTTATAATCTCGTTGAGGTGTTTTTTGATGGTATTGGTTTATAGTTGAATTCACGCGCCCGGTTTGGTATATTACATTTTGGAGATGTATATTATGTAAATTTTATATTTATGGATTTTTAAGATTTCCGGGGCGTGACAGAATAAGAATGTGGTTTATTTATTATAATTTTCTTTATCGTACTATTAAATCATATAAATAAATCGTATATTCTAAATCTTGAAAAACAAAATAATAAGTAAAGCTATAACATAAATAATTAAATTCTAAGGCATGATTTTTTTGGTCAAATAAATGAGAAACGCATATCTTAAATTCCACGGGACGGATTTTAAAGTCATATGCTTTTGAATCATATGATATATGCAAATCTTATTTACTTGGACCAAGAAAACTTTTACTAGGAGTAGTAAGAGAGCTAATAACTTATTAGACCTAATACATATTGATGTATATGGTCCATTAAGTAGCAATGCTATAAGAAGAATTTTGGTACTACATTGCAAAACTATTCATACACCCCGATTTGATCGAGATGATGAATACTTGAACCAAGAATTTGACAATCATCTTTAAGATTGTGAAATTGTTTCACAATTAACTCCATCAAGAACACCATTTTGGAATGATGTGTCTACATGGAGGAAAAGAACCTTATTGGATATGGTTCATTAGATGATAAAGTCAAATTGATCTTCCATTTTTTATTTTGGGGTTATACATTGAAAACAACTATGATTACACTAATTTGAGTTCCCTCAAAATAGGTCCAAAGGTACCATATGAGATATGGAATGAAAGAAAATCTAGTTTGTTTTTCATAAAGATTTAAGAAAAGTGAGACTTTTACAAAAAAACTTGTCTGGGACAAACTCACACTTAAATCTAATAAATGTGTTTTCATGACATATCCTAAAGAATCTTGAGGATATTATTTTACTTCTAAGAAACAAATTGTTTGTTGCTTATGATGGTGCAATTTTAGATAAAATTGTTTATCTCTAAAAGAACCAGTGGGAGTAAAATATATCTCGAATGGTTCGAGATATAAAAAATAACATAGAACCTAAAATAGAAATTGAACAAACTGTCACAAGGAGTTGTGAAAATCCGTTCAAGTTACACAAGTTAGATGCATATATGATAGGATACGATCTATAACAAGAAATATTAGATTTCTCATAATAGAAAGAATTGAGGTAGAAATCATTTTGAATGACAAATCTACCATTTATCAAAATGCGAAGTCCGCTCCAGATTTAGATTAATGGCTTGGAGTCATAGAATCTAAATTTTAATCCATGTATGATAATCAAGTTTGGAACTTGATCATTCTAACCCAAGGTGTAAAAACCAAAGGATGGAATTGAGTTTTCTTGCAGAAAACTAACATGGATGACAAGGTACATACTCATTAAGCAAGACTAAATGTGAAAGGTTGATTCATATTTTGACTATGATAAAACTTTCTTACTTGTAGTCATGTTTAAGGATATTAGAATTCTCATTGCCATACCTTCATATTTTGAATATGAAATATGACAAATGGATGTCAAAACAATGTTCCTTAACAGGAACTTACTCAAGGATGTATTTGGTACAACCTAAATGTTTTGAGCAATTCAGAAAATTCTAATAAAGTATATAAGTTGCTGAAATCTATGAGATGGATTGAAGCAAGCTTCTTGGAGTTGAAATATTCATTTTGATGAAGCGTTCAAAGAGTTTGAAATTCATCAATAATGAGACTTGTGTTTGCAAGAAAATTAGTGGGAGCATAGTCTTATTCCTAGTCTTATATATGTAGTTGACATATAGTTCATTTGAAAGAGTTTCTTAATGAAAGACTTAGGAAGACGCCGCTTATATCTTTGGAATTAACATCTATTGATATAAATCTAGGAAGTCGAATTTTTTGAGTCAAAGTACTTGTAAAGACAAAGTACTGAAAGGTTCAGTATGCAAGACTCTTGCAGAGATAACTTGCAAAGTCGTCTAATGACAATGTTCTTGGCAAGACTTGGTTTTATTGGAAGACTAATGAGCAAAAATACATGATTGGGATTCCATATGCTTCGGCAATTGGGTCTATCATGTATGTCATATTATGTACTTAGACCGAATGACTCGTATGCTTGGAGTATAATGAGAACAAACTAATTATATCCTAGTGAAAGTCACTTGATAGTGGTCAAGAATATCCTTATGTACTTGAGAAGAAATAAGGATGCATTCTTGGTGCTTGTCGGAATGGAAGATGATCTTGTAAATGGTTACATGGATGCAAACTTCCACACCGACAAGGATAATTAAAGATCGCAGCATGAACATATGTTTAATGTATGTGCCATTGGTTGGAATAGTTCCAAACAAATACACTGTCAATAATTCTAGGAATATATTGAGTATATAGTTGCATGAGATGTAACTAGGGGAGTTGTTTGGATAAAAATGTTTATTGTGACGATAATGGTTATTTCACAAGCCAAGATTCCAAGGACCCATCTATAATCCAAACACACACTCAGATGTTTCCATCTCAACGAGAAATCGTTGATAAGGAAAATATCAAGATATGCAAAATACCAAATGAAATTAACAAGGATAATCTACTTACATATGTTCTTCCACATGTTGCTATGATGGTCATAATCTAAGCTCAATGGGTATTGGATATGCGTTGATTGGGCCTAGTGCAAGTGGAAGATTGTTGGAGATTATGCCCTAGGCCCTTGAGAAAGGCCTTACGTTATGTCATGCTCTCATTTATTATAGAGATAACAATCTTGATTATTATATGTTTTGCATGTTTATTATAATAATCTCCGTCCCTAGTACGTATGAAGAACTAGTATAAGTTTAATCGATAATCATGTGATGATTAAATGTATGTGATACAATTAAACTTATAGGTACTTGTTGGTGAACAAGTACTGGACATGACCCACTATAAGACTTATGTCATGGTCAAATGTCATAATTAAATCTCATATAGTTATATCATTTGATATCCTTAGACCTGAGATTATCATAGTATTCCACATGATGAACGTTATGTTTGACATAGTCAAATGCTACCCTTAACCAGGTAGTTATAAAGGCTATGATTGGCATAATCAGATTCTTGTAGGGAAAAATGATAAGTCAAGATGGGATTTGTCCCTCCCTCCCTCAAAAGAGATATCTTCTTAGGCCACTCGAAGAGTGAGATTGATGAAATGTGTGGCCACTTTCAAAGGAATTGATGTGTTTAATGTCATTTGCTCATATCAATCTACATAGGATCGAGAAAGCATTGGACAATATAAGTTGACGTGGACCATGACCTATTTCCAATATGATATCGCGAGACAAAAGGATTGTGATATGTTCTATAAGGATAAACGAACTTTGATAAGTTATATTAATTGGGTAATCATGATAGCTAGCTAGAGTCCGCTCATGATTTGTGAGAACAAATGTGTTTGGACTCATTTCCAACTTAATATAATCCTATGGGGGTTACACACAAAATAACGGATCAATTAAAATGCTAAAATTGAGTTTCTGGGGTGCAAGGCTGAGCGCCTTAAAAGGAGCGGCCGTGCAGTGCATTTATGAATGCATACAAGATTCTAACCAGTGTGTACGGGTGCGCACATTAAAGTAGTCGGCCATGCAACTCGGGCGAGTGCTTTAAAAGGAAAGGCCGTGCAACCGCTGGAAGGCTGTTCTGGACAGTTTTGAACTATGACGGGATTTAGACTCAAAGACCATAAGGGTTAAGGACCTATGAGTATAAATAGATGTTCAAACTCCCCTAATCAGCCCTAATTAATATTGTATAATTATTGGTAGCCTCCATATGTTTGAGAAACATATTGTTGAGTTTAGATTGAGAATCAAAATCTCAAGAACACCAATAAATTTATATAGCAAGCCTTTTACATAGAAAGAGTTTCTATTGGATCTAGCAATCTGGATCTAGAATTGTTCTAGATATTCGTTCGCGTGTGGATACACATAGAGGGTGCTTCCTTTAGTATCTCAAGTTCTTCTTCATGTGATCGCGATCCGAAGAACATGGAGAATATCAAATCATAAAGCTTGAAGATTTGAAGATCCAAAAATCTTAAACGCATAACAACGGTTAGTATTCTAAATCCATCTTGTATTTAATTTAATCATCATGAACAGATTCGGGGATATTGGGTTTTGTTCTTGTTTTCATATGTTGTTTCCGCTGCGCATGGTGCCTCAAAAGCCAACAAAGGTAAGATCGTTGGTAAAGGAACATTGAGTGTTAAGGGTCTACCTAATCTCTATAATGTTTTTCATGTTGAAGGGCTTAAGACAAATCTCATAAGTGTTAGTCATTTGTGTGATGATGATATGCGTATGAGTTTCGATAAGCAAGTGTGTGAGGGTTTTGATAGAACGTGCAGCTGTATCTGTAAAGGATTTAAAACTACTAACAATTGCTATAAGTTTTGTGATGATACATGTTGTGTTGAAGACCTGGAGCCTGCCAATGACGAAACTGAACAGGAAACAACACCAGAGAGTGTATAACAGTTTGATGTTTCCCCCGATATTACTACACCGCAGACTACATTAGCAAAAACGATCCCTATTCAGATTCAGAGGCATTCTCCAGTAGCTTAAATAGTAAAGAAGCATGTTTGAAATGGTCCAGAAACAGTGCCTCCGAAATCCAAGAGGAACATCCCATTTTGCATATTCTTGGGGATGTTTGTGAAAATGTAAGGACTGGACAAAAGGCAAGGGTGAACTACCTTGATGTGGTAGGGGTGAACTGCATGAAATTCAGAGGTTATAAGGTAACAAGTAATTGCTTTCGGTCACACGTGAGTTCTTTAACTTTTTTGATGAGTCAAATGGTAAAAAATTATGGGCCATAAAGTAAGGTTTTAACTCGATTTTGGGTCAATGTAAGTGCTATTGATACTTCAAAAAATCATGTTCAATACTCTTATATTAAACATGTTGACATTAGACACCCTTTCATTCGAAATATTATTAAGCAAAAAATGGTTAGCCTTAAACCCATTAAAATAAAAAAACCAATTGACTAATGTTTTCACCAATGCCGTTGATTTTAAGAGACTTTACACTCTAAGGAAGTCTCTTTGTTTGTGTGTCATTTGATGGTGTTCTCCCGCATGTGGAGACATCGTCCTTCACTTGTATTGTAAAGTATATTAACAAAAAATAAAATAAAAAATAAAATAAAAATAAATAACAAAATAGGCATGCATATTAGGTTAATTTGCACTATATATCTCAGTGTGGTGACTTGATATCCCCTCTTAACTTGTCTAATCCTTGAAATGTGAGCTCTTCATGTGGATAAGTGGCTAAAAGTTACATCATTTATATCTCTCAGTGGGTGCAATAATTAAGAGAAATAGCTGCTCTACTATTGTATGCAGCCAATCTAAATGTGATCAAACTCAACACAAAAGTTTGATTCGAATTTGAAAAGACCATTTGAAAGAGAAAGGGCTATCTATGGATTTAATGTAGAGTGAAAGCTACCCACAAATCTTTACCCATGGTTAAAAAAGGCGTGGGCGCATTCTACAGGCTGAGCAAAGATTTGAAAATAGTCCATTGAAGTTCTTGGACAAGATGAGTCCCCGGGTGTGATTTCATCCCATACCACACAAGACTGAGATATATACATCACTTGCTTGTTTTGCATTTAGACATAAAGTTAGGGCATCCTTGACAATATTAATCAATTTGCTTTTTATTTTATTCTTCCTTTTGGCTAAGGATTTTGTGCTTAACAACTTTCAAAATCAATATTGGGTAATGTTGACATATTTCTAAGGAGAGTATTTATCTTGAATTTTCATAATATCAATGATTGGATTGTCTTAAAATTTAGGAAATAACTTTTCTTTGTCTCCTATCATTTCTGTCATTTGATAAATATGAAGTGTTGAAGGTTCCCTTGTGTTTTGGAATCCTGAATCCCCTTATGTATGTTGGTTCATCTCTGTCTCCAGCAATTGTTCCCTCATCGAGTCCGGCTGATGATGTGTCCCTCGATGTAGTCACATCAGGTCTCCATCAGCATGTCTTTTCGTCGTAACGACCTTTTGCGAAATTGATCATCTCGAATTCTGGTCAAAAAGGGGGAGAGTAAGGAAAAATGGGGAGAAAAAGTTGGATAGTTTGGTTACCTTTGGTACTAAAGTTTATATTAATACTTTGATTTATTTTTTTTTGCAATTTTATGGCAGGTACGGTTCTCATAAAGAAAAGATCCCATTGCCATTTTTTTTTTGTTAACATTGAACTCAGGAGGAGTTTTTATTTGGTCACTTAATAATCTTAACATTTTTGTTTTGACCAGAAAGCCATAAATCAGGGGGAGATTGTAAGTGGAATACTTTCACATATTTATTTTTATTTCCATGTTTAATTTAAGATTTATGTCTTTCTTTATTTTAGGCAGAATTGTAAATATATTTTTATTAATATTATTTTTATTTACTAACCTACTAATGATTTGGTTAGATTTGGTGTATATCCTTTTATTTTTTTGTAGATATCTCACACTTAAGGATTGGAGCAATATTTTAGGAAGAGATGGAGTAGATTTCTTTTGAATGAATCTCTAAGATATGACCATATTTGGTGGAGAAGACTTCTTTGTCTATAAAAAGGATTCCAATGCTTCATTATTTTGTGGATATTCAGAGAGTTAAGATCTGAGTTTGAGAGCTTTTTAGTGAGATAATCCTTGTGTAACACAAGTTCTTACTAGAACTTGTTTTTAGTGTTTAGTGTTTAGTGTTTTAATATTTGGTAGCTTCTCTTGATTTCTTTCTGTGTATTCATTCATAACGTTTCAATAAAGAGAAGTTTTTGTTTTCTACAACATATTATTGTAGATGTGTTAAATATCTCATTTTTACTTTTTATTCCGCTGTAAATTATGTTTGGTGTAGTTCCTGGTGTAAGCAAATCAGTATCTACATTGCGTCTCTGTTCTTTATTTTTTCCAACTATCATAGCTATCAAAACTTTCACTTTTGTCTTGAGAGTCACAGAAAAGGTATAATTACTTTTATTTGAGATATCTCAAAGTTTTTCCCTCAACAGTATGAGTACTATTTTCCAAAAGATTCTAGTGAGCTATCACTAGGATACGTTACTAATATCGAGAATGTGGTAAAAAAAAAACCCTATGATTTTTCACGGATTTTACACTGTCATCAATGCAATTTAGTCAATATAAGACTCACATCAATGAAACTAATATCTACTAAAGAGATCAAAATGAAGGAAATGTGGTCCAAATATGGGACGTTATTACAGCGGAACAACAAAATAATCCGTCATAGTGGTTTTCGGTTTGTTATCTCCCTTGTAGAGTTTGGAAAGGGGTGCGTGTGTGTGTGAAGGTGCTCAAATGAGAACTAACATTAAATGAAAACCATGAGAAGTATTTACAATCATCGGATTAAAAATGAGTAAGTGGCTCAGATTAAGCACCTGTTACAAAGGTAGTGGTGACATTTTTGCAATTTATGTAAAATGTGAGGGTAGGATGTCATTTGACCTTCCCTTTTCTGCATTTGATACGTCATAATCCAAATTTCTCTCAAACTTCAAAATGAAATGTCTGTAAGTCGAATTTTTTTTAGAACACTGATTTTTTCGTCTCGACGAGATGAATAAAATGACATCCATAAAGATAGGATTTTGAAAAGAAAAAAAAATGATGAATATGAAATTCTCTAAATACACTTAGATTCAGTAGAATAAGTCTCTACTTAATCCAAGTTCAATGTTGAAAACACACATGGATTTAGTAGATAAGTATCTACTGAATCCAAGTTAGTGTTTAAAAATACGCATGGATTCAGTAGATAAATATCTACTGAATCCAAATGCAATGTTGAAAGTACACATGGATTCAGTAGATAATTAGCCACTGAATCCAAGTGCAATGTTCAAAATACACTTGAATTCAGTAGATAAGTATCTGCTTTATCCAATTGCAATTTTCAAAATACACATGAATTCAGTAGATGAGTAGCTATTGAATCCAAGTGACATAGGATAAGTAGATAAGTATCTACTGAATCCAGTTTATCTACTCAATCCAAGCGCAATGTTTAAAATATATTTATTCAATAGATAATTAGTGATGGATTGGTTTTCACATATATTATCTCCATGTTTTTAGATTATTTTTATTGACTTTTGATGTAATTTAGAATAGATTTGATGTAATTTTTGGTCTATCTTTGTTTGAGGAACTTTGTTGGAATTTGTATGATTTGAGACAGTTTTTAGTGCTATTTTGGTATATTGCAAAGTCCTGGATGCTCTAAGTGTTGAAGAATGATGATTGGTCAAGCTCAAAGTCAAAGTCAATGGGAGTCAAGAGACGAATGAAAGGAAGAAAATCGAAGAATATAGTCTGTCCTACCGGGCGCTCGCTCACTTCTGACCCGGGCGCTCGCCCGCGTGCGAAAAAAAGAAGATATCAACTTACTGCCTACCCGGGCGCTCGCCCGCCTCCCCGTACCAGCTTTTCCAGATTCAATTTAAAGTCGGGATTTTGGCTTATTTTCGAGGTTTTTACCCTAGTATCTCTCTAGTATAAATATTAGACTACAGCCACTTTATTTTCGGATGCTTTCTTTTAGGTTTTCTTTAGTGTCAAAGGTGTAATCCAGATTTGGGAGATTTATTTCATCATCAAGCGTTTATCCAGGTTTATGGTTTTTAATTATATTATTGTGATTCTTGTTATGTCGATGAGTAGCTAAATTCTTTGTTCATGGATTGAGTGTAGCACTATTGAATCTCTATGCTAAATTGTGCTTAATTAATATCATTCTTGTTCTTGTTCATTGGAATAGATCTTAATTCATTTAGAGATTTCAACAATATAAATTGATATTTTTGGTCTTTAAATCATCTAGGTATAAATTGTTTCACTAGCGTGGATAGTTTATATATTGACCGTATTCTTGTGATTAGATTTAATTGAGGACCTAGCGGAAATCAAAAGAGTCTAAAATCAATTGTTCTTTGGATCTTAATAAATTAATAGTGTGTGTTGTTGACCTAGCGGAATACATCACATAGAGGTAATAATAGGGATTGTAATCCGGTGACCAGACCGTCCCAACTCTTAACTAAGTGAACGATTTCTTGAACAAGTTTGGTAACTTTATTATTAAAAATAGCATAGAGTGAAGATAGTTGTGAATCCCAATCTCTGAATCTTTGTCATTCTTGAGTTCAATCTTTTCGTTGTTTTGCCTATTAATTTAGTTTTATTTCATTGCTTAGTAGTTAAAGTAGTTTAATCAATCAAATAAAATACCCCCTCTTTGGTTACTTTTACATTAATTAAATCAACTTGTTTATCCACGAGTCTCTGTGGTTCGACCCTTACATTTGTACATTGCTACTTCAGTACTTGTATACTTGCAAGGTATTTTTATTACAGTGGAATTTTATCCCTCAAGTTTTTGGCGCCGTTGCCGGGGACTTGTTGTGATTTACAAGTTAATTTAATCGATGTATGTTTGGTAGGCGTTCATTGGATCCCGAGTTGGTCCCTTTGAACGATAATATTGATAGATTTGATAGGGGCATTCCCTCTATTAGTGAGTCTGAATCTGAAACTTCTGTCACCGAGATAGAGGTAGTTTTAAGTGAATTAGAAACTTCTTCCACCGAGGAAGAAGAAATTGAAGCAGTGATGGCTAATCCTTTAATGAAAGAGTATGCTAGGCCCAAGGTCTACACATCGGTGTCGTGCATTGTCTTGACTGATGCAGCTAAGACCTATGAGGCAAAGGGCCATTATTTTAGTCAGCTGCCTAAGTTACAGGGTCTTCCCGCTGAAGATTTTTTGAACTTCTTGAGAGAGTATATGATGATTGTGTCGGGATTTCCAGTTAAAGATGGGGTCACTGACGAACAATTAAGGCTTAAATACTTTCCTTTTGCTCTTCAAGGGCAGCTAAAACTTGGCTAATGTTACTTTTTGCTAGGAGCATTAATACATGGGATGGGTTGCATGATGCTTTTCTTAAAAAATTCTTCCCACATGCCACTTTGGCCACCTTTAGACAGAAAATCATAGGGTTTACTCAAGAACAAGGTGAGCCATTTCATGAGTGATAGGTTTAAAATGTTACAAGTGCAGTGTCCCCATCATGCTTTTCCTGATGCCCTTTTACATCAAACATTTTATGGTGGGTTGAGTGCAGTTGACCAAGCTATGGTTAACAACGCAGCAGGTGGCTTTCTAGGAGCTAAAACTGTGGATCAAACTCAGGAACTATTTGAGATGTTAGGGGTCAATTCTCAAGAAAAAGGCTCTAGAGGAAAACCTAGGGGAGTATATGAGTTAAGTGGTGTGGATGAATTCACTAGACAGGTGGCCTTGATGAACCAAAATTTGGCAAAATTTAACATTAATATGGCTTCATCAAGTGCTAATGTTATATCTGATTTCTGTGCTAACTGTGGTCCTAACACTCATGCTACTAATGTTTGCCAAGTTGTTGCGCAGTGTGATTCTGAACAGGTTAATGCAATGCAAGGTTATCCCCCAAGACAGAATCAAGGTGGTATTTATTCTAATACTTATAATCCTGATTGGAAATATCACCCGAATCTGTCATGGAGGGGTAACCAAGGGAACCAGTTTCAACAAAAGCTTCTTTATCCTCCTCCCCCACAAGGGAATCCGGAACAGTAGCCCAAGCAATCCATGGAGGAGATGATGAGGTTAATGCTGCAAGAACAACAATAAATAAGGATGACGATGGAGCAACGAGAGAAGCAGCAGGATGCGGTCAACAAAAAGCTGGAGACCCAAATTGGTCAACTAGCTGAAGGCTAACAAGGACATAAGCCAGGAACTTTTCCAAGTTAAGGGAAGCAAGCCATGGCCATTACTGTCCTACATAATGGCAATCAGGTAAATAATGAGGTACTTCCTGTTTCTACGTCTCCTCCTGCCGTTAAGATTCCTGATAGTAACATTGTTGATAAAGGTACAAATGGAATGGGAAAAACTTCTAATACTGAGACTCCCACTCCCAAGCCATATGTACCTCCTATGCCGTTTCCTGGAAGTTTTATGAGGCACAAGTTGAATAAACAAATGTCGGAGCTATATGATGTGTTTTCAAAAGTTAATATTAATCTCCCGTTATTGAATGTGATAAAAAATATCCCTGCTTATGCCAAGTTTTTCAAAGAAATTAACTCCAGGAAACCTAAGTATGGGAAAGAGGAGAAATTGATCATGGGAGAGAGTGCTAGTGCTGTGGTTCGATAAGACCTCCCACCTAAACAAAAGGACCCCGGAAGTTTCACAATTTCCATTACTTTGGGGGATTCTACCAAGGTGAATGCGATGTTAGATCTTGGTGCTAGCATCAATTTATTGCCATATCACAAGTATCTTGAGTTAGGCTTGCCTAAGCTAAAACCCACTACATTGATCATTCAACTTGCTGATCGTTCCATTAGACGGCCGTTGGGTATTGTGGAGGATGTTTTAGTTCAAGTCGGTAAGTTGATTGTCCCTATAGATTTTATTGTTCTTGAAACTGTTAATAATGTTGGCGATCACCGTGAATCTCCCATATTGCTTGGGCGACCATTCATGGCGACCACAAACACCATAATTAAGGTGAATGCGATGTTAGATCTCTGTGCATGACATTATGAAACATCCTTTGACTGATGAGGACTCATGTAATTTTGTGGATGAGTTAGGTGAGTGCGTGCATGAGCACGTAGGGCATGAGAGTGATATCGGGAAATTGGAGAGTGTGTTGAATGGCGGTGAGAAAACTAGGGATAATGCGGATGTTCATGTCATGGCCATATCCCATAAGGCCGATGAACACCATTCTAGTGATGGCCCGTTTCACACCCTAGACCACTTCAATGAGTAGTCGGCGCCTCATATAAAATCTTGTACCCCTCTTGCTTCTTCGTGTTCTACAGGTACTAGTAAGAATGAAAAGAGCCCAAAGTGAAAAAGTAAAAGCACAAGAGAGCCTCAAAGATCCCATGTGTTTTCCCAGAATTAATTAAAAAGGGATTTTATGTGTGGGCAATTGTGGGCATTAATGCAAGAGAACACTTAAGGTGGGCCAAAGGCAGAAAAGCGAAAGCCAGAGTCAATGTGGCCAATATCCACCCCAAATAAAAATGGGGTCACCGTCGGGCTAACGACGTTAAACAAATGTGCTAATTGGGAGGCAACCCAATGAGGTAATATTTCTTTTGCTTTCATTTTATTGTTTTGTCGTGTCATCCTTCATGGATCTCTCCGAGTTTGTGGGTTTATAGGGGAGTGTAAATAGTGTCACCCTCCAAAAATATTTTTTGTTTTTGAGTCAATTTTTTTTTTATTATTGAGTCGTTTTAATTTTTATAAAGGATATTATGCTTGTGATGTTTGTTTGTGGTGACGTGCAGAGTTTCAATCCAACCGGAGTTGGAGCGAAAAAAAAGGGCTGATAATTGGACCAGGCGCCCGCTCACTAAGCACCAGGCGCTGGCTTACCTTGTCAAAAACTGGCATAGTTTCTAAAAAAACAACGAGCGCCCGCTCGCCACAATCCATGTGCCCGCTCGCGTTACCAGGCGTCCACTCGTATTGTACCAGGCGCGCGCTTACCTCGGCGTTTTTGGGGGTACAGTCTGTAAAAGGGCGAGTGCCCGCTCGATTCCATACACGCGCCCGCTCGCTAGACGGGAATGGACTCCCTGGACCAGGTCAAAGGCGAATTTGGGGGAATTAATCTCTAATTTTTTTCCTCATCTGCCATTGGGACCATTTTTTCCCGCCTCCGCAGTGATTGGTTGGAGGTATTCCTATCCCTTATCTTTATACTTTTATGTGAGAGCATTGGGGGCAATGCTCAGTTTTGGTTTGGGGGTAGGGATACCTATGGTGATTGATTGATGCCGTGATTTGTTGTATAGTTAGTAGTAAAAAAATGAAAAATAAAATAAAAATAAAATAAACAAATATAAAAGAAAAGAGAGACTAAGTGAAAACCTGAAAGGGCACCTAGGCAAAAGGAGAGGTAGTGAAAAAGATCCTATAGCGGAGGAGACATAAGGGAGGTTTGGAGTGTTTTGGTATGATTTCATTGTGGTGTAGGAGGTTCGGTTAGAAGCGATAGGATAGAAAATCCTCATCTTTCTTTTTGGAGTAATAAGGGGCGTTGGAGCTAATTATGAGGTAAATCATTGTTAAGAACCTATCCTAGCATTGATTTCTTTTTGAGGGAGATTGTAGTGAAAGATAAGCGTGGGGGAAACCTAGAACATTTTAGTTCCCCCTAGCTTTGGTGTGTGGGCCCTAGTCGGATACGATTTTATTTGTTTATTATTGGTGTTGCTATCGATTAGGGCCATGGTTACTCTTTTTTTGTGAAGTTATAAGGGGACGGAGTTCTTTTCACTCCGTGTTTTATTTCTTTTCTTTGACTTGGTTGATGAGGATATAGAGGAGATTAGGAATCATTTTCCTCCATGCTACGCTTGATAGAACGGTGTTTAGATGTGGGGTTAGGAATATTACTCAGGGACGAGTAATGGTCTAAGCATGGGGGAATTTGATGGATTGGTTTTCACATATAGTATCTCCATGTTTCCGGATTATTTTTATTGACTTTTGATGTAATTTAGAATAGATTTGATGTAATTTTTGGTCTATCTTTGTTTGAGGAACTTTGTTGGAATTTGTATGATTTGAGACACTTTTTAGTGCTATTTTGGTATATTGCAAACTCATGGATGCTCTAAGTGTTGAAGACTGATGATTGGTCAAGCTCAAAGTCAAAGTCAAAGTCAATGGGAGTCAAGAGACGAAGGAAAGGAAGAAAATCGAAGAAAACAGTCTGCCCTACCGGGCGCTCGCCCGCTTCTGACCCGGGCGCTCGCCCGCGTGCGAAAAGAAGAAGATATCAACTTACTGCCTAACCGGGCGCTCGCCCGCTTCTGACCCAGGCGCTCGCCCGCCTCCCCATACCAGTTTTTCAAGATTCCTTTTAAAGTCGGGATTTTGGCTTATTTTCGGGGTTTTTACCTTAGTTTCTCTCTAGTATAAATATTAGACTACAGCCACTTTATTTTCGGATGCTTTCTTTTAGGTTTTCTTTAGTTTCAAAGGTGTAATCAAGATTTGGGAGATTTATTTCATCATCAAGCGTTTATCCAGGTTTATGGTTTTTAATTATATTCTTGTGATTCTTGCTATGTCGATGAGTAGCTAAATTCCTTGTTCATGGATTGGGTGTAGCACTATCGAATCTCTATGCTAAATTGTGCTTAATTAATATCATTCTTGTTCTTGTTCATTGGAATAGATCTTAATTCATTTAGAGATTTCAATAATATAAATTGATATTTTTGGTCTTTAAATCATCTAGGTATAAATTGTTGCACTAGCGTGGATAGTTTATATATTGACCGGATTCTTGTGATGATTTAATTGAGGACCAAGCGGAAATCAAAAGAGTCAAAAATCAATTGTTCTTTGGATCTTAATAAATTAATAGTGTGTGTTGTTGACCTAGCAGAATACATCACATAGAGGTAATAATAGGGGTTGTAATCCGATGACCAGACCGTCCCAACTCTTAACTAAGTGAACGATTTCTTGAACAAGTTTGGTAACTTTATCATTAAAAATAGCATAGAGTGAAGATAGTTGTGAATCTCAATCTGTGAATCTTTGTCATTCTTGAGTTCAATCTTTGCGTTGTTTTTGTGTATTAAGATCTAAGCATGGATACTCTCTTAGAACAACCTCTCTCATCTATATATTATTTCACCTCTCCCTAGTGCTTACATATATCTATTTCCTTCTCCTTTTTGACCTCAACTTGATCTCTACCAACTCCCACTACAATTTATACTCCTTTTCTCCTCTATCTCCATAAGGTTTAGGACTCCACTCCCAACAATCTTCCACCTGAAAACTAAAACCTTAACAAAAATACATAGTAACCGATCCCGTCAAACTCCCACCTGAGAATGATCCACCAAATATTGTATCACAGAGAACTAAGCTCCTCCTTGATGATGATGAGCCTCCACACTCCCTCCCCCCCATCACGATGAGCCACCACACTCTCCCCCGTTATAAACCTCCACGCTCAAGTAATAAGGCGAGATAAAAATAAGCGATGGTTATCAACTTCTACCTTGATTTCTCTCTGCAAGTCTAACTTCACCTTCTCCCTCCAGATCCAATTACTCGCAATACTCCCCCATAAAACTTAGACACACCTTGTCTATTTCATTGTCTTCTTACGGTCTTTTCTCACTCTATGTTAGGTACTGTGACTCGTTCTCCTTGCTGACCAGCTATAAGTAGTCACCTATACACCCCAACATGCCGTTTGTTGATGTTTCTCTCTTTTACATTAACAGGCCGGTCTACAAGCTTCTTTCTCCCACCTGGAGCGAATATTAATGTTGTAGGTAGATTACAACATCTTCTACTTCCTTGAATCTCCTTGAGCTTACTACCGGTCGCTCACATATGTCGCTTGCGAGAAGCCCTCCTCTTCTCACGTGGTCAAACCGGATTATACCACTAACCCACACACCATTGCAAAATAGTTTTCTCACGTCTCTTATCCTTGCAACTATTCACCGGTTAACTCCTCCGAAATTGCCTGATGCACTAGAATTTAACACCCATAAATTCTGACTATTATCCACTAAGGATTTATGCATCTGCGACCTCCTTTGCTATGCGTCTCTCCTTTTCATCATCGGTTGCCTCCGTAAGTGCCTGATGCATCTCTTCCTTTTCTTTCATATTTTTTCTGTCGCTTAAATTTGCACTAAACAAATTTCTCTCCTAGCGATCTTTCTCCGACCCAACTTGACTGCCCCATAATCCCTAGAACACCTCCGATCCATATAGATCTTTGCATCTCCAAATCCCACCTCGTATCTCGGCAGATATCATCTTGGATCTAAGCCATGATCAACTGAATATCTGCAACCTCCTTACTATGATTTCCTGCAATCTGAACCATCTGAATCTGCTTGCGCATGCACCTGGCAATAGAATTTTCTGGATCTATGCACTTGAATCTAGATATTCTGAAGCCTCTGATTCAATCAAATCTAGGGCCCTTGGATCTCCTGAACCAAAGATCTTGATACAAGTTGTAGCGGATTGGGGAGGGGGGTTCTCCACATCCACCTAGCCCATACTGGTAGTCCTAACATATGAGAATAACTAACACACGATAATATGAAAGAAATAACACCATGAATTTGATAACCTAGTTCGTCAATACGTGACTACATCTGAGGGCACCAAGCCAGGATATCACTATAATAATATATGAAGACTTTTACAACTTTACATATGAAATCACTAAGATATAATCATGGCTACTTTCCTAGAACAAGCTCTCTCACCTATATATTATTTCACCTCTCCCCAAGAGGACACACAACACGGTCATGGCCGGGTTGTAGGATCTTCCCCTATGGCTTTCCTAGGCACCCGACCCCCTCCTTGACACTATTTGTGGCTCTCCAATGTGTATCCTAGCACTCTCCAACAAGCACAAAGATCGCGCACAATATTTTGGACGAAACTATATGTTTGTATAGGTGTAGGAGAAACCCTAAATCTATCCGTGAAAGAGATCTTGTCAAAATAGGAAAGGGTTAATTGCAATTTGGTTCCTGACTTTGTTCAAAATTTGCAATGTTGATGCTGTCTTTTCAATTTCGCCAATTGGTATACTCACTTTGTCATTTTGTTGCAATCCAATTACAAAAGTAACTAAGTGTTAGTTTTCTAACAGATTTTATGTCATGTGACTAGCACATGACGTTTTAAGTGACACTTTAATATATTTTTGGAGTTACACATATCCGATTGATATGATTCTTTTTTAAAATTGAAACTAAAATTTGAATTTACAACATATATTTTTTCGGCAATTTTTTGGGTTATTGGATTATTTTATATTAAATCTTCATTTTAACTATTAAAAAAACATGAAATAATAATATAAAAAAATGTGTTAGCCTCAAATATGTTTCATATGAAGTAAATGTTATATGTAGATTATCAGTTCATAAAAATACTTGATAGAAAAAAAGGGAGAGGTAGAAAATGATGAATCTGGGGTAGAGTGCATGTGGAAGGGGTGATGCGGGAACATGGCGGAGGGGTAGAGGATATCAAACGTTAGGAAAGAAGGTATATCACTGTGGAAGTTCTAATTTTTTTCATATTATTTTTCCCATGTCCTCTATTATTTTAATATTTTCATTTATTTAAATTACAAATTAATACTCCCCCCGTCCCATTTCAAATTGCAAATACTAGGTTGGCACGGGGATTAAGGGAAAAAGTGAAAAAAATGATGTGTTGTGAGTGTTGATAGTTGAGTGGGAGAGAGAAAGTGGGGTAGAGAATAGTTAGTGGGTTAGTGGATGTGAGTGTGCAAGTGGGTTAAAACTTGCCATTTTTGGATTTTGCAATTTTAGTTGGGACACCCTTTTTGACAACTTTTGCAATTTGAAATAGGACATAGGGAGTATAATGTAATTAGTTTACCAAAAAAAAATTGTCAAAAAATATATGTTGTAGATTTAAGTATTAGCGTCTGTTTAAAAAAAAAATCATACCAATCGGATATGTAGCTTCACAAACATCTTAAATCGTCATGTGCTAGTTATATGACATAAAATCTGTTAAAAAACTAACACCTAGTTACTTTAGTAGTCGGATTGCAACAAAATGACAAAGTGAGTATACCAATTGGCGAAATTGAAAACACAGCATCAAAATTGTAAATTTTCGAAAAAGTCAGGAACCAAATTGCAATTAACCCAAATAGGAAACTATAGAAGATCTGGACTGTTTTTCGTCATGCTCGACCGAAGCCCATGTGGTGCTCGGCCGCGCACAAGCCTCAAAATCAACACACTCAATGTGCAGCTTTGCTCGGCCGAGGCATGGACACTGCTTGGCCGTGCACCCCCTGTGCTGACAGATTTCTGTTTCCTTCTCCTTTTTGACTTTAACTTGATCTCCACCAACTCTCCTGCGTTGTAGACTCTTTTTTTCCTCCGTCTCCTCACAGTTTAAGACTTCACTCCCAATTAGGGATGGCAATTTCATCGAACCCGACCCGTTTCCGAAACGTTTCGGTCCGAGCGGGGCGGGTTTGGTAACCAAATTCCAAAACCCGACGGGTTAGGGTCCGGGTTTGGTAACACCAGTTGACCAGCCCGAACCCGACCCGCCCGACCCGCATGCTTAGTTCATGTAAGGTTTTCCTATTCTACCCTTATACCACTCCATTATTACCCCCATACTTGGTATATTATTAAGCCCTCTTTGTTGAAGTCTTAGTTACAAACTTAAAAATTTTTGTATGTTGGAAATGGGCTAAAGCCCAAATATGATGAAGTTATTGATGAATCAAAAAAAATGTTGTTGTGTAGTCGGGCCGGGTTCGGGCGGGTACGAGTTTGATTACCTTCGGGTCGGGTCCGACCCGGGTTGAATGGTATTTTGCTCGGATCGGGTTCGGGCAAACCCGACCCGTTGCCATCCCTACTCCCAGCCCATCTCATATGAATATTTTTCCTTATTGTGAATTAAACGGGAGTTCATAAAAATATTTGTCTCTTAAGAATTGGAGTTTTCGAGAAACCGATGGGGATTAGCCCCTTCTTTATAAGTGGGATCAATAAGCTTTTTTTTTTTTTGAACTCCCCCTACAGAGAAACGAAACATGGACACATCTTGACCGCATGCTACAACGCGACTTTGTCATGGTTTTGATTTTGCTTTTATTTTTGTCCAAATCATTTGTACTATTTTTGTATATATAAACACGTATAACAAAAATCTAACAGCTTAGATAATCCCACGAAAATCACCATGACATTAGCATAACGTCAACCCTAATATGTAAGAGTTCTAAGCTTCTTAGTGATGCATGTAACTAGTGATGAAAATTGTGTACCCTATTTTGGAAGATTGTCAATGCATCATGCATGTACACAAATTTCAACTCGAAAGTAGTCACGTGACTCTATGTAATTACCAAACTATTATGATTCCAAAATGAGTAACTTTTGGTATTCAAGATCGGACAATGATAATCATAGTGAAAACTCAAAGGGAAAACTTATAGTGAAACACTTTAATCCGTTGGATGAGTTTTTAGCAGTGGGGTCTACAAAGATTTATTACAATCCAACGGATCATAGAGTTTCGCTATGAGTTTTCTCTATACATATCATTATCCTTCAAGATCATGAACAAACAAGGATACCATTTTCGGATGGAGATCATGTTGAATCGGTGATATAATTTCCCATACGAACATCTAATCACGCAAAAATACGTGAGCGAACATTAACATATACTGAATTTAATACATTTAAGTACGCAAAACTCATCAACCCCTTAAGCCTACATGTCTTTAATTTAATTAAAGAGAAGAGTGATCAGTAGGGCAATTATTCTCACTCAGCATAGACAGAGCATGAGTCTTCTTCGGAGTAGTAATCCGACTTACAAACATATATCCCAATAGTGCAAAGCATAGGCTATTACATATAGAGGAGTCCATACCAAGTTCCATCTCATTGTAAACTTGCAAGTTCCAAGAAGTGGACGCGCGCGCACACACAGTGAGAGAGAAGAAAAGAGAAACGAAGATGACCTTAGTCCTAACCATGATCGATATGTTAGAGGGAGAGAGAGAGAGAGAGAGAGAAACCCCAAGGGACTCAAATATTTTCCCCGGGGTAACTATCTGATGCATTTGAGCTCCATTTCCATTAATCGAGCCCTTGATACCTAGCTAGAAGTTGGTAACCTAAATCTAATGCAATAACTAAGCTTCCTACTAGTATTATTTCGGTTCAACATGGCTAAAACATCCATTGTTTAGGCAAAAGTGCCTGTACATTAATTCAAAAGTGACACCATCTATCCTTACCCTAAGGACAGATGGGTTTTTTTCGAGCTACAGATGAAAACAAAGTGGGTAAAAAGATAGAGAATTTCAAGAAAAATAAAACTTGATACTATATATAAGTAGTTAGTCAAGGTTGAAAATCTCAAGACTAGGATTAAATTTTATAAATGAAAAAACTTCAATGGGCAGCCATTGCCCATGATTTTGTTTTGCACAAAAAACTATTGCTAGCTACTTAAAATAAAGTTTCTTATGAAGATGAAAAATGTTTCAATAATTTCGAAAAATTGACCAGTTTTGTTTAGCCTCTCCAGGGCTAAGTTAAAAAACGGTGTAGCCTTTTTCAGGCTGGACATTTGAAGACATTTGTTTCCAACTTATGAAGCAATCTTTTGACTGCTTTTGAGTTGGAGAATGCACATCATGCTTTGGTTCTCTTGTCAGGGACCCTGCCTTTCAAGAGAAGCAATTTGGGGAAGATAGAAAGTATTCCTCCCCCCGCCCCCCAATTCTGATTGATGTAACCCCTACTGGGGGCTATCATGCACGAAATGACCCGAATGCTCATGCAAGAGCCTAACTCCATGAGGAGAGAGATAGAAAGATAGATAGAGGAGAGATAGAACCATGGTTGGGCCAAAGGTCTTCTTTTCAGAATTACCATTCTGAAGGACAAAGAGAATTACGGCTTGATGAATCTCTTAGTGATGAGGAACTGGGGATTGCAGAGCACCCTTGGTCAGGCCTGTGGCACAGCAAAACAAACTGTCACAGATATTAGTATCTTTATTCGGCATGTGCATGACGTTGCATATGATACTATAAGAAACTGTATACGTTCGAAAAAATATAATAGTTCAAGGAAAAGACATGTGCATGACATTGCATAGTATGATCCTATAAGAAACTCTATGCGTAGAGTTTAATTTACATTATATCCGGCTAATTACTTGCAGCTTCATATCCCCTTATATAAATCACTGAATGAACCTTTATGCGTATTTCAAAAACATGAACAATTTTTGCTGTCTCTATCATGGATCCACTTTGTAGTTTTTTTAAGGTCTTTAAGGTCTTCTTCTGGTTGTAAGAGTTTTTGGTGTTTCAGGTAAGTAACTTTCGAACACATTCTGATTCTAAATTTCAACATTAATGTTTGACATATCATAGAGTATAAGAACCTACTATGATTACATAATCATATACTCAACCACATACCCATTTTTGCAATAATAAAGTTCTTTATATCAGAAATTCATGGCATGCATAGTACGTCATCTTAATTCATCTAATCTTTTTTTTTCCCGATAAAATGCTTCTATTCAATTATCGTTTGATTTTTCTACGACATTATCTATAATAAGATAAATAATGATTATGGAGCAATGATATTTATCAAAAGCTAAACAAAGTTTATAAATTTAATTAGCAAAAGGAGAAGGGTACGGGGTGATGATATGTAATAATAATTTACAAACCTGATTGTAAAGGAGGCGTGGCTGCTGGAAGGGACATGGGGGTACCATAGTGCAGTGGGTAACCTCCCGCTGAGTAGTGAAAGAGTTGGTGCTGGTGTTGTGGATACTGTAGACCATAGCCATGTCCACCTGTGTAACCTGTCGCTCCGCCACCACCACCAGTATTGCCTTCTCCAATGTTCAGATATGGGTAGTAGGCTGCGCCACCAGTGATCATTCCACCAGCCCCCGCTGCGTACATTACATACTGATTGGCTGTTCCTCCATACACATTATAGTAACTCTGAAACACCATATATAATCAAAGTAACTTCGCTAACCAAGGTGCAAATATTATCTAAAGCAGTTAAGTAAATATAATTGCATGTCTGAAAATAGGTGAGAAGTTGCAAATATTATCAACATGGAGGGAATGTTAAATAACAGTTGTCCTTGTCCTTTTAACACGCTTTTAGACATGCATTATACTCCGCTCCCTCCATTCTGATCGGTGGCGGAGCCAGGAATTTTCATCAATGTGGGCAAAAAAATTGTAGTGTATTATTTCTTTTACTCTAAAGGGGGCAAATTTCAACAAATTGCACTAAACTCCCAATTTTTTTGTAAATTTTGCACTAATAATTTTTATTTTTATTTTGAAACCAATGACGACAATTGCCCTCTTTAGCCTCATACTAGCTCCGCCACTGATTCTGATAAAATGTTGACATTTGAAAAGTGTGTAAATAATTAACGGGGATATAGTGTCCTTAGATATTGTCCTTGTGGTTTAGATAATAGTTTTCGTACTAACCGCTGGGTAAGCGTAATCCGGGGAATAGCCGGCAGAATACCTGAACATACAGTAACAAAAGTTAGAAAATGAGAACGAATAAAAGCATAAGGTCCAACTCTTGTAACTCTAGTAACCTGGAAAAGGCAAAGAAAATTAAGTAAACCCATATCAAGAAAGATGCAAAAGAATAGAAAATGAATAGGAATAAAAGTATAAGACCCAACTCTTGTAGCTCAAGTAATCTGGAAAAGGCAAAGAAGATCAAGTAAACCCATATCCAGAAAGATATGTAAGCTGGCTCTAATTATTTTATAGATAATAACTACATAAAATATCAGAAAAAACAAGACAAATTCTGGTATGGAGAAGTTTCAAAAGAAAAAAAAAAGGACAAGCTTTAGGGTGAGGATGAGCTGTAACATAATTTTTGTGGATGTGATTCTGAACAGCTGACTTTGACTGAGCACATGGAGAGAGATTATGAAGATGATGATGGTGGGGGAAACATGGGGAGGTGTGGAGGAGCACGCGCGAATATAATACAGAGGCATGCAATTCATTAGTTGGCAATGTACATGGAAATGGACTGGAGAGAAAGAAAAGAGAGATATGACAGTGTCCCTTCTCAAAATAAACGACTTTTTTTATTCATAATCATGAATAAAATAAGTGTGTTTATGATTGAAATTATGACTAATTAATAAAGGTAGGATTGATAAATTAATTACCCATAAACATTAGCAGCAGTATAAGGTATCCCTTGCTGGATAGCATAATGAGGGTACGTTGCTGCAGATGGGAAAGCTGTTCCCAGACCCACTTGATACCCCCCTCCGGTGGCTGCTGCCACCGCCTGAAAAGCGCTCATCAACCTGAAGCTCCTTCCTCCGACTCCACCTCCTGCTCATTCAATTTAACTTGATCAGTGTCTCAATATTCTTCTTTATATCATATAATTATCTATTTTATATGCATACATTAGTGAGTATATATACAAGAAACATAAAATGGTGTTGAACATATCTTACAGAAGTAAAATGACCATAAAATGTGTATGTATGAAAGTGAATTAAAGTTAAAAGGGGTTCCCAAAACAGTATAATGAGCTGTCATATGCTTTTTTTCTTTACTTCATACTTTTCCATAACTGGAAGAATCCCTTGTATACACCATACAAAATACAGTCTGATTTATACATGAAATATGTGAACACCTTACATAACTTGACCCTAAATACTTGTAATAACTAGGGCTTTAATTTGTAATTTCATGTAAAAGGAAGAAAAATAATGAAGGATATAAGAAATCTTACACTATTATGGCAAGACATAAAATACTACTCGATTTTAATTCGAACCAAATCAAACTCAAAAGAAACTAAAATGGGGGAGGGAGTATAATGAATATGAACAAAAAATCTGTCAATAATGTGCTTTAAATAAATTATGCTACACAACACCTCTCTACATAAAAAAAAAAAAAAAAAAAAAAAAAACAGATTTGGTACAAATTTTATGCATTATTTTGTATAGAATTGTACCGAGTTTGGGTGTGGAAGGTTTAGAGCGTTGAACACCCAAGGAAGCAAGGTTGCAGTTGCCTCTCCTTCCGTCGATCACCGGAGCTGCATCTACGCACGCTCTCATGGCCGCATCCGATTCTCGGAACGTAACCTAATCAAATCAAATCATCCGTACATAATCAAAATTAATATAAATTAAATTAAATCAAATCAAATCAAATTTTGAAGAGATTTTGGACATACGAAGCCATATCCTTTGGATCGGCCGGTGGATTTATCGGTGATGACGACGGCCTCTAAGATCTCACCAAACTGTTCAAAATGTTTATTCAAGGTTTCCTTTTGGGTTTCCCAAGCCAAACCTCCAACAAACACTTTATTGTAAGTTGTATCCCCGAATTGACCTTGTCCTCCACTCACATTTCCGTTCAAAGTCATCTTCGTCGGAGCAACTTTTCCGATGGATACTCCGATGAAATTGTAAATGAAATGCGTCTTGAATCAATTCTAGAGAGAGATGACAGAGGAAGATCAAAAAATGGTGAGTGTATAAATTGAATGAATGAATGGATGGAGAAGGTGGAGTTGATGATCAGAGAAGACAGTCGAGTCAGAGATACAGCGAGGAGGAAAAGAACATGAAAGGAGAGAGAGAGAGAGAGAGAGAGAGAGAGAGAGGGGGAGGGAGAAATTGGAGGGAAGGGGAAGGCAAAAGGTGGGAAAAAGAGGAGAGAGAGAGACTGAAGGGACCAATGAAATGGGCATGAATTATACTTGCTTCTTTCCCTCCTCTAAGGTTTTTAGTTTCATTTTCCACGTTATTAAAAAATTAAAGCAAATTTGAGTATAATAGTGGGTAGAAGATATAATTGTTCTTTATAAAACAAGTAGGTGAAAAGTAAATAGGTAAATGATGAACTTTTTGTAATATATGAACTTTTTATGATAACAAGAATATCCAAAATGCTATTCAGTTTTATCATTTAAAGATTAAAGAAATAAAAACTTTAAACTGTGACATATTTTAATAACTTTAAACTTAGACGGAGGGAGTACTACCAACGCCATGTCGTCCATACCTGCTTACTGCTCTTTGACATACCCACGCTCATGAAAGGAAGCGTGTCTGACACGAACCTAGTCAAACTTGTTCTTTTTGGACGTTATTTATTCCCCATAAAAGGAAATGAAATATTTCTCAAAACCCCATAAAAGCTACTAATATCCCCTCCGGCCTAAAAAGAACTTAAAATAATTAATTTAATCTCAGTTTAACCAAAATAATTGTTTTAATGAAATAAATTATATCATTGATATGTCATTAAAATATTATTAACAATATTTTTGAGTTTTTAAGTTAATTGAATTAACTTATAAAGTTTCAATTAAAATAATACTCCCTCTGTCCCTAAATGAGTGTCCATTTTCAAGAAATCTTTGTCCCTAAATGAGTGTCTTTTTTTAACATAACTTTCTCCCTAAACGTTTTTTTTCGAAAAAAATTTCACCGGTTTCTTTATACGTGCAAAACTAATGGTTTGGAAAGGAGATTACAAGATTATATATGAATCGTTGTTACCAAATTGTTCAAAAAAGTTAAGATTTTCAGTGTCCCTTAAAATGAAATTTGGACACTCATTTAGGGACAGAGGGAGTAATAAAAAGTGGACTATTATTCTGCCACGGATGAAGTAGTAAATGTCTAAAACAGATATATCAAAAACTCAGAACACTTCAACAGGCATACTCCCACCCTCTCAATGGGATGGTCTCCTGTAAAGCGCGTTTTTCCTAATGGTTAGGAAAAACGTATTTTTCAAAACCACCAGAAGACTTTATATTGATATCTAGAAGGCTTTATACTGATATCCAGGACCCTTCTGGCTATCACTTTCAAAGGTTCTGGCTATCAATCTCATATCCAGAAGGCTTTATATTGATATCCAGAACCAGAGAACCCATCTGGCTATCACTTTCAAAGGTTCTGGCTATCACTTTCAAATGTTCTGCTATCAATCTCATATCCAGAAGGCTTTATATTGATATCCAGGACCCATCTGTCTATCACTTTCAAAGATTCTGGCTATCAATCTCATATCCAAAAGCCTTTATATTGATATCCAGAACCTTTGAGAGGTTCCGATTATTTACAAAAATGCCACCGCATTTTTTTGAAACACGTTTTTCCTAAACGTTTGGAAAAACGCGTTTTTCCCAAGATTTTGTGCCTCTCAATCCCTCGATCATGCAATCACATCGTCGCCCACCTGTCTCTTATGACGCTCCCACCCTCTCCTCGCACCTGCCCTAGCCAAGCTTAGATTCAAGCTTGCTCGGACGGCAAGTCATAACTTCCGGTTGCGAAACAACCCTCCCCCCTACACGCAACAACAAACCACTTATAGTTAATGTATTAGAGTAAAAACTGATTTTGAGAGTTCAAACATGAGAATTTCACTAATTTATGTTTTTATGGATATTTGTATATTATTTATACTTTTGAAGAAAAAAACAACTCAAAGAGTAGTGTATACTCCCTCCGTCCCATACTTATTGCTACCAAATGAGAGTGCGTAGGGAGTAAGAAAATATGTTGGAAATATAAGTATTGTGAGTGGGTAGGAGATAGAAAATAAGTTAGTGGATAGTTGTTGTGAGTGGACAAAAGAGAGAAAAATGAATATTTTGGGCAAGTAGCAATAAGTATGAGACGCCCTACATTATTCGTTTTCATTATTTAATTTGAATTTTGATTTGAATATGTTAAAGGTACATGATTTAACGTAATGACTGAATGTATTATTACTGTTAGGATTCATTGTTAGTACACCCACTTAATTTGATTGATCCAAGCCACATGTCTTTTTATGGATTTAGGACCACATGTAATGAAGTTGTACTTCAATTTTTAGATAAGTCCATTTCTAGATTTCTGTTTGTCTAGGCTGAGTATTTAGTTTGGTTAACCTAGCGGTTTAGTTATTAAAACCTCACTTGTGCCATCTTCAGACCGCCAGCATAAAGCCGCAAGTATTTCATCAAACCGCACTCTGTGGCTTTGATGAAACCGTTCTTCAAATCTCATTTGGAACCTTAGATGGAAACTTGATGGAACCGCTATCATAAAATCGCGAGCTTCAGTTTCGTTATGAAACCGCACATCAAGTTCATCATTGGAACCGCTCCTATGCCTGGTGGAACCACACAGTAAATGAAGAATTCGCTAAGTCATTTATTCCTTAGACAAACATTCCCTTTTCAACCGTAAAGGAATGTTTTATGTCATGTCAAAATAACTCTAAGTTAACTTGGAGTTACTGCAAGGAATGTTGGTTTGTCTATCAGTTTGAATTGTTTACCGTTAGTCCTTTCTGCAACAAAAGACAATTATCAGGTAGTGGTGCTACAACTACCTAGGACTACAAGACAAAACAAAGGACGAAAATGACAGCTCAACCAATGGGATTTCGACAGTACTGTACCCTTCATATTTGATTCAAATCTTTGTCCAACGGTCACAAGGGTGCACTGCTTATAAATAGCTTTCATTTCTCAACAATGAAGGTTGCTGAGCTTTAAGAGATTTATTCCCAAGTGTTCAAGTTTGCTTTGAAGATTGAAACCCATAAATTCAAACCTTCAACCATCTCCTTAGCAAACCCAGATTTCTTCATCAAGCTTCAAGCCTATCAACCATTCATACTCAGCCTTTACACAGAAAGTTTTTCACTTGCTCAAACCATCATTTAGATACTTAGAGCATTTGATTTCTTTCCTCACACACACACCCGATTTATATAATCACATAGATTATATACTTCGAATACACCGGTTGTTATAATAGTTTTATAGGTTAGATTGTTTAGTTAGAGTTTAGATTCATCTTGTAAAACCTCCTCTAATTAATACAAGTCTAGTAGCTATTAGAAAATCCTAGACTAACCAACTAGGTAGAGGACATAGTTCATTCAAGAACGAACCTCTTCAAATTGTGTGTTTGATCTTTACTTTTCTGTCATGTTATTTACTTTTATGTTTGTGGTCTATAACTTGAATCCATATACGAAATGACTTGAAAAGTGAATTGTGTTTTTCTTTGATCTTCAAGTTGAACTTATCTGTTGCATCATTGTGTTTTCAACCCGAGTCAAACCGCCAAACTCTTTAACTATCCTTTTGGCCAAACCGCAAAACTCCGCTGTGCATTTTATCAGTTCGGTTTAAGTGATTTGAACCGTAGTTAACCAAACTGATAAGTACTCGGTTGATTTTCAAGGGTATTTTACGAAAAAGTTTGGACCGCTATTCACCCCCCTCTAGCGGTTCTATACCCTTGTTGCCCTCTGGGACCAACAAGTAGTATCAGAGCATATCCACCAAAACTTGTTTTTACACGCTTAACCGCTTGGGTGCTGATCCAATGGCAAACACAAACACCCATATGATGCAAACATCCAATTTGAATCACTTACCGATTCTGGATGAAGATAGTTTTATCTTTTGGAAAGATAGGATGATGAAATACATGATTTCATGTGATCGTAGACTGTGGACCGCGGTTAAGGATGGACCATACGTTCCTATGAAAACTAATCCACGTACAGGAACCGCAGAAGAAGAAGCTGAAATCAGGAAGTTGGAAAGTGAGTGGACTGAAGCACACTGCAACAATGTGGATTTTGATAGAAGAGCTATGTCCATGCTAGTTTCAGCTATTGACTTGAGGACTCATTCTAAGGTGCTTCACTGTACAACCGCAAAGGCTACCTGGGATGCTATAGTTGACTTTCTAGAAGGAGATTCAGATACCAAGAAGAACCGCCTCTATCAAAAGAGAAGGCTCTTTGACTATTTTGTTAAGGACCCTAAGGAATCTCTTAGACAATGCTATGAGAGGTTTATTGATATTGTTAATGTTTGTTTTTCTCTTGGACATGTCTATTCTAATACAGATTTGAACATGAGATTCATGCAAGAACTTGGTAGCAAATGGCTGATCAAAACTACTAACATTGAAGACAACAAGGACTTGAAAGCTCTTGATCTTCGACACTTGTATGCCATGCTGAAAGTTTTTGAATTCAAGCTTGAAGAGGTCCATAAAACCGAAAGTAGATTTAAGACCCTATCTCTAGCCGCATTCAACAATACCTCATCTCCAGTTTACAATCCAGACCATCATCAAGCCGCACCTCACCTCCACTTGCAAACCGCTCCTCCTGATCAAAATGTTCCTAGATACAATCCTCAAACCGCACCTCCTGATTATTACCAGCAGTCTCATCAATCCTATTCTCAATCACATCAACCATATCCTCAACCTCATCAATCTTATCAGCAGTCTCATCAATCCTACACTCCTCCTCAAAGTTCTTATTCTCAGAGTGTAGCATCTCAATCTTCATGCTCTAGTCAAGTTGATTTTGATGACATGGATGATGAAGAACTTGCTTTATATGTGAAGAAATACACCAAGTTCAGGAAGAACAATAGATCTCAATTTCCATCCCCCAAAGGACCTGCAAAGTTTGCCCCTCCAACCAGATTCAACAAAACTGCAGATCCTAAGAAAAGGGATGACCTGGTCTTTTATAACTGCAGACATCCAGGTCACTTTGCTTCAAGTTGTCCCAAACCGCGATATGAAGCCGCACCAGCAAAGAAACCATTCAACAAGAAGTTTGTCAAGAGAAGAGGAATGGTAGCTGACCAAGGGGATCAACCGCTGACATGGATGGGATCAGATTCAGATGAAAGTGATAATGAAGATGAAATTGCTAATCTCTTCCTAATGGGATTTGAAGAAAGAGTTGAAATTGACGAAAGCCTTTCACTGCCAAATCAACAAATGAAGTCAGTTTCACCAATGACTCCTGAGGCTAGATCAAGCAAAGCTCCTACAACACCAAACTGTACTCCTGAGGTTCAAGCAGACATAAGCCATGATGACCAGGTATTAGAACGTGCTAATATTATATGTCAACAACATACTGTGCTTAAAAAGGTATATAAACTAATGACTGCGGAACTTGAAGATTCTTAAAAGGAATGCAAGTCCCACAAGGAGGAAATTGAGAAACTTAAGTTCCAAATTGCTGGGATTTCATTAATTGAGGAAGAAAACCGCTATCTGAAGGCTAGATCCGAGGCACTTCTCACCCAAATCCATGATCTTACTGTATAAAGGGATGACCTTTAAAAAGTGACCGATGCATGGACTAAGTCTGGTGTCACCATGGAACAAATTCTAAGTTCACAAATTCCTACTTCGGATAAAAGTAGATTGGGGTTTAAAACCAATGATGGGTGTAAGTTTCCTTGTTTCTGTTCCGAAGGTGGTGTGATACCAAATGAACAAACCAAAGAAATTCCTAAGGGAAATCATGCTGGTAAAAAGGGCTCAAAACAAGAAATTAAAAAGCATAATTATTTCTTTGAGTATCCTAAAAACCAGACTGGGAGAGATTCAAAGTGGAAAGAGAAATCCACAGTGGCTAAGGCAACCAATGAAGTATTGAGTGATGAAACCGCTCCTAGTCGGTTTAAGGAAATTCCTATCATTTTTCCTAAAGCCGCAACTAAGAGGAAGGTTGAGCTCAAGAAGGTAATCTTTGTTAAAGCCAAAACCGCTGACCCAGTAAAACATGAGAAACCGAAGGTCAGTAAAGGGTTTGTAAAACCGCAATCTTCAACCGGTTTAATTCATTGTGTCATTTGTGTTGATTATGGTCATAGTGCTGGTCATTGTCTTTTAAGGTTCACACCCAATGCCAAAGGACGTAAAAATCCTAAGGTCAAACAGGTGTGGGTCCCAAAAATCTCCTAACCCTAGGACCCAAAGAATAAGGGGGACCAAAATCTTTAATGTTTATTTTTCAGATTTCATGCTTTATGGCTGGTTGTTCAAAGAAGAAGAAGGATCTTTGGTACTTGGACAGTGGTTGCTCACGACACATGACCGGAGATAGTGAACCTTTATGTGATAACATCAGTATGAAAGGACCCCCACTAGTATTTGGTAACAATAAGAAAGGAGAAATCGTAGGATATGGAGCAATCAAACGAGGAAAGGTGACTATTGAAAATGTGTCACTAGTAGAAGGACTCAAGCACAACCTTCTCTCCATATCTCAGTTTTGTGACAAAGGAATGAACTGGAGCTTCACCTCAACAAATGTTTTCATTAAAGATGCAACTTCCAGAGTTACACTACTGACTGGCAACAGAACAGGTGATGTATATATGATTGATTTGAGTAATATTGTTTCTATTGCTGACATCTGTTTTGTAGCCAAAAATATAAGTTAAAGCAGCTGGTTATGGCATAAGCGGCTCAGCCACTTGAACTTCAAATATCTAGCAAAACTGCAAAGGGACGGTCTTGTCAAAAGACTACCCAAAGTGGCTGACCATCATGATAAGAAATGTAAAGCATGCCAGCTTGGTAAGCAGCCCAAACAGTCATTTCCAAGCAAAACCGCTCCTTCAATGAACCGCTGCTTACTACTACTTCATATGGACTTATTTGGACCTGTCCCAACCGCCAGTATAGGAGGAAACCGCTATACCTTGGTGGTTGTTGATGATTATTCAAGATACACATGAGTTTAAATGATGGCCTCTAAAGATGATACTTATGGCATCGTAACCGCTCTCTTTAGACAGCTCCAAACTCAGAAATTGGATGACATCGTTGCCGTACGTTCAGATAATGGAACCGAATTGATGTTGAATGTTTTATTCGCCTAGAATGTAAACGCTGTTTATCCAAGTCACGACTAATTGAGAAATTACGCCCTATTCTTGATTCAGACTTACTAAAGTGAATATACTCTATTTTTTACTTTCATTTTTTAGATTAAAATGGCATGAAACTATTCGAATACACTTCAGATTCTGATTGCTTTCCTCCTTATGAAAATAATGGTGTTGCCCAATATTGTGATGATCATGGAATTGATCACAACTTCTCTGCTGCTGGGGTCCCACAACAGAATGGAGTAGTAGAAAGAAAGAACATGACTTTTATTGAAGCCGAAAAGACCATGATTGCAGAAGCCAAGCTTCCCAAGTACTTCTGGGCCGAAGCTGTCAATACCGCTTGTTTCACCCAGAACCGCTCCCTCATCATCAAAGTCCACAACAAAACTCCTTATGAATTTTGGAGAGGCAGATCACCCAACGCATTCTTTAAGATATTTGGATGCAAGTGTTACATCTTGTACAATGGCAGAGAGCATCGAGGTAAATTTAATGCTAAGGCCGATGAAGGTATTTTTATTGGTTATTCAAAACACTCCAAAGCTTTTCATTGTTTCAATAAAACATCATTAAAAATTGTAGAGTCTGTCCATGTTATATTCGATGAACATGATCTTCTTGAGCCACATATGGCTCCAAATGTTGCTGATGATTTCAGTGGTTTTGAGACAGGTACATCTTATCCTAATCATACAGCAGCTGATGAACAACCTACACAAACCGCTCTATCAGGTTCTCTAGCCGCATCCGGTCAAACCGCAAGTGGTGTTGCTGCTGAACCGTTGTCTTCTAACCCTATTCAAACCGTTGATCCAGTACCAATCATCACCTTCAATGAATATTTCAATGATTATCAAGAAGAGCCTCCTCTAGAAAATGTTCAAGAAATTGTGGTTCATGAAGACCTCCCTCCAAAAATCAATGAGCATAGAGACCATCCAACTACTAATGTTATAGGTCCTATCAGTTCTGGTGTTCAAACAAGAGGAAGCTTAACTCATAGAGATGACCACGGTTTGTTCACAACCGCTCTGTTATCTCAGATGGAACCGAAGAAGGTTGATGAAGCTCTAAGTGATCCTAGTTGGGTAATTGCAATGCAAGAAGAACTTAATCAGTTTGAAAGATGCAAAGTTTGGACTCTAGTTCCAAGGCCCAGAGATCACACTGTAATTGGAACAAAATGGGTGGTTTACAGAAATAAGATGGATGAAAATGGTACAATAACAAGAAACAAAGCAAAGTTGGTTTCTCAAGGCTATAGGCAAGAAGAAGGGATTGATTATGATGAAACTTTTACCCCTGTAGCCAGACTTGAAGCCATTAGATTGTTCCTGGCCTATGCCTCCTTCAAGAAATTCAAGTTATATCAAATGGATGTGAAGAGTGCATTTTTGAATTGTTAACTACAAGAAGAAGTCTATGTAGCCCAACCGCCAGGATTTGAAGACAACAAATTACCTCATCATGTCTTCAAGCTCAAGAAGGCCCTGTATGGACTCAAACAAGCACCAAGAGCATGGTATGACACTCTATCTAAATTTCTTATTAAACAAGGCTTCTCTCGAGGTAAAATTGATACAACTCTATTTATTGCTAAACACAAAGGTCATTCATTATTAGTTCAAATATATGTTGATGATATTATTTTCGGTTCTACTAATGAAACAATGTGTGTTAAGTTTGAGAAGCTAATGAAAGGTAAATTCGAGATGAGTATGATGGGAGAGTTGACATTCTTTCTTAGACTCCAAATAAAGCAATGTCATTAGGGAATCTTTATCAAGCAAGCCAAATACACCAAAGACTTGATCAAGAAATTTAGGCTTGAAACCGCTAAACCAGTAGATACCCCTTTGCAAAAGGCCTGCAGTTTGGATCGAGATGAACAAGGTAAGAAAGTGAATCAGACACTCTACCGAGGTATGATTCGCTCTCTTCTTTACTTAACTGCAAGTAGGCTAGATATTATGTTCAGTGTGTGTGTTTGTGCTAGATTTCAAGATGACCCTAGAGAATCTCATCTTATTGCTGTTAAACGTATTATTAGAATTTTATGTGGATCTGTTAACCTTAAACTTTGGTACTACAAAGAATCTTCATTTGATTTGTTAGGTTATTCAGATGCTGACTTTGCAGCATGTAAGATTGATAGAAAGAGCACTAGTGGTACATGTCAGTTCCTTGGATCTCGGCTTGTATCATGGTCCAGCAAGAAACAAGCGTCGGTTTCAGTCTCAACTGCTGAAGCTGAATACATTGCGGCTGGAAGCTGTTGCTCTCAAATTCTCTAGATAAAACAGCACTTGGAAGACTATGAAGTATTTGAAAAGAACTGCCCTATCTACTGTGATAGTACTGCAGCAATTTCTATCTCCAACAATCCAGTTCAACACTAAAAAACCAAGCACATTGACATAAGATATCATTTCCTCAAAGATCATGTTGAAAAGAAGAACATTTTCTTAGCAAAGGTGGGAACTGATGATCAAATAGCTGACATCCTCACCAAACCGCTTGAAAATTCAAGGTTCTTTCATTGACGAGGAGAAATGGGTATGCTGGAACTAACTTAAAATTATTTCATGTCTATTTATCTCTTGTTTCTAATATTTTTTTAAAAGTATTTTGGCTCTATTGAGAAAATGCAAAAATAGCTTACAGTTCTATCAACATTGAAACCGCATCAATAAAGGTTCCAGTCTAACTGAAGAGTCAGGGAGAATAACATCAGTTTGATCCAAACCGGATTGTGAAAGAAAGGACTCGGTTTGATCTACTGAAACCGAAGAAAGTTCGTAGAGATATCGGTTTAATCAAAACCGATTATGAGGTAAAGGTATGACGATTTGATCAATCTAACCGCTCAGGTATGTAATTGCATTTTAGTCCCTACTTTATGTCACTTCATTCTTCAAGGACCTTTGTGCAATTATCTCTGCCGCATTAAATGTGAAGAGACAGGTACGCTGACGCTTGGGTTTTCATCAGCCGTCATGGCCGCTCCACTACCCGAGGTGGTTAATTTGAGTATAAAAAACAAAGTTTAATTCATTTTACCTTTTTTACTTTCTTCCTCATTTGGTTAAAATCCTTTCTCTCTCCTCTGCTCACCGTACTCTCTCTCTCTCTCACTGTTCACTCTAAAAAAATTCTTACTTAAACAATTTTTCAAAATGGCACCAAAGAAAGTTATTGATCTTGCTTCTACTTCTACATCTGCAAAATCATTGAAGCCCGATATGGTATGAATTTCTGAACCCTAGCTCAGTATATTCTTATTGTTCGCCATTGTTGAAGCTTAAAAAAAAAAGCTTGTTCATCTTCCTTGATCCTTTTATGCTTTTTCTTCAAGTTTTTGGTTGGATTGTGTTTGCATTTGCATATCTATACTGTTTGATTACTTTGTTTTGTGATTTGTGTTCAAATTTGAGCAAAATCAATTTTTGGGTTTTTTGGTGTTCATGCGCATTTTTACAGATTCTGGGTTAATGTGATGTTATTTGTTCTTGTTCATTTAGAACTTTGTTAGAATCTTCTCTTTGTGATCAAGTTGGTATACTTCTTTCATATTTTGGTTATATTTTTGTTTTGCATGTTCATACTCTGTTCTTCGTGTTCTTCGTGCATTCAAACTCTTTTTCAAAAACTTCCCTCTTTGATCCATTTCATTTTTACTATTTACTTACTTTTGTTTTTACCCTTTTACCCCTATTTTCTTCTCTTAAACCGCATATCTATCTTGTTAGGATTCCTTGTTAATCTTTAAATTTTTCTAACTTTGATTAATCTTTTTAGGATCCTTCAAACTTTGTATCCGGTTCAAGGATTTTAGAAGAGGAATTTAAACAAGATGTTGTTGGGAGAAAGCTACTCAAATTGCTTGAAGATGCTAAGCTTCTACATTTGTTTCTCATGGATGAACCACAGTTCGTGACCTTCATCTGTGCTAAATTTTTCGAGAATGGGATTCCTATAAATGCGGCTCTGTTGGATGTTAAGGGTGAAGCCATCAGAGACTTGGAGACTGGAGAAATACAGTTTGAGGATGCTATCAAGTCCACGGTTTGTGGTAAATCTGTTACCCTAACCGCTTCAAAGGTTGTTGTTTTAGCTGGACTTGAAAATTCTGGAGTAGTTGGGATAAAACCGGAGTTGTTGAACAGCACAACATTGGAACTGATTGGGATGCCCAACTTCAATACCAAGAATTCCTCCAAGAAGGATTTTGGAGAGGTGATGACTTTGTTGTGTGATTTGGTGGACTCAGCCGTGATGTGCAAGAATGGCAATCACAATAACTTTACATCAGAACAGTATGCTTACTGTGTGGCCATTTACAAAGGAAAAAAACTGCATTGGCCAAGGATTCTGATGAAGAGATGATAAATGCTTTAAACCGCCACTCTGCTGCTAGAGCCGCTAGGAAGTCAAAGATTAGAACCCATTGCAGGCTTTTGACCAAGTTCTTGCACCAAAATACTGATATCTTCAAATTCTCTGTAGAAAACAAGGACTATTGGATGGATCCAGTTGAGAAGTCCATCTTTGGATTGTCAAAGTTTGATGCCTTCAGAACCGCTTTTGGATGGAGGTATGCACAGGCAGTCTGGAATGAGGATCCTCTTCCTGAAGCCGAACGAGGACCTTTCCCTGAGGCTCGGCTCAACAAGACTGGAAAACCTTATGCTGGAGCCATAGCTGATCAGACCAATGCTACAATGTTAAGAAATGAAGGCCAAACTGCTGAACAGAATGGGGCTAAGTCACTTGGATCAAGCCGGTGCTTCGGCTGAGGGGGAGCAAGCAGTTGAGGGGGAGCCGGCAGCAAGGCCTAGTGTAGATACCCCAGGAAACCACAACTTGGCTAGAGCGGTGAATTATCCTAGGATGTCTAACTTGTTTTAGATTGTTTAGAGTCGCCACCTATGTTTTTAAAGGAACATAAGAAAAACCTAGAAATAGCCTAATTTATGTACAAAACCAGAGATTCGAGAGAGAAGGGTTTGGGGGTTAGGTGACGGAGTGGGAAGTACTTAAACACCCACTCCGCCCCGCTTATGCGGGTCTTGCTACTATTGGTGTTCTAATGCTAAATGTCCTTCAATTTATTAACAGTGCTAACAATTATAATGTAAAGAAAAAGGGGAAGTAAACAGAATTGTTTTATTTATAAATTTATGCTAAACAATTACATTAAGAAATGTATAGGAAATTAAAGTAGAGATTAAAATGTAGGGAGATAACCTTAACCAACTTTAATGTAGTAAAGTAGTCATTTGGTTATGTCCCAATTGATGGGGATTGCATACTAGTAAGACTAGAATAAAAGAGAAGAAGAATAAAAGTACCTTTAGAAAAGAGGGCCTTAGACTTTGACTTGAAGATGGTGTTGTTTGTAGAGAAATGGTTGTGCAACACTTTGTGTAGTGTTTGTTTGTAGGGAAAATGTGTTGAGAGAACTTGTGTATATTTCTTGTAGGGAAGATGAAGTTGGTCCTTTTCTAAGGTAGAAATGAGAGGTTTTTATAGGTAAAAGAGGAGGGAAAACTTGGAGGGAAATTGGTCAATCCATGTGAGATGGAATTGGCCAATAGAAAATAAGATAAATAAAATAATAAATAAAATAAATAAAAGAAAATCAAATAATAATAAAAAGAAATATTTTGTTTTTTTAATGAAAAGGCTAGAATAAAGGATTGGGAGTTTTTGGAACAAACGGGGGGGGGGGGGGGGATGAACTTGGATGTAAAAAGAGGTTATTTTGTGAACTAGGAAAAGGAGGGAAATAAGGTGCAATCCGTTACTGCCAAAGTGGGAAGCGCGCAGGTCCCGCTTTTGGGGCGAGACGCGCGCGCAGCCCGTTGACAGTTCCGGAAGCGCCCGCGGCAAAAAAGGACAGAATGACAGAATGACCCTAAAAGTTAACTCTGTTATGCAGTTTAGTCCAAAACTAACAGAATCAGTGAGGAACTTAACCGAAGTAACAGAAATAAAAAAAATAAGTTAAATAAAAATACTTTGTATGCAATCGGGGTGAGAGGTCCAAGGCGGGGTGTCTACAGAGCCCCTCGGCGACGTGGATTGCAAAGCAAAACGCGTCGACGAAAGTAAAAACACCCGCCGAGGACATCGACAAAGAAAAAGAAAGAAAAGAAAGCAAAGACTCGATGAAAGCAGTAATTTGAAATTGCTGGAGATAGGGGTGCGCTCCCTGTGTGAGCGTCTTTTGTTGGTAGAGGGGGTGGCATGATCCGTTGGTAAACCTGCCGGCTGAATCCGTTAAGTGAGGCCGTTAGTGAACCCTTGAATGAGGCCATTAGTGAACCTTCGAATGAGGCCGTTAGTGAACCTTTGAATGAGGCCGTTAGTGAACCTTTGGAGAGGCCGTTAGTGAACCCTTGAATGAGGCCGTTAGTGAACCTTCGAATGAGGCCGTTGGTGAACCCTTGAATGAGGCCGTTAGTGAACCTTTGAGGAGGCCGTTAGTGAACCTTTGAGGAGGCCGTTAGTGAACCTTTGAGGAGGCCGTTGGTGAACCCTTGAATGAGGCCGTTAGTGAACTTTTGAGGAGGCCTTTAGTGAACCCTTGAATGAGGCCGTTAGTGAACCCTTGAATGAGGCCATTAGTGAACCTTTGTTGACGAATCCGTTAGTGAAATCCGTTGATGAGGCCGTTAGTGAACCTTTGACGAATTGCTGCTTTGAAGCCGTGTGCTGTTTGGCGTTGCAGTTGACTTTTGCGGGGATGCGGGCATGGTTAACTGTGGACCATTTTCTGCTGGGGATGAAGTGCCTCGAGTTACAGATGGTGTTTGACTTCGCGGTGGTACCTGTTATGTGCTTTGCAGGTATATGTGCTAGTGCAAGAAGATGCATGAAGTGTGAAATGAAGAGAGAAATTGTGCTCGTGGTGCAATGTGAGTTGAAAGCAGTTTTGCATGAGAGAGAGAGATTTGCAAGAATGAAGAAATTGCTTTTGTGTGCTGTGTGATTTTGAGGAAAGTATTAATGAATGATTTTCATACCTTCACTTACCATGGCCGCTTGATTCGGGATAGAGATGTTGTGGCTTTGATGAAGATGATGAACTGCTGCTGCTTTCGATGGAATGTTGGTGAGATGACATTCTGAATGATGGGTTGGTCGTGCCAAAGGCTGCCTACGTATCAAGGATGACGAAGAACGCTGGGGAAGAAGCTATGGAGCACGTACTTATACGCAAGTAAAGAAAAAGAAAAAGAGAAAATCTTTTTTTTTTTTTTTAATTATTTTTTTTTTAGAAGGAAAAGAATATGTACACATGCGAGAAAAGGATTTTTAGTTCGTGGGTGAACCATTTTAGCCATTGTGTGTTTGTAAAGCCAACCCAAGATCAAGTCATGTGCGATCGAGGTCCGGATTGCCTTGCTTGAATTCTGTCGTTGTCGTCGTCGTGCCCAACGAAGATTGATGTCTAACCCCGCCGGTGTGCCCAACGAAGATTGATGTCTAACCCCGCCGGTGTGCCCAACGAAGATTGATGTCTAACCCCGCCGGTGTGTCTGACGAAGATTGATGTCTAGCCCCAAGAGATTTGTCGATTATGGGGCTTGAAAAGACTTTTGATGCCGAGATAAGGGGTCGCTGATTGTGAAGCCCCTAGATCGCCTTTGATGCCAAATTTGGAGTGACTTGCATAGCCCCAAGATAAATCAGCTCTTTGGTCCACTCAAATGAATCGTCTTTTGTTGTTAACGTGAGCAAGCTCCAAGCTTCGAGAGATTGCTAAGCCCCAAATGTCATGGACTTGTTGCTTGCGGGCTTGGAGATGGTGAAATGTGAAGACCTTTCATTGTAAAGTTCCCAAATTATCTTGTGATCGGCTCGGCATTGAGCGCGGATGTACCGTCGGGTAGAATTCTTGATAGAGATCCCCTTCTTGCTCTTACTGGGGAGATGAATGGCCTCATTGTGGTTGATACCCAAATGGCGGAGGGCTTATGTCAAAAGATGCAGTAATGTCTTGCGGTGCCGTCGAGGTCGCGGATGATAAGGTCTTGGTGTGATAAAGTCCCAAATGAGTATGCTTGCTTGACTCTTCTTGAGTTGAACTAATGACGGATCTTCGGATGCAACTAGTGCTGTGGCCCAACTTTATCTAAGCTGCACCTTGTGCTTTTGATCTTGGAGAAGGGGGTGCTGAATTGCAGAAACATTGGGATTGGCCGTGGTATTTCCCGCTATAACCCTGTTTTGATTAGAGTTTAGCATATTGAATCTTTTCCTTTTCCCTAAGACTTCCATCATAATCTCGTTGTAAGTTCTAACAAGAATTATCAAATTCATTCATATCATTGGAGCCTTCATTTAAAACCAAGGGGCCTTTTGACTGTAAGTGTTGAGAGACTCTTGAAGCTTGATCCTTTTCATGGAGCCATAAGACTATTCCACATTGCACTTGCTCGAGTATTGTTGCCCAAAAGACTGTCGGTCGTGAAGCCCTAATACTGCCCTTTGCTTGAATTACTGTAATGCCGTAGCCCAAAAGATTGTAGATTGCGAAGCCCTTGGAGACCTTCGGTGCCGAATTGAGGAAGCTTCCAATGTTGCACATGACTTGGCTGGGGATACTGCTGGGGAGTTAATTGCTCTTTGCCGAGGGAGCCTTTAAGACTTGACCGTAGCCCCTAGAGTGCCATCATTGATTGCGAGAAAGGTCCATCCTTGATTGGGGGAACGAGCACGGGCACACGTGACAAGAGGGCTTTTTGACATCCCTTTTGAGAGATTTTGAGGATAGTCTCACACATCTTTTTTGAGCATAGCCCCTAGGGCTTGTTGATTTTCAAAAGAAGCCCTTGTTCTCGGGTCATATAGCCCCTAGGGCGTTACCATTTGTTGAGCAAAGCAAGAGTGACCCATCCTCGTGCGAGGGAACAAACATGAGAGGACATGGCAAGAGCTACTCCATTTCTCAGGAGCCTTTCGGCGTACTTTAGAAGCACATACTTGAAGAAGCTTTGAAAACTGAGACACATGTTGTTGCTATTTGCTGCCCAAGCCAATTGACTAGCTATGGGTTATTTGTGCAACCTCGTGCCCTTTTGTGATGGGATCGTTCTCGGATGGGTCTTGGTTACCACGGGCCTTCTTTTCATGAACCCAAAATGCAGACTGCTGGAGAATGATACCAATAACCCAAGACACCTTTGATGGTGCCATATCTTGTCGAGCTTTTTGCAATCCCAAAGTTGACTCGGTGGGGAATTGACTTGCTGAGGAGATCCAATGTAGAGCTCGTGTAGTTGTCTTCTTTAGAGGCCAGAGATCTCCATTTATCTTTCCCTTCTCTCTCTCACTCTCTCATTTTTTTTATGACGCACCCTGTTTTTTGCCTAGACCGCCCTTTCGGGTTTTCAATCTAGCGGGCATCTCTTTTGCGTCTTCATTTTTTACTCGATTAATGAGGAAGTGTGCATTGACTCTAGCTGAGGATGAGAGACATGTGATTTTGCGGTGAAAACCTTTTGTCACTAAAGATGAGTGACATTGACTCGACTAGGGAAGTGTCCCTAGTATTGACGTGTTTTTTATTTTATTTTATTGAATTGAATGACTCACGAAGGCAAGTAAGTCATTAAGAGAGAAGAGAAGGAAAGCCCCAATTTGATTGCAAGAAATTGGGAGTATGCAGAAAGAATAGAAGTCCTTAGACTCGACAAGGAACGCGAAATGATTCCAATTCTAAGAAAGTTGTTCAATCTTTTTGGCGATTAATTAATTAGCAAATGAATCGTACAAAGATGTCTTGACAAGTTCGAGATGAAGGCTGATCACCATAACGCGCTAGGGCTAAACATATCTTCTTTCTTGCATGAGACCGGACCCGCAGGTTGCCTACGTTCCTCCAGTGTAGAGGCTCAGGTCACCGTAGTTCTTGTGGATTCTCCATTCTTCGTGATGGAATTGTTGCTTCGTAGCTTCGTCCTTTGTTGGTGGATGATGATGTTGATCTTCTTTGATTGAGGGGGATTTTTTTTTTGTGCTCTAACTTTTGCCTAGGTTGATTTGATGATTTCAACCTAGCGAGTTTTTTTTTTTTTTTTTTGATCCCCCTTTGAAAACTTTGCTTGATTTTTCTCCATGGTTGTTGCTTCACCTTTGATGTCTTGGCTTTGTCTTCGTCGTTTATGATGTTGCCTTCGTCACAATGTTTAGCCCCTAGGCGTTCAAGTGATGGCCTTCATTCCAAAACTCGTTTAGACATCTTTTCATCATTTTGCCAAGAATTAGATTGAACAACTTGGAAGAGTGTATGAGGACAAGAACGACCTTTTATTTGATGATGAGACTTGACTCAAAATTTCACATTAATTGGACAAAGAAACTTAATGCACACTTAAGAGGACTTTGACTTTTTTTTTTTTTTTAATTCCTATTACTAGGTAGAGATAGACAAACGGAGATTGTTGTTGTAGTCCCCATTGTCGTTGTAGTCTCCTTGTGGCATGATTTCTTGTAGAAGCCCCATTTCGAAACCAAATCATTTTTCTTTGATGAGTTCTTGCATGTTGGCACTCTCTAAAGGTTGCTCTTCACCCACAGTAAATTCGCCGTTGTCGAACAAATCTTGGATGATGTTTCGGAGAAGGAAGCACCCTTCGGTAGTATGGCCACTATGCTTGTGGTAGCCGCACCATTCACCATGTGCATGATTCTTCGGTATCGTCTTCGGCTTGTACCCCTCCAAAGGCTTGACCTTTCCACTTGCCACCAAAGTTTCAAATGCTTCGGCTTGGGTTACTCCTAGGAGAGGAGTGAAAACTCGGTTGTTGGCGGTACCTTTGTAGATTTTGAGGGACGGTCCACTTGAGCATGCTTTACCCTTAAACTTTGCCTTGTTGTTGGTGAGCTCTTGCAAACGGGCTTTGAGCTCGGAAACCTCTTCCTTGTGAATCTTCCTCTCGAGATCAAAACGGGCTTGCCACAAATCGTCTTTTCGGCGGGCATCCTCGGAAAGTCTATCCATTTGTTCCCCCATGGCTCTTATTATGTTGAAGAGTCTTTCGTTGGACACGGGGAAGTACCCACCATTGTTGTTGTTGCTGTTGGAAGCAATTGGACCTATTGAAAGAACACGGTTGATCTTAGGTTGGCCCCACAAATACCTTTTGAGTAAAATAAATTTAACCCACAAACACGAAAAAGACTCAACCATATAAAGAAAATGACTCTTTTTTGTTTTGTTTTTTTTATTTACAAAAGTCGGAAGGACGGAGTCCTTTTTGGGGTTTCTAGAAAAAATAGTGGAATTGTCACACTAGTATATAGACCTTCTCGCGGTCCCACATACTCATCGGATTCCACCACGCTTGTGAGACCTACATGTGTCGGGATTAAACTAAATTAATGTAGTAAATCATACATGCGGGGACGAATTTTTATTTTCATCCAAAATAACCACTTTTGGGGACGGAGTTTTATTTCGTCCATTGCAACAAGTTGGCATGTATGATTTGAAGACATTAGTTTAGTGAAATCTCGGCACATGAAAAACCGACTTGGTCACGGAGTGTTAGACCCTAGACTAGAATTGTGTGGCTTTTGCTCGGCTAAAGAGAGGCTTAAAGGTCACCCCCAGCATGTAGTCTTGAACTATGCCACGGGCTGAGGTTGACCGCTTCGAAAGAGTCAAGGTCGGGTGGAGCTTGAAACTTTCTTGGACGGGCCTCGATGGGTTTGGGGTTGGACTTGTGCGACTCGATAGTGAGCAATTGATAAGAATATGTGCATGTAGTGTGAGGTCTAACAAGTGACAAAATATATATATATATATATATATATATATATATATATATATTTCAAAAGAAATAAAAAAAAACAAATAAGCACATAATTACAACTTTCGAATCACCCGTGTGACCGATAAAAATAAACAGAAAGTAAAAACTGTTTTGTGCAGGCCCGGTGCCCACACACTGTCAAAACCACTCTGTTCTGTGCACTGTTCTGTTTCTGGAAAACCAGAAGCGCGCGAATTAGGATGCCTACTCGGGAGGCGCGCGCGTTAGACAAAGAGGGGTAGAGGCCCCCGCATCTGGGTAACAACCAGTAAATCAGCGGGTTCAAGGGATTGCCTTGACCCTAAGTAAAAATGTTTTCCCCTGCAGAATTTGTTAGCACAGAAACACGGAATGGAAGGACAAGAAGGAAGACGGGCGATTCTGGTAATTGGGGTCGGACGCCCGCGCTTTAGGCCAAGGAGGCCAGAGGCGCGCGCTTCTCACCCTTTTTACCAGAATGCCCAGAAAACAGTAATAAGAACACCAAAAGTTAAGAACGCAAGTTTAACCCTCTAAATCGTCCCCAGCAGAGTCGCCACTGTAGATACCCCGGGAAACCACAACTTGGCTAGAGCGGTGAATTATCCTAGGATGTCTAACTTGTTTTAGATTGTTTAGAGTCGCCACCTATATTTTTAAAGGAACATAAGAAAAACCTAGAAATAGCCTAATTTATGTACAAAACCAGAGATTCGGGAGAGAAGGGTTTGGGGGTTAGGTGACGGAGTGGGAAGTACTTAAACACCCACTCCGCCCCGCTTATGCGGGTCTTGCTACTATTGGTGTTCTAATGCTAAATGTCCTTCAATTTATTAACAGTGCTAACAATTATAATGTAAAGAAAAAGGGGAAGAAAATAGAATTGTTTTATTTATAAATTTATGCTAAACAATTACATTAAGAAATGTATAGGAAATTAAAGTAGAGATTAAAATGTAGGGAGATAACATTAACCAACTTTAATGTAGTAAAGTGGTCATTTGGTTATGTCCCAATTGATGGGGATTGCATACTAGTAAGACTAGAATAAAAGAGAAGAAGAATAAAAGTACCTTTAGAAAAGAGGACCTTAGACTTTGACTTGAAGATGGTGTTGTTTGTAGAGAAATGGTTGTGCAACACTTTGTGTAGTGTTTGTTTGTAGGGAAAATGTGTTGAGAGAACTTGTGCATATTTCTTGTAGGGAAGATGAAGTTGGTCCTTTTCTAAGGTAGAAATGAGAGGTTTTTATAGGTAAATAGAGGAGGGAAAACTTGGAGGGAAATTGGTCAATCCATGTGAGATGGAATTGACCAATAGAAAATAAGATAAATAAAATAATAAATGAAATAAATAAAAGAAAATCAAATAATAATAAAAGAAATATTTTGTTTTTTAATGAAAAGGCTAGAATAAAGGATTGGGAGTTTTTGGAACAAAGGGGGGGATGAACTTGGATGTAAAAAGAGGTTATTTTGTGAACTAGGAAAAGGAGGGAAATAAGGTGCAATCCGTTACTGCCAAAGTGGGAAGCGCGCGAGTCCCGCTTTTGGGGCGAGACGCGCGCGCAGCCCGTTAACAGTTCCGGAAGCGCCCGCGGCAAAAAAGGACAGAATGACAGAATGACCCTAAAAGTTAACTCTGTTATGCAGTTTAGTCCAAAACTAACGGAATCAGTTAGGAACTTAACCGAAGTAACAGAAATCAACAAAAATAGGTTAAATAAAAATACTTTGTATGCAATTGAGGTAAGAGGTCCAAGGAGGGGTGTCTACATCTAGACCTGCGGCTCAACCCAGGGAAACCGCTGCTAAAAAAAAAAGAAGAAGAAAGGGATCTGTTCAAATTCCCAAAGTCATCACAAAGGCTGACATAGCTAAACCGATGCCCAAACCTTCAGTTAAACCACCATCCAAACCCCCTTCTACTTCAACTTCATTTCCTCCAATCAGACTATCTCCTACTCTTTCAAAACCTACCACCTCAAAACCTTCAATTTCCAAACCTCAGATCAAACCTCTCTCTCCAATAGAACCTAATGTTGAGAAATCTTTAAAGTTTGCTCTGACACGCCCCCAAGTCCCGGGATTCCCTAATAGAATCTCTAACCTGGTGCGCGTGACTAACAAGAAACGAGAAACTGAATGACATCTGCTTATATCAAACTGACATCATATATATACTCAAGAGGAACGAGCTAGGATAGCTCACAACGAGTTCTATACCAAGAAATTTAAACCAAATGGTTGTACACAGCGGAAAACATGCCTAGCACATACGCTGGCAGTACAAGAACACTATACAAGTCTACCCAATATACTGAGTCTAAACAACTGATACCAAATCGTCCTCACCAAAACTGGAAAGGATAACAATCCCCAACAAGAACAACCTGCCAAGTAGGCCCTTGCTAAGTCGAGCCTCACAACGTATTACCACTTGCTTTCCTTGGGGGGGGGAACAAATAAACAAGGAACGGGGTGAGATAAATCTCAGTAAGTTACTAGATACAAGTACATAGCATGTTATCATGTAATCATGCAAATCAAGAAGATTATCAAGTAATCATGCTCAAGATGTCATCAAGTAACAAGTATATGAGAGGCTAAGCCAACTCATCAAGTAACTAGCACATAAGGCTAAACTAACACGTTACAAAGGATATTCCAACCTTATTCCTCCCAAGTAAACCATTGTTGTCGTTGCTTATTGCAGTTGATAAATCACGATCAATCAAGTTGCTACTGTGCAGTACACAATAGGACCCGGTAACCAGTATCACTCACAAGAACAAGATTCACGAGGTGTTCACGAGTTTAGCATTCACTTTTATCAGGCGTATTGCTCTAATAAAGGAAGCTATGCCCTTACTATGGCCTGTAGTAAGGGGTCAAGCGCAAATACATAGGCACCCAATTATCACTTTGGCCCCAGCCTCATGATAAGCGTGAACCTATACATCTCCGAGCAAGCAAGGTGACCAGCTGGACTCAAACAAGAATGCACAAGTAGATGTTTACTTGAACTACAAGAGTATAGAACTAAGTCCAAAAGTAGTGGACTAGCTCTTCATGAACCATGTAATTATGTGCTCACCAAATACAAGTATACGTATGCTATATTTGCAAATACAAATCAGTATAACAATGACACATAATGTGTCCACGTAACACAATCAAGCCAAATTAGAGTCTATTAATAACATACCCCAACCAAGTAGTAGGGTATGTCATTTTATGTCACTTTGTCATATGCCATACTTGCACGTACATATTCATATAACCTTTAACACACTAATGTGTCTATCACGATACCCTTACTTTCAAGTAGAGCCCAACATCTTAGACTCTAAACACGTAGTCGAATAGGTCGTATTGTACCTAGTCACAATCATATCTCGCGTATATTTATCGCTAATCATCGAATACAATTTTCAACACATATTGTGTTTTATAATCATTGTTTTATGAATTATCTTCATATTACACTAGTCCCTCTTTCTTTAGGAATTCATCTCAAGAACATGATATCTTCTTTATAATTTATATACTTCATTGAGTATATGCACGACTAAAACCAAGTACTAGCACATTAGTGCTTGTTCATAGCACTTTCAGTACACACGTATTAGATTCAAGTATGTCTTAGAGTTGTTCATTCTCTATCTAGTTCCATATTCCAACTCTTTGGTTATTAATACCAAGTATCAAGTAGTCAACAAGCCACATTCTATCAAGTAATTATGTGCAAGATTTGCACATACACATCAATGATAGTTCTAACACATTAGTGCTTGTTCATAGCACTTTCAAGTTCATTACCATACACACGTATTGGTTTCAAGTCATGTACAAGATTTTATCATCTTATATTCAAGTTCTCAATCTAATTCTTTGGATGTTCAAAACATGTATAAGAATTAATTATCTTATACTCAAGTTATTATTCCAATCTTTGGATATTCAAGTCATGTACAAGATTTAATTGTCTTATACTTCAAGTTCAAGCTAAGAGCATCTCCAATGGAGAACATAATTTACAATGTGTGAGTATTTACAATTTAGAGGGACTAAATGTGACAAGTGAAACTATTACACCAAATTTGGTGTAATGAATAGTGTTACACCAAATTTGGTGCAACACTATTCATTTACACCATATTTGGTGTAAAATTTAGTGTCCATTGGAGGGATGAATAGTGGCCAATTTAGTGTTATAGTGTGAGAAATGGTGTCCATTGGAGATGCCCTAAGTAGATGAGTTATACATCTCATACTTACAAGTTCTTAATCCTATACTTTGGATGTTCAAGCTCAAGTCATTGTTCTAGTACCCCTAAGGTACACAAACATTAGAATCAAGACACATATAACACATTAGTGCTTGTTCTTAGCACTTTCAAGACATATAAAAGAGTTGTTACTCTTAGGCTCAAATTCTCTATTCAAATCATTGAATAATCATGTTCAAGACTCACTTCTGATGCCCCTAAGGTATCACAACACTTGCTAGGACATCTTATACTAAGGCTATATGCTTTAGGAGGGGTAAGCTTTCATTTCAATTTAGATTTAAAATACTTTTGCTGAAACAGGGGACCGGGCGGGCGCCTACGATGGACCGGGCGGCCGCTCATTATAGCACTTTTGAAACCAAAACTTCTGATGAAATGGGCGGGCGCTCGGTATCTATGTGGCCGGGCGCCTGGTACAATTTTCAGCAAACACTAAATTTCTTTTCAGGCCTAAAATTCTCCGTCCCAAGCGTAGGAGTATACTTTCACTAACCCTTAGGCAATACCCAGGACACTATTTCAAGCTCAATTCATTTCTTTTACCGTCCCACAAATAATAGAATAATTTCCTTTTATTCCAATTAAATATTTCACCGTCCCAAAAGTATAAGTATAATTTTCTAATATACTAATATAATCATTTAGGGATACTTCCATTCATTTCCCCGTACCACAAATAATGGTACAATTTTTCTAATAACATTTAAATCAAGTTAATATTTTACCGTCTCACGAGTAGGAGTATAAATTTCTAATATATTTGCAAACCCATTTAGTATTTAGGTTCATGTTCTATGTTTTCTGTACTAGTATAGAAATACTCCCTTCGTCCCAATTTAACAAGTATCACAAAACTCATTCAAATCACGAAATTAACAAGCACAAGTACCAAGAATAACACATAGGCATGTTATTACAAGCAAGGGGGAGCTAGTGACTTACCTAGTCCGAAATCAAATTCACCCAAACTAATTTCTGTTCGGCAGGAAATGCTCTACTCACCGCCCTGATCATTTATGCGAAGTCAGATTTTCGAACAGAGGCATAATTAAGCAAGAGGGATCGAGAATAGGGTAAACCCTAACTTTTCTTCGAGACAGAGAGAGAACATACGAGAATATTTATTTTTTTGGGAAACAATGATTCAGCAAAGCAACCAAAGTTTTATCCTTTGAACTTTCAAGAAATTTCAATTAGGCCTCTCAAGTTTCAACTTTGATAAAAAGGCCCTTTAAGTTTCAATTTGAGCATTTTAGCCCCTAAACTTTATTTTTCACAAATGACCCTAATGTTTCAACTTTGAACACTTAGGACCTAAACTTGTTCAATTAGTTAAATAATTAACTCAAATAAAATAGCATATAATTATGCAAGTCAAGAATTTAACAGGAATTAGGACGGGCGTTACATCCTCCCCTCCTTAAAGAAAATTCGTCCTCGAATTTTACTAATCGAAATTATAACACATATAAATAACAAATAGAACTCAAGAATAGCAAGAATATGGTATACCACACCATATTATCAATTACCTGCGAGTATTATTCTCACATAACCTTCTCGATACCGTGAATTTCCCAAGAAACTTTCACAAGAAGTATCCGTGCTCAAGACATGTCTTTATCCATACAAGCAATTACCCATATACTAAGTAATTCGTGTGATGGAATTTCTGCTAAATAGCAAACTCATACAATAGCCACAAGGAAATCCACTTCACATGCCCGCAACATATGATCAAGAGGCAACCTCGGTTAAATATCCAGAGTGTTCAGAAAAATTCTCATAATCAAGATGTAAAACAAGGTGTAGAACAAGATGTAGAACAAGAATCCCTGTCATATATTATATCCACAAGTATCCCATGTAATCAAGATGTATCGATCATAACATCACAACACTAAAGTCAAGCAGATTTGATTAATCAATCCACTATAACCAATATCATCGGGACTTATCTATTAAATGATAATCCTTCCACGAAATCCATCGCAATATATTCATATATTCACAAATATCAAAGGATTATAACAAATCAAACGATCTCTGATATTCTGCTTTCAAATAATCGCAATTCAAGAATTTAGTTGAATACTCAGAAATTTTCTCCCATTCAGTACCATCAATCATGAAATACAAGTCTTTATGTTCAATGAATCCGCTAATACAATAGCCGTAGGATCACAATCAATTTCAAGTCATGAGTAGAATTATTCTATTCATAAAGATTCAATCTCCTCGAAGCATATACAAGTACGTTACCATTTTGAATTAACACACGTTTTATCTCTTGTTCGAGCTTCACTATGCATAATGAATTTATCATATCCACTATATTGGTGAATCTTGACATACACACGAGAAAATAGTAACACTGGTCATATCCTCCAAATAACCATCATGCTAGTCGAATCCACTAGGCAAGGTCAAATACTGAAGTTATGGTCATTCATCATTTCAATATTTAAAAAATTGACTTCACGTTTATCAATCCATCAGAAAGTGTAGCTTTCTGTGTCAAATAGTTAATGGTAGAGCTACCTTCGAAATTCATTAATGATTCTCTAACAAGATCAAGAAAATCTCAAGAATAATCGTACCTCGGTTATTTCCACTTATATAGGTCAATAAAGATACTTACTTCAGGCATCCACTTCAAGGTAATAGATCCTCTATCTCTTACTAGCTTTTGGAAACAATTGTTTCTCTCAAGAAATTTCAATACAATCAATTCTCAGTCTGCGACTTTGTATACACCAATAGGTCATTAATCACTTCATCGCAAAGAAATCAAATTATGGTTTGAAGATATCATTCATCAAATCCATCAATACTGCTAGATCATATATCAATCGAAATAGCATAATCACGAATTCATAACAAGCATACCTGATATAAGAAGATGTCTTCAGTATATCCTCATAGTTGACTTTCCAAATAATGGTAGCCACTTATCAATCAAACACTGAATAGACCACTGATTTAGGGATCAAATAATTCATCCATACACGATAACAAGTACTTGTTCATCATAGTCACCTGGTTGAACTCTTTGCATTCAATATGAAATTGTAAAGTACCATATATCTTCATGCCAATCAATACAAATGCACCCCACGTAGATATACTAAGCTGGGTGAATCCTCTATCAAGAAATTTCTCAAGTTGAACCTTCAACACTTTGAACTCAACCGATGTCATAAACATTGATTTAGATATCAGCACTATATTTGTACCGTAGCAACTCAAGATAACTCAAAGTTCTCATCATGTATCATGTATTACTCAGTAGAAATTATATCTGTGATCTCACAAAGAATGATGTATCCATTCTTCAATTTTGGTGTAGACATTCTTCCATCAACCACATATGCTAAATATTCAGCACAACCTTGATAACCATTTTCGAGCTTTCAATGCAGAACATGAATATTATACATAATTATATCATGCTCATATAAATAGTCAAGCATACTAGCATAGAAATATTCACCATCTATTGTGGCAAACAAGAAAGGCCTAACACATAAAAAGCCAAGCCATAACACGTGTCACATCAATGTCCCATATAGGTAACATGACCAAGTTAACATATAACGTATAGGGTGTTATCACCCACACTTCTATCAAGCTCTTATAAATAACGATATCAAGCACATAGTCTCTTACTAGAGAATACACTATCACGTAAATCAAGAAATGAGGACAAGCATGCATATAGCACGAAACAATGTCCACTGCACAAGATTGATACGCCTAAGTCTTTAAAGACTCGCGCTCTCGATTCTCAAACCATCTAGTGGGGAACACTATTAATACTATCAACACCAGTCCTATGCCTGGTATAACAACAAGTAACGAAGCACTCAACGTCAAAAACACACCCAAGACTAACCTAACCTAGGCCATAAACCCTATCCAGGCTTAGAGCTAAACCATAGCTCTGATACCAACTCTAACACGCCCCCAAGTCCCGGGATTCCCTAATAGAATCTCGAACCTGGTGCGCGTGACTAACAAGAAATGAAAAAATGAATGACATCTGCTTATATCAAACTGACATCATATATATACTCAAGAGGAACGAGCTAAGATATCTCACAACGAGTTCTATACCAAGAAATTTAAACCAAATGGTTGTACACAGCGGAAAACATGCCTAGCACATACGCTGGTAGTACAAGAACACTATACAAGTCTACCAAATATACTGAGTCTAAACAACTGATACCAAATCGTCCTCACCAAAACTGGAAAGGATAACAATCCCCAACAAGAAAAACCTGCCAAGTAGGCCCTTGGTAAGTTGAGCCTCACAACGTATTACCACTTGCTTTCCTGGGGGGGAACAAATAAACAAGGAATGGGGTGAGATAAATCTCAGTAAGTTACTAGATACAAGTACATAGCATGTTATCATGTAATCATGAAAATCAAGAAGATTATCAAGTAATCATGCTCAAGATGTCATCAAGTAACAAGTATATGAGAGGCTAAGCCAACTCATCAAGTAACTAGCACATAAGGCTAAACTAACACGTTACAAAGGATATTCCAACCTTATTCCTCCCAAGTAAACCATTGTTGTCGTTGCTTATTGCAGTTGACAAATCACGATCAATCAAGTTGCTGCTGTGCAGTACACAAGAGGACCCGGTAACCATTATCACTCACAAGAACAAGATTCACGAGGTGTTCATGAGTTTAGCATTCACTTTTATCAGGCGTATTGCTCTAATAAAGGAAGCTATGCCGTTACTATGGCCTGTAGTAAGGGGTCAAGCGCAGATACATAGGCACCCAATTATCACTTTGGCCCCAGCCTCATGATAAGCGTGAACCTATACATCTCCGAGCAAGCAAGGTGACCAGCTGGACTCAAACAAGAATGCACAAGTAGATGTTTACTTGAACTACAAGAGTATAGAACTAAGTCCAAAAGCAGTGGACTAGCTCTTCATGAACCATGTAATTATGTGCTCACCAAATACAAGTATACGTATGCTATATTTGCAAATAGAAATCAGTATTACAATGACATATAATGTGTCCACGTAACACAATCAAGCCAAATTAGAGTCTATTAATAACATACCCCAACCAAGTAGTAGGGTATGTCATTTTATGTCACTTTGTCATATGCCATATTTGCACGTACATATTCATATAACCTTTAACACACTAATGTGTCTATCACGATACCCTTACTTTCAAGTAGAGCCCAACATCTTAGACTCTAAACACGTAGTCGAATAGGTCGTATTGTACCTAGTCACAATCATATCTCGCGTATATTTATTGCTAATCATCGAATACAATTTTCAACACATATTGTGTTTTATAATCATTGTTTTATGAATTATCTTCATATTACACTAGTCCCTCTTTCTTTAGGAATTCATCTCAAGAACATGATATCTTCTTTATAATTTATATACTTCATTGAGTATATGCACGACTAAAACCAAGTACTAGCACATTAGTGCTTGTTCATAGCACTTTCAGTACACACGTATTAGATTCAAGTATGTCTTAGAGTTGTTCATTCTCTATCTAGTTCCATATTCCAACTCTTTGGTTATTAATACCATGTATCAAGTAGTCAACAAGCCACATTCTATCAAGTAATCATGTGCAAGATTTGCACATACATATCAAGGATAGTTCTAACACATTAGTGCTTGTTCATAGCACTTTCAAGTTCATTACCATACACACGTATTGGTTTCAAGTCATGTACAAGATTTTATCATCTTATATTCAAGTTCTCAATCTAATTCTTTGGATGTTCAAGACATGTGCAAGAATTAATTATCTTATACTCAAGTTATTATTCCAATCTTTGGATATTCAAGTCATGTACAAGATTTAATTATCTTATACTTCAAGTTCAAGCTAAGAGCATCTCCAATGGAGAACACCAAATTTGGTGTAAGTTTTACACCAAATGTTACACTAAATAAAAATCTTCTCCAATGTATCACACTATTTTTCACACTAAAAAGGAATATTTTCTATCCACCTCATTTTTCCACTAACACTCATTGTTACACAAACAATACTTGAAGTCTATGATTTTACATATAAACCCCTCTCTTTTAATTGAGATGATATAATATTATGTTTTTATAATTATTTTTATGCATTGTACTTTTATAATTAAGTAAAATATATTATATAATTTATTAACATATAAGTTAATTAACATAATTTACAATGTGTGAGTATTTACAATTTAGAGGGACTAAATGTGACAAGTGAAACTATTACACCAAATTTGGTGTAATGAATAGTGTTATACCAAATTTGGTGCAACACTATTCATTTACACCATATTTGGTGTAAAATTTAGTGTCCATTAGTGGCCAATTTAGTGTTATAGTGTGAGAAATGGTGTCCATTGGAGATGCCCTAAGTAGATGAGTTATACATCTCATACTTACAAGTTCTTAATCCTATACTTTAGATGTTCAAGCTCAAGACATTGTTCTAGTGCCCCTAAGGTACACAAACATTGGAATCAGACATATATAACACATTAGTGCTTGTTCTTAACACTTTCAAGACATATAAAAGAGTTGTTACTCTTAGGCTCAAATTCTCTATTCAAATCATTGAATAATCATGTTCAAGACTCACTTCTGATGCCCCTAAGGTATCACAACACTTGCTAGGACATCTTATACTAAGGCTATATGCCTTAGGAGGGGTAAGCTTTCATTTCAAATTAGATTTAAAACACTTTTGTTGAAACAGGGGACCGGGCGGGCGCCTACGATGGACCGGGCGGCCGCTCGTTATAGCACTTTTGAAACCAAAACTTCTGATGAAATGGGCGGGCGCTCGGTATCTATGTGGGCGGGCGCCTGGTACAATTTTCAGCAAACACTAAATTTCTTTCCAGGCCTAAAATTCTCTGTCCCAAGCGTAGGAATATACACATAGGCATGTTATTACAAGCAAGGGGAAGCTAGTGACTTACCTAATCCGAAATCAAATTCACCCAAACTAATTTCTGTTCGGCAGGAAATGCTCTACTCACCGCCCTGATCATTTATGCGAAGTCGGATTTTCGAACAGAGCCATAATTAAGCAAGAGGGATCGAGAATAGGGTAAACCCTAACTTTTCTTCGAGACAGAGAGAGAACATACGAGAATATTTTTTTTTGGGAAACAATGATTCAGCAAAGCAACCAAAGTTTTATCCCTTGAACCTTTAAGAAATTGCAATTAGGCCCCTCAAGTTTCAACTTTGACAAAAAGGCCCTTCAAGTTTCAATTTGAGCATTTTAGCCCCTAAACTTTATTTTTCACAAATGACCCTAATGTTTCAACTTTGAACACTTAGGACCTAAACTTGTTCAATTAGTTAAATAATTAACTCAAATAAAATAGCATATAATTATGCAAGTCAAGAATTTAACAAGAATTAGGATGGGCGTTACATTTGCAATGGATGACCATGCTCTCAAAACCGCCAAAGCCAAATCCATTCAACCAAACCTCTTTCTCCTACCAAAGTTTCTCCAAAGAAAATTCTATCTGACTTTCTATCTTTTGAACCTCCATCTTCTCCTAAGCCTTCACCTTCTAAACCGCCCTCTGTTCAATTCACTGAAGAACAGTTGGCTGCCATTTATAATGCCTTCCTTAACCTTAAACCCTCTTCTCAAACCGAGCCTGAGCAGACCAAAGTGTTTGAGGCTGCAGCAATTCCTGAGCAGACTGAAGTGTCTGAGGTTGCTGAAGAATTTGAGCAAGAGGTTGAAACTCTTGAGGTTCAACCTTTAAGAAAAAGGAGAAGATTGATAAGGAAAAGTGATCATGAGATTCACTGGCAAACTAGGCTTCCTGAGGATACTGACTTCAGAAATGCCTTTGGTAAGAAAGATCATTCACCTGTTGAAATTCAAGGCAGTTGCGTGCACAAGCCGCTGGTATATTATCTGAGATAGAACCGATGATGGTTGAAACCGCTCCTCCTTCACTTAAGAGGAAACTGAACTTCGATTCATCATCTGAAGGAACTCCTTCTCCAGTTCTTCCTCATGCATCTTGTCGTGCCCTAACCCGTGGTCCTACTTAGCCCCACGTTCGGGTCACGCACGGAAGACGTCATAAAACATTTTAGGAAATTTTTTTCGAAATGTACTTTCATAAAAGTTTCATATAACCAAACACATTTACTTAAAACTTGACTTCATTCCACACAACAAACTTTCACAATCCAAAGTACTTAGCCATAAGGCTTACACACTTTACTTACAAATTTACAAATCACCAACATGTTCCAAAAATAGGTGATACAAAGATAAAGTCACGGGTACACTACCCAAAAGGTTATACATTTACATAATGTAGCCTTTACATACCAAACTTACTTTCCCAAAATGTCTTACCCAAAATCACCACCTCGACGTCCTCCCTTGTGAAGTGACCTATCCCCTGGGCTCTCCTTTATCTAAAACAGTAAACAAATAAAGGGTGAGAATGAATCTCAGTAAGCTACTAAAATGCAACTACGTTACATGCTGAAATGATACTCATAATAGAACAATGCCAATAAACATTCACATAGCACGTAACATGATAGGCAAAGCCAACTCATCTTTCCACACGTAAGGCAGAAATAAATACTCAACTGTGGATACTGAGGCAAGGTTATCGAATCAAACATATAACCATCTGAGAGGTATCAACTGAGCAGCACCAAAGGGCTGAAACCGGTTCATGAACCAAACAACAACAACAACAGGGGGAAAATGACACAAAGTCATAACCCAAACGGTGACTAAACTCACACAAAGGAGAGCTAGCCCAAACCCAATCCATGTCCCAAGGAAGGGGGTTAAAAATGGGAAACCAATAGTAGAAGCCTTACAATGAACTTGGCTTGTGTGCCATTATAATCCCTACCACTGCCCGACTCCACAACAAGTACCAGCTGGACTTTAAACACGAGCATAGTAATGAATACTTGCTTAAACAACAACCGGGGCATGATTCCAAAGTAGGGAACCACACTAAACTCATCAATAAGATGAACCAATCCAAAACACATCAAAAGATGTTCAACAATACCCCCATTTAACACTTATTCACATTCCATAACACATTTGTTCACAAAGGAACCTATTTCAAACACTAGAGTGTTCCACAATGACCATTTTAGTCAACTGGAGTAGTAACCAAAACCTAGACTAAGAATACATCCTAGTCTTAATCAAACAAAAAGAAGATTTCTGAAAATAGGGGTGAGCGGGCGCTCAAACTAAACCGGGAGGGCGCTCGGCAGACCAGGCGGGCGCTCGGAAAGTACCAAGCGGGCGCTCACTCTTATACCTGGTCGGGCTCTCACTCTTACCCGGTCGGGCTCTTACTCTACCCAGGCGGGCGCTCGTAGACTACCAGGTGGGCGCCTGGTGCTATTTCCAGCCAAAGCTCATTTCTTTCCCAGGCTTATTAATTCTCCGTCCCAAGCGTAGGAGTAAACTTTCTACTAAAAACTAACAAACCCAGGAATGCATAACATTCTCAAACCATTACTTTCAATTTTCTTTCATCATTTTACACAATAGGTTTATACTCCCTTTGTCCCAAAATTACAAGTATCACAAAAATCATCAAATTCACAAAAATAACAATCACAAGTATCAAGTATAACATAGATGACCATTTTAACATTTAAAGGGGAATTAGTAACTTACCTAGTTCAGGAAAAAGTATCGCAGAAATATATTTTGTTCGGGTAGAAATGACCTACTCAACGCCCTGATCATTTTTATATAATTAGATTTTAAAACGGGATAGTAAATAAAAAGAATTAAATCGAAATAGGTTGAACTTACCTTTTCTTTCTTAACCCTAGGAGAAACGTAGAGAATGTTGCAGAGTATATTTATGAACACAGAGGAAGAGAAGCATAAGTTATAAAAGATTCTTTGCCCCAAAAATACATTTTGGTCACTCAAGTTCCAAGTTGAACAATTAGACCCCTGAACTTATAATTTCACAAAGGACCCTAAAGTTTCAACTTAATCATTTAACTCCCTTAACCATTATTACTACTAACCAAATAAATAACACAATTAATCAAGTAATATGTGCAAGTCATAAAATATAATGCAACACATAAAATGCACACATAAGTTCAAATTAAAATCCCCAAAAATATAAAATAAATAGGGACGGGTTTTGGGGTCGTTACACATCTACTTCAGTTCAACCTACGGTTCAACCGCTATTCCAGACGACGGCTCCACTATCACCTCAAACATCAGTTTCAATTCTCAAACCGAAGTCCAAGAAAAGGAAAAGTGCAGCCGAACTGGCCTCATATCTGAAGCGGTTCAAGTCTTCCAATTTAAGGGAAAGAAGGGCTGGGGCCATTGCTCGTGCCGCCGCTAAAGCTGAAGAAAGATTCTTGAAAGCTGGCCGCCCTAACCCTTATGCTATTTATCCTAGAGAATATATGGAAGCTTTTGTAGATGAAATCATTCAAACCGCTGCATACCAGATCATTGCAGAAATTGCCTATCAGGTTCTCAGGGATCCCACTCTTGCCTCCAAATTCTTTCTATACTTTAACTGTCTTTGCATTCCCAATTTGTATAGACTTTTCATTGTTCCCTCTCCTTCCATTTTTCTTTCTGAAGATTTCATGAGATATCCTGTTCTTCTTCCTCCTCCTCCTCCTCCTCAAAGTGCACTAGTTCCTTATTCTTTTTCCTTGCAGTTTGACCCCATAGAATTTGAAACCGCCCTTAGGGTTTCTATGGATGAATCATTAGAGGATGCCCATACTTTGTTAAAGGGCAAAGCCAAAATGCATTCTTCTCCTCCCCATAAAACCGATGAAGTCATCTCCATATCTGATGACGATGATGATGAGTCGATGCCAGATTACACACCATCTGATGAACCCCCTCCTTCATTTCAATCTTATCCCATTCTACCTCTTCGTGCTTCAACCGCCAATTTGATAGATGCGTTTAGGAATCTTCAGTTTCATCAGCAAACCTCTACTTCTCGGTTTGACACTCACCTCCTTACTATCCAAGCGGACCTTGATGTCATTAAGGGGGAGAGAATAAATGATAATTTTGAGTTGAAAGCAAAGCTGAATGAAATTCTGGATAATCAACTGGCTCTTGAAGACATGGTCAGAACCAACCATGAAATCTATTCTCTAAAGCAGCAAGCTGTTGATACCAGAATGGACTCCATCGAAGAAAAACTTGACATTCTGGCCAAGCATGCTTTTGATTCCTCAGAGCACATTATGATTAGAACCGGCAAGTTAGTCAAGCAAACTGCTGCTATTGAGAAGAGGATAAATGAACCGACTGGAGTTCGGCTTCGTTCAACAGATTTTGTATTCGAAACCGCCCTTACCTCCGGTTCAAGAAATGTTGCTCAAACTGATCAAGCTGCTGTTGATGCTCAAACCGCTCAAGATGCTCAAACTGATCAGAACCAGACCGCAGAAGATGTTGCCGCTGTAAGGGGTTCTATAGCTGATGAAGTAGACTAGATTTTATTTCTCTATCTTTTTTCTCTCTTATATTTCTTTCTCTCCTTGTAAGTTCAAAACTTTATGATTGAAATATAATGAGAATGATTGCATGGCATTCAGTTTCCAAAACTTTGTTTATTCAAACTGCTTGTTTGTGAAACAATGCTTGCATTTTTAAAACCTCATGCACTATATTCATCATGAAAATATTTTTAAGTACATTTTGTTTTAAACATTCAGTTTAAACATGCATATCTGATTTTCAAAATCATATTATTTTATATGCATCTGAATGGATTTCTTTTCTATCTGTTCTTCATTTCCTTTGTTTTTGATAGATTAGAAATCTATGATCTAGCATAGTGTGTGCATTGACTTGGGACATGCAATTTCATGAAAATTTATTTCGGACATGTTTTACCAAGTACAATGTTTTGCTATTATCATAGTGTGGTAATGGCATCAATCAAATAGGGGGAGATTGTTACAATTCATTGTTAGTACACCCACTTAATTTGATTGATCCATGCCACGTGTCTTTTTATGGACTTTAGGACCACATGTAATGAAGTTATACTTCAATTTTTAGATAAGTCCATTTCTAGATTTTTGTTTGTCTAGGCTGAGTATTTAGTTTGGTTAACCTAGCGGTTTAGTTATTAAAACCGCACTTGTGCCATCTTCAGACCGCCAGCATGGAGCCGCAAGTATTTCATCAAACCGCACTCTGTGGCTTTGATGAAACCGTTCTTCAAATCTCATTTGGAACCTTAGATGGAAACTTGATGGAACCGCTATCATAAAACCGCAAGCTTCAGTTTCGTTATGAAACCGCACATCAAGTTCATCATTGGAACCGCTCCTATGCCTGGTGGAACCGCGCAGTAAATGAAGAATTCGCTAAGTCATTTATTCCTTAGACAAACATTCCCTTTTCAACCGTAAAGGAGTCCTTTGGTGGAATGGGGTGCTAAAATTTGGCATCCCAATATCCCAACAAAGGTTAGTGGATTCTGGTGGAAAGTCATGCATGATGGTCTACCGGTGGATGCTAAGTTGGAATCCCGGGGATTTCACATTCCGTCTCGATGTGTTTGTTGTCCGGGTGGTGGTCAAAGGGAGACTCTAGATCATCTTTTGTTGCAGTCGGACATGGCTCAGTCGGTATGGAGGCATTGGGTAAGATTCTTCCCTTTCCCTCATATTTATAGTGATTTGCCACATTTATGGGATGTTTGGTGTGGGGGTCAATCAAAGCGCCGTCAAATTGGTTTAGTCCGTATGGGCATTATGATGTTTTCTTGTTGGGAGATTTGGAAGGCTAGGTGTAAGGCGGTCTTTGATGGGAGCATTATGAACAGTGCAAAGATTGTTGATGGGGTCAAGCATTCTCTTAATGAGATGTGTTCTTTCCTAGTTCCGAAGGGGGCACCAAGAAGGGAGGAATGCATTTTGTTGGAGAACCTTGGTCTTAAGATTGCTCCGCATAAGACTCGGCCGAGAAGATACTTAAGGTGGGAACCTGGTAAGTCGCATTTTTATACTCTTAATACGGATGGTTCTGCAGTTCATGGTGTTTGCACAGGGGGAGGTATAGTTCGGGATTGTAAAGGGGCTATGGTGTTTGCCTTTTCTCATTTTTATGGCATGGGCACAAACATGCAAGCTGAGATTTTCGCACTTCGTGATGGTTTGTGCATGTGTCGTCAGTGGGGGTTGCAGTCAGTGATGGTTCTTTCTGATTCTTTGGTGGCTGTCAACATTTTAAAAGGTAAATTTCAAAGTCCTTGGCAATACACGTATGAAATCCGGGATTGTTCGGTATTCGTAAGAGGTTATGGTTTAGAACATGTCCTTCGTCAAGCGAACGGAGTGGCAGACAGATTGGCTGCAGAGGCGCATATCCATGGGAATCAGAGGGTATATAATACGACTCGGGATCTTCCTAGAGGTGTATTGGACGCTTTACGCTTTGATGATGGTGGTTGCTATGTCGAAAGAAGGTAAAAATTGGTCTCAAATGGTTTTTTGTTTAATTTTTGGGATTTTTGAGATTTGCTACGAAAGTGTCAGAACAGGGGGTGCTCGGCCGAGCACCATATATGACTCGGCCGAGCAGATGCATTTTGCTCGGACGAATGGAGGTCTTGCCGCGGCCGAGGGAAGGATTACAGAAATATGGATTTTGAGTCTAATAGTGCACGGCCGAGTCTTGGTTCTTGCGCGGTCGAGCGGGCTGGTTGGGGCCGAGCGGGTCGTGGATATGGACCGGTCGGTTTTCTGGGCTATGGGGCACGGTTGGACTTATCTTTTGGGCTGGTTTTGGATCGGATTTTGGGCTTGTATGGTGGACTCATGGGTTATGCATATGAAGCTTGGGTTGATGATGTTGAAGACTCATGTATGGGCTACAAATGGTAATGTGAGGATCATTTTATGGTTTAATTTTTTTAGGATTTTAGTTTTTAGATGGCTTTACCTTTTGAGGCTTTGTCTTATTTATTGGACTTCGAGGTCCGGCTCCATATCCGGCATTAAGTCGGGTGGTTGTCCCCCTCTTGTAATTTTATTTATTTTTAATTAATAAAATCCTCCCAGGTGCCGCCCTGGTTTCCAAAAAAAAAAAAAAAAAAAAAAAAAAACTTGGAGTTACTGCAAGGAATGTCGGTTTGTCTGTCAGTTTGAATTGTTTACCGTTAGTCCTTTCTGCAACAAAGGACAATTGTCAGGTAGTGGTGCTACAACTACCTAGGACTACGAGACAAAACCAAGGACGAAAATGACAGCTCAACCAATGGGATTTCGACAGCACTGTACCCTTCAGATTTGATTCAAATCTTTGTCCAACGGTCACAAGGGTGTACTGCCTATAAATATCCTTCATTTCTCAACAATGAAGGTTGCTGAGCTTCAAGAGATTTATTCCTAAGTGTTCAAGTTTGCTTTGAAGATTGAAACCCAGAAATTCAAACCTTCAACCATCTCCTTAGAAAACCCAGATTTCTTCATCAAGCTTCAAGCCTATCAACCATTCATACTCAGCCTTTACACATAAAGTTTTTCACTTGCTCAAACCATCATTTAGATACTTAGAGAATTTGATTTCTTTCCACACACACACACCCGATTTATATGATCACATAGATTATATACTTCGAATACACCGGTTGTTATAATAGTTTTATAGGTTAGATTATATAGTTAGAGTTTAGATTCATCTTGTAAAACCTCCTCTAATTAATACAAGTCTAGTAGCTATTAGAAAATCCTAGACTAACCATATAGGTAGAGGACGTAGTTCATTCAAGAACGAACCTCTTCAAATTATGTGTTTGATCTTTACTTTTCTGTCTTGTTATTTACTTTTCTGTTTGTGGTCTATAACTTGAATCCATATACGAAATGACTTGAAAAGTGAATTGGGTTTTTCTTTGATCTTCAAGTTGAACTTATCTGTTGCATCATTGTGTTTTCAACCCGAGTCAAACCGCCAAACTCTTTAACTATCCTTTTGGCCAAACCGCAAAACTCCGTTGTGCATTTTATCAGTTCGGTTTAAGCGATCTGAACCGCAGTTAACCAAACTGATAAGTAGTCGGTTGATTTTCAAGGGTATTTTACGAAAAAGTTTGGACCTCTATTCACCCCCCCCTCTAGCGTTCTATACCCTTGTTGCCCTCTGGGACCAACAATTACCTTAAGTTATTAACACCATTACATTCTTATATATCATCTAAATCTATCAGTATAAATACATGTAACTTTATGATCTATTACGATTATATTCAACAACTATTACATCAATGTTTGGGAACTATTAATTTAATATACTGTTTGAATGTTGGAGAACGTTACTTACTGTTGAGAAGTTCCGATAATTTACAAAAATGGCACCACGTTTTTTTTAAAACACGTTTTTCCTGGGAGTTAAGAAAAACGCGTTTTTCCCAAGATTTTGCGATAAAGATAATATTTATATCCATCAACACTATTACATTTTCTTATTCAGACTATTAAACCATCATATAAACAGCTATACACCAAAAACTAATACTACAGGAAAAAAAACACATACCAACACTTATTAATATATACCAACTATTACTTTCAAATAATATCAATATTATATTTACATATTATATGTATTACTTTAACTTACTATATCTTATAGCACATTACTAAACAATAAAACAATAGTTTAAAAAAAAAACACTGATACAAACACAAAATAAACAAAAACTAAACAACAAAACAACAAAAATGAACTAAAACAGCAACAAAACAACAAAAAATAAAATAAAATAAGAACATACGCTTCAACAATTTACATAAAACACCATAGAATTGAAAAACCACAAAAAGTACAACCAAATAATAACATATCTAACCCTAGAAATGAAGAATGATACCAAAATCCAGCAAAATCGAACAAAAAACACAACAAAATATCAAAAAACAAGACAAAACATAGCATAAACTGCGAGAGTCGCACTTAAAATCAAACAAAATCCTGTAAAATCGAACTGAAAATGAAAAAAAAATATCGAAAAAATATAAATGATGAAAAATCTTACCTAATGCTTGAACGAAAACCTAATCGAAGGTTTAAAAAGCTGAATGCAGACTGAAAATGGACTTCGAAGTACTTAGCGAACGATTGGAGAGCGGTTACTGAAGAAGAGTAACTGAGAGTGAGTAGTTGAGAGAGAGAAGAAAGGTCGGTGAAATTGAAAATCCCGAAACACCTTCTACTATGTGTTTTGTGTGTGTTTCAGATTGAGTGTGTATTTATATTCCGGGTTATGGGTCTAAATGACCCGTCTATTCTATGAGACCGGTTTTCCTGTTCTCATCCATTTTTTTGTTGTTGAGAATATAATTATCCAAATCACTATTTTCTTATTTTTACAATCCCTTCTTAAAATTGACATTTTGGTGCGATCCAATAAAAATTGATTAAAAATCGAACTCCCGGTAAACATGGATAACTAAAAATGCAGCAAAATTACTTCTTCTTTTTTTAAAAAAAAAAATTTGAACTTTTTAATTCATTTTTCATTAGATTGCAACAAAATATCAACGTATTGCAATTAACCCTTTCAAACTATATTATCCAAGTAATGGAAAAGTATATGAAAGATAGCTCACTTTTAGGAATGCCAAATTTTTTAAACTCATCCCAAACCCCCATTGACCAAGTAAAAAGTTTTCAAAATGGGCCAAATTTGAGACAAGTTTGTGAACGCTTAAGAGAACTGGACCATCATAATAAGAGTTAAATACCCTTTTCGTCCTCAATATATTCGACTTTTTACCTTTTCGTCCTTGAACAATTTTTTTTTTTCCATTTCGTCCTTAACGTATGCGTTTCATGGACCATTACATCCTACCGTTAATGATCAGTCCATTAGTCCGTTAAATGTGTGATGTGGCATACTGACGTCACCATTTAAGCTTAGGTAGAACCTTTGAGTGAAAGATTTAGCGGATGTGAAATTATAAGGGGGGAAAGTGTAGATATTGCATACTCCTATGAAAATCAAAAATGGAGAAAAAAATGAAAATAATAGAAATACTGGATTAACACTAATTAAGTTAAAAATAAATAGTTTTCTTTTAAATATTTTTTTAATATAACATATACTCCCTCCGTCTCTAGTTAGTGTGGATCAAATTTTTGGGCACACAAATTAAGAAAAAGTAAGAGAGATAAATAATGGAAGGAGGTGTTTGTGAGTATAAAAAATAAATATGAGAGAGAATGAGTGAGAAGAATAGTAAGTTGATTGGTGTTTGTGAGTGTAAAAGTAAAGTAAGAGAGATAATAAGTGTGAAGAATAATAAAGATTCTTTGCTATTTTGGGGTAGTCCATACTAACCTGAGACAGAGGGAGTATATTCTTCAAACATATTACATATATTTCTTTTTTTGTAAATCTACACCAAAATGAAAATTATACAGTAATTGTTTTAATGAGTTATTTTTATAATGTTGTTTATGAGGATTTTTTTTCTTTAGCGGTGTATTTCTCAAAACCCATCTCCATCTCCATTATCAACACCCACGACCCACCACCATCAACACAAACCACCACCACCCACCAATACAAAACACCAACACCAAAATCACCACATACAAAGACGCAAACACAGAAATCAAACACACAAAGAAACCAAACCCATATCTGGTTCGCTCAAATCAACCCCAGAAACCTCAAACCCAGAAATCCCAAACTCAATCTGGGCTCCAAATTTAGCACAGTGCTAGACGATGTGAACCAAATAAATAAGCCTCCAGATCTGTAACGGGATCGTCGAGAGATCCGCCAGCTTATGAATTACTGTTGGGTATGCCCACTTATATCTCAGTTTCAATGTAATAGGATTGATTAGATTTGATTGATCCATCACCTAAGTTTTATTTCATGGACTTAAGACCCATATGTAAGAAGTATTTATACTTCATTTTTTAGGTAGTCCATTGTAATAGAATAGGCTTAGGAATAGGGCAAGAATATCAAGATTCAAGAAAAATCACAAGTATAGTTTGAGCCATGCGCCTTGCGCCTCATCAGGCGCGCGTAATGTATATGCACCTGGTAGGCTCAACGCGCCTCATATGGCTCAATGCGCCCCAGCAATGTTAACTCCAAAACTTGGTGATATATTGAAGACATGAAGACTTGGAGAAATTCAAACTACGCCAATGATCCAACGGTGGTTAAATAACACGTATGCACCCGCATCTAAGGACACCTGTCCATAACGGTCATATTTGTGTTATGTGTCTAAAGGCTATAAAGGACACGTGCTCCACTCAATGAGCTCCAGCACATCTGTCCTTTAACCTTATCCACAAGGAATTTTCAACGGCTAGTTTTTGAGCTCTACTATAAATATCCCATAACTTCAAACGTTTTGAAGCTGCTAAGAATCTCTGAATTTCTCTCTCAAGCATTTGTTGAAGATTTGAAGATTTCCTTTGAATTCCCAGATTCCTTAAGAACATCTTCATACCTTCATCCTTAGCCCAGATCCTTAAGCAAAAACACTTTAGATTTATTGTGCTCTAAATCATAAAGATCTAAAGAGCCTTGAATCTAAATTCACACACGCACCACTTTGAGTTTGATCACTTAGATCTTTCTCAAGGAGATACACCAGTTTTGTCTAGGATTTGTTCTTTCATAGATATAGATCTTTGAGTTAGATTATACTCAATTGTTGTAATTTGTAACTCACCCATATTATAAGATCTTCATTAGAAATCCAAGACTAACCATCTTGGTAGAGGACATAGATCATTTCCCGATCGAACCTCTCCAAATAGCGCGCATTCAATTCTTTTCATTTACTTTCAAGTTATTATCTTATCTCACTATTTGCTTGTTTACTCATTGTAGATTGATTGGATTGAATTGTGTTGTGTTTGTTATATCATTTGCCTTAGTTCCATTTTTCACTCACTTTGAGCCAAAATACTTAGAGTGTGTGTGTGGCCCTTTATCACACTTTGCGCCTACTTTACTTAACTAAATTCCGCTGTGCATTTCACTCACTCACTTAGGCGCATTTTATAACGCTTATTTGATAAAGTGCGCATTTGCAATTGAGTTTATCAAGGGTTCAAAAAGAATTTCAAAACAGCTATTCACCCCCCCTCTAGCTATTTTTCATACCCTTGTTGCCCTTTAGGACCAACAAGTGGTATCAGAGGAAACACCTTTATAAAACATTTTTGTTTTTCAACCTTAACAGCTTGGGTGCCGATTCGATATGGAAAACTCAAAACCTTCAGCAACTGCTAACTACACACACGTTCCAGTCTTTGATGAAGATCATTTTGACGTGTGGAAATTCAGCATCTTGACCCATCTTACCTCAATCGATGAAAGGCTTCATGACACCGTAGTTATGGACCTTACATCCCAATGAAGGCGAATCTAAATCCGCGCACCAATGCTGCTCAACCAACCATCAAGAAACCAAAGGAAGAATGAACTGAAGAAGAATTGAGAAGAGTTGCAAATGATGGGAAAGCAAGAAACATTCTCCTCGGCACTCTAAGCACGACTATGAAACAACAAGTCATGCATTGTGCTACCGCCAATGAATTATGGGATGCTATTGAAGAGCATATAGAAGGAGATACGGTTTGCAAGGAGAACAAGAGATACGAAGTGCAAAAGAGATTCAACAATTTCTCTCAACTCCCCGGTGAAACATTGAGACAGACTTATGAACGCTATTGTGAAATTATCAATCTCTGTATTTCACTTGGAAAGAAGTTCTCTATTAAGGAATTAAATACAAATTTCCTTGCTGCTTTTGGATCGAGATACCTACATAAATCTAGCGTCCTTGAAGATGCCGGAACTTTAGATGTATGGACTTTAAGGAACCTTTATGCAAATCTCAAGGTTTATGAGCTCAAACATCAGCGCATCAGTGAAACTAAAGGAAAATCAAAATCCATTGCTATGGTGGCGCATAGAGAGGAAGCTGTAGACACCCCTCTTTGGACCTCTCACCCCGATTGCATACATAGTATTTTTATTTAACTTGTTTTTGTTAATTTCTGTTACTTCCGTTAATTTCCTAACTGATTCCGTTAGTTTTGGACTAAACTGCATAACAAAGTAAAGTTTTAGAGTCATTCTGTCATTCTATTATTTTCACCCGCGGGCGCCTCCCGTAATGGTCATGGGGCTCGCGCGCGTTTGGTCCAATAGGCCGGACCCGCGCGCTTCCCACTTTGGCAGTAACGGATTGCACCTTATTTCCCTCCCTTTTCTTATTTACAAACATCTTCTTTAGTCAAAAACATCTTTCTTGATCATAAACATTTACTAGCTTTTATTTGTAACCTCTCAATCCCACATTTCTAGCCCTTTTCATAAAAACAAAATATTTCCTTTCTATTTTATTTGATTTTCTTTTATTTCTTTCATTTATTATTTTATTTATCTTATTTTTGATTGGTCAATTCCATTTTACATGGATGATCATCTTTTCCCTCCAACCTTTCCCTCTCATTTTTACCTATAAAAACCACCTTCTTCTACCTTAGAAAGGACCTTCTTTTTTGGACTTGAATTTTCTCTACACATACACTATACACAAATCCCCTCAACAAGATTTCTCTACAAAACACTACACAAAGTATTGCACAACATTTTCTCTACAACAACACCATATTCAAGTCAAGGTTTAAAGTCCTTCTTCTTAAGGTACAACTTCCCTTTTTCTTCTTCTTATTTTATTCATGTCTAGTCAATGTATGCAATCTCCATAAAAAGGGATACAACCAAAAGGCCACTTCACTATTGAAGTTTGGTCAAGGTTACATCCCAACATTTTAATTCCACTTTAATTTACATTCTCATTTCTTAATGTAATTACCTAGCGATAATTCGACATGTAATCTTTAGCATAAATCAATAAATAACACAATTCTGCTTTATTTTTCCTCTATAAATTTCCCCTTTCTTTTCATTATAATTGTTAGCACATTTCTCTTATTATTAAATTGAAGGACATTTAACATTAGAACACCAAAAGTAGCAAGACCCGCGTAAGCGGGGCGGAGTGGGTGTTTAAGTACTTCCCACTCCGTCACCTAACCCCCGAACCCTTCTCTCCCGAATCTGTGGTTTTCGTACAAAAATTGGCTTTCTTTAGGTTTTCTCGCGTTCCTCTAAAAACGCGGGTGGCGACTCTTAAAATCAATTAGACATCCTAGGTTAATTCACCGCTCTAGCCAAGCCGTGGTTCCCCGGGTATCTACAGTGGCGACTCTGCTGGGGACATAGAGGGTTAAACTTGCATTTTCTGCTTTTGGTGTTCTTATATCTGTTTTCTGGGCATTCTGGTAAAAAGGGTAGGAAGCGCGCGCCTCCGGCCTTCTTGGCCTAAAGCGCGCGCGTCCGACCCTTATTACCAGAATTGCCCACTTTCCATCTTGTCCTTTAAATTTCATATTTCTATGCTAACAAGTTTCTGCAGGGGAAAGTTACATAATTTGGGACCAGGGCAATCCCCTGAGTCCGCGGTTTCTTCTGATATTCTGACAGGTACCCCAGATGCGCGCGCCTCCCACATTCATGGCGCAATGCGCGTGCTTCCCACGTAACTGCCTTGAGTCGCGCGCTTCTAGTCCATTTTCCAGAACAGAACAGTAAACAGATCAGTGAACAGAATGGGCAGTTTTGACAGTGTGTGGGCACCGGGCCTGCATACACCCCCTTTTACTTTTGTTTATTCATTTTTATCGGTCACACGGGTGATTCGAAAGTTGTAAATTATGTGCTTATTTGCTTTCATTTTCTTTAAAAAATAATAATATATTTTTGTCACGTGATGGACCTCACACTACGCGCACATAATTCCTATTAACTGCTCACTATCGAGTCGCACAAGTCCAACCCCAAACCCGTCAAGGCCCGTCCTAGAAAGTTTCAATCTCCACCCGACCTTGACTCTTTCGAAGCGGTCAACCTCAGCCCGTGGCGTAGTTCAAGACTACATGCCGGGGGTGACCTTTAAGCCTCTCTTTAGCCGAGCACAAACCACACAATTCTAGTTAGGGTCTAACACTCCGTGACCAAGTCGGTTTTCATGTACCGAGATTTCCCTAAACTGATGTTTTCAAATCATACATGCCAACTTGTTGATACGGACGCAATAAAAATCCGTCCCCAAAAGTGGTTATTTTGGACGAAAATAAAAAATCCGTCCCCGCATGTATGCTTTACTACATTGATTTAGTTTAATCCCGATACATATAGGATTCACAAACGTGATGGAATCCGATGAGTATATGGGACTGCGAGATGGTCTATATACTAGTGTGACGATTCCATTATCTTCTTAGAAACCCCAAAAGGGACCCCGTCCCTCCGACTTATATATATAAAAAAAAGAGTCATTTTTCTTATATGGTCGAGTCTTTTTCCTTTGTTTGTGGGTGAATTTATTTTACTCAAAAGGTATTTGTGGGGCCAACCTAAGATCAACCGTGATCTCTTAATAGGTCCAATGGCTTCCAACGGCAACAACAACAAGGGTGAGAACATTTCCGTGTCCAACGAAGGGTTACTCAACATGGTGAAAGTATTGAAAGGGCAAATTGATACACTAGCCGAGGATGTTCGCCGCAAGGATGATTTATGGCGAGCCCGTTACGAGCATGTGGAAATGGCCCATAAAAGAGAAGTATCCAAACTCGAGGACCAATTGAAGGGGCTCACAAATGAAAGAAAGGTCCAAGGCATCAATACCGGTTTGGTCAACACTCTCATGTCCTACATTGACCAAAAGCTTAGTGGGCTAAATTTACACAAAGGCCCAAGCTCCGATCTTCATCATGCTTCTTTTCTCGTGAACACTATGGTGGCTCTTCCTGAAAAATTCAAGATGCCCGATATTGGCAAGTTCAAAGGAACCTCTTGTCCCGATGCTCATGTCGACTCCTACATTTGGGCCATGCTACCAAAGAAAGTGTCTCCTCAAATGATGGCACAATGCTTCCCACTTACTCTCGAGGGGGTCGCAAAAGATTGGTATATGGGTCTTCCGGTTTCCACCCGCCTCAATTGGGATGCCGCTATGCTTGCCTTCAAGAAGCAATACCAAGGCAATTTTATGTTCCGTACCACCAAGAAAGAATTGGAGAGCACCGTGCAAGAGGGTGATGAATCATTTGGGGACTTTTCTCGCCGTTGGAATGACAAGTTAGCCGAGATTATTGATAGGCCCTCAAAGAAGGAACAAATGGACATCTTCTTGAAGTGTTTGAAAATAGACTACCGCACTCATCTTAGTGGGGCCTTTTATCCGGATTTTGCAAGCATGTATGATGCGGGTATTAGAGTTGACAATTTGCTCCGAGAAGTGGCCGAGTCCTCCTATGAGACAAGCTTCAACGACGAAGGGTTCCCGAACAACCCAAGTAACGACATGGAAGACTACAACAACAATGAGGACTACAACGATGATGAGGTCTACGACGACAACAATCTCCGTTTCTCTTTCTCTACCTAGAAATAGATTATTATTATATTTTTTTTTAAAAAAAAGAGTCGAAAGTCCTCTTAAGTGTGCATCAAGGTTTTCTCTCGTCCTATATTAAATGTTCGAGTCCATTGAGTCATCAAATAAAAGTCGTTCTTGTCCTCATACACTCTTCCAAGTTATTCAATTAATTCTTGGCAAAATGATGAAAAAATGTCTAAACAAGTTTTGGAATGAAGGCCATCGCTTGAACGCCTAGGGGCTAAACATCAACAACGGCATCAACAACGAAGACATCAACAACGACGAAATCAAGACAAAGAAAGGTGGAGCAACGATCATGAAGCAAAGTTTTCAAAAGGGGATAAAAAAAAAAAAAGGCTCGCTAGGTTGAAATCCTCAAATCAACCTAGGCAAAAGTTAGAGCACAAAAAAAAAAAAAAAAAAAAAAAAAAAAAAAAAAAATCCCCCTCAATCAAAGAAGTACAAGATCAACATCATTCCACCAATGAAGGACGAAGCAACAACCATCTCGACGAATGGAGCATCCACAAGAACTACGGTGACCTGAGCCTCTACACTGGAGGAACGTAGGCAACCTTCTGGTCCGGTCTCATGCAAGAAAGAAGATATGTTTAGCCCTAGCGCATTATGGTGATCGGCCTTCCTCTCGAACTTGTCATGACATCTTTGTACGATTCATTTGCCAATGAATTAATCACCTCAAGATTGAACAACTTTCATAGATTTGGAATCACTTTCCGTTCCTTGTCGAGTCTAGGGCTTCTGTTCTTTCTGCATACTCCCAGTTTCTTGCAATCAAACTGGGGCTTTCTTTCTCTTCTCTCTTAATGACTTACTTGCCTTCGTGAGTCATTCAAAAAATATACATACATGAAGTCAATACTAGGGACACTTCCCTAGTCGAGTCAATGTCACTCATCTTTAGTGACAAAAGGTCCTCACCGCAAAATCACATGTCTTATCTCCTCAGCCAGAGTCAATGCACACTTCCTCATTAATCGAGTAAAAAAAAAAAGACGCAAAAGAGATGCCCGCTAGATTGAAAACCCGAAAGGGCGGTCTAGGCAAAAAAACAGGGTGCGTCATAAAAAAAAAGAGTGAGAGAGAGAAGGGAAAGAGAAATGGAGATCCCCAGCTTCTAAAGAAGACAACTACACGAGCTCTACATTGGATCTCCTCAACAAATCAATTCCCCACCGAGTCAACTTTGGTCTTGCAAAAAGCTCAACAAGATATGGCACCATCAAAGGTTGTCTTGGGTTATCGGCATCATTCTCCAGTAGTGTGTATTTTTGGGTTCATGAAAAGAAGGCCCATGGTAACCAAGACCCATCTGAGAATGAGCCCATCATAAAAGGGCACGAGGTTGCACAAATAATCCCTAGCTAGTCAATTGGCTTGGGCAGCAAATAACAACAACATGTGTCTCAGTTTTCAAAGCTTCTGCAAGTATGTGCTTCTAAAGTACGCCGAAAGGCTCCCGATAAATGGAGTAGCTCTTGCCATGTCCTCTCATGTTTATTCCCTCGCACAAGGATGAGTCTCTCTTGCTTTGCTCAAAAAATGATGACCCCCTAGGGGCTATATAACTCAAGAACAAGGGCTTCTTTTGCTTCATTTGACAATCAATAAGCTCTAGGGGCTATGCTCGAGAAAGATATGTGAGACTATCCTCAAAGTCTCTCAAAAGGGATGTCAAAAAGCCCTCTTGTCATGTATGCTCATACTTGTTCCCCCGATCAAGGATAGGCCCTTATCGTTCCACTCCTAATCAATGGTGTCACTCTAGGGGGTACGATCAAGTTTTAAAGGCTCCCTCGGCAAGAAGAAATTCACTTCAGTGTCCCCGGCGGAGTCATGTGCAACATTGGAAGCTTCCTCAATTCGGCACCGAAGGTCTCAAGGGGCTTCGCAATCTACAATCTGTTGAGCCACGGCTTTACAGTAATTTAAGCAAAGGGCAATATTGGGGCTTCGTAATTAACAAGCTTTTGGGCAGTGGTACCCGAGCAATGCAATTTGGGAGCAGTCTTGTGGCTCCATGAAAGGAATCAAACTTCAATGGTCCCTCAACACTTCCAGTCAAAAGGCCTCTTGGTTTTAAATGAAGGCTCCGATGATATGAATGAATTTGATGATTCTTGTTAGAACTCACAGCGAGATTCTGAAGGAAGTCTTAGAGAAAAGGAAAAAGATTCAATATGCTAGACTCACCAGGCTGATAGCGGGCAATGCCAATATGTTAACTCTATAAGCAGAGTTACGGCCAATCCCAATGTTTCTGCAATACAGCACCCCCTTCTCCAAGATCAAAAGCACAGGCTGCATCCGAAGATCCGCCGTCGGTTCAACTCAAGAAGACTCGAGCAAACATACCGTTCGAGACTTTATCACACCAAGACCTTATCATCTGCAACAACATCACCATCTCCCACGAGACGTCTCCCGAAGACCGTACTACATTTTCAACATGGACCTTCCGCCATTTAGGTATCAACCACAAAAAGGGCCATCCATCTCCAAGCAAGAGAAAGAAGGAGATCACCTTCAAGAGTCCTACCCGATGTGGCATCCGCTCCCAACACAATGCTAAGCCGATTCCAAGAAAATTTGAGGCTTCACACCGAAAGGTCTCCACATCCCGCCATCTACAAAATTGATAAGCCCATGACATTTGGGGCTTAGCAATCTCTTGAAGCTTGGTATCAATGATCTTCTCTTGGAGCTTGCTCACGTCAACAGCAAAAGGGCGATTTATTTGAAAAGGTCAAGAGTCGATTCATCTTGGGGCTATGCAAGTGTCTCATAGTTAGGCATCAAAGGCATTCTAGGGGCTTTACAATCAGTAACCCCTTATCTCGGCATCGAATGTCTTTTGGAGCCCCATAACTGACACATCTCTTGGGGCTAAAAATCACTTTTCGTTGGAGACAACGGCAACGACGACAGAATTTAAGCAAGGCAATCCGGACTTCGATTGAACATGACTTGATCTTGGGTTGGCTTTACAAACACACAATGGTTAAAATGGTTCACCCACGAACTAAAAAAAAAATCTTTTTCTCACGTGTGTGCATATTCTTTTCTTTCTAATTAAAAAAAAAATTATTTTCGTTTTTCTTTTCTTGCGCAAAAGTATGTGCTTTACTTTGCTTTGCTCCTAGCTTCTCCTCCAGCACTCTCCACCATCCTTGAACTACGCTGGTCTGATTCCTTTCAAGGGATACATAGGCAGCCTTTTGGCACGACCAACCCATCATCCAGAATACCATCTCGCCAACACTCCATCAAAGGCAAGAACAATTCATCATCACCAACGTCATCATTCTCCAAAGCATGGACATCAAGGCATCCACCACCACAACACTAATCTATCCAACGGCAATGGTAAGTGAAGGTATGAATACATCTGTGGCTTTCCTCAAATCACACCGCACACAAAATCACTTTCTCCATTCTTACAAAAATTCCCTCTCATGCAAAATTGCCTTCAAATCGCATCACACCACAAGCACAATTTCTCTCATAACTTCCATTTCACATCTCATACATGTCACAAGCACATATACCTGCAAAGCACACACTTAACAGGTACCACCACAAGGTCAACAGCATCTGCAACTCAAGGCACTTCATCCCCAGCAGAAAGTGATCCGCCGTCAACTACGCCTGCATCCCACAGAGTCAAAAAATTACAGTTCAATGACAACAACCCGGTCTATGGTGAGCTGCAAAATCACCACCTTTCCATCAAGCAACACAACAATATCACATATAGGCAGACAGAGCCTCAGTTCCCACCATCCGCAAACGGATCCCGCATCAGCAAACAGATCCGACATCAGTAAACGGATCCCGCACCAGCAAACGGATCCTGCATTCAGCAATGGATCCCGCACCAGTAAACGGATCCCGCATTCAGCAATGGATCCTGCACCAGCAAACGGATCCCGCATTCAGCAAACGGATCCCGCTTCAGCAAACGGATCCCGCATCAGCAAATGGATCCCGCATCAGCAAACGGATCCCGCCATCAGCAAACGGATCCCGCTTCAGCAAACGGATCCCGCTTCAGCAAAATGGATCCCGCCATATCCTTTCTATATCAATAAAGACGCTCACACAGGGAGCGCACCCCTATCCTTCGAAAATTTCAAATTCATGTTTTATCGAGTCTTTGTTTTCTCTTGTCGATGTCCTCGGCGGTTGTCTTTCTTTCGCCGACACGTTTTGCTTTGCAATCCACGTCGCCGAGGGGCTCTGTAGACACCCCGCTTTGGACCTCTCACCCCGATTGCATATATAGTATTTTTATTTAACTTGTTTTTGTTAATTTCTATTACTTTCGTTAAGTTCCTAACTGATTCCGTTAGTTTTGGACTAAACTGCATAACAGAGTTAACTTTTAGAGTCATTATGTCATTCTGTTATTTTCACCCGCGGACGCCTCCCGTAATGGTCATGGGGCGCGTGCGCGTTTGGTCCAATAGGCCAGACCCGTGTGCTTCCCACTTTGGCAGTAACGGATTGCACCTTATTTCCCTCCCTTTACTTATTTACAAACATCTTCTTTTGTCAAAAACATCTTTCTTGATCATAAACATTTACTAGCTTTCATTTGTAACCTCTCAATACCACATTTCTAGCCTTTTTCATAAAAACAAAATATTTCGTTTTTATTTTATTTGATTTTATTTTATTTCTTTCATTTATTATTTTATTTATCTTATTTTTGATTGGTCAATTCCATTTTACATGGATGATCATCTTTTCCCTCCAACCTTTCCCTCTCCTTTTTACCTATAAAAACCACCTTCTTCTACCTTAGAAAGGACCTTCTTTTTTGGACTTGAATTTTCTCTACACATACACTATACACAAATCCCCTCAACAAGATTTCTCTACAAAACACTACACAAAGTGTTGCACAATATTTTCTCTACAACAACACCATCTTCAAGTCAAGGTTTAAAGTCCTTCTTCTTAAGGTACAACTTCCCTTTTTCTTCTTCTTATTTTATTCATGTCTAGTCAATGTATGCAATCTCCATAAAAAGGGATACAACCAAAAGGCCACTTCACTATTGAAGTTTGGTCAAGGTTACATCCCAACATTTTAATTCCACTTTAATTTACATTCTCATTTCTTAATGTAATTACCTAGCGATAATTCGACATGTAATCTTTAGCATAAATCAATAAATAACACAATTCTCCTTTATTTTTCCTCTATAAATTTCCCCTTTATTTTCATTATAATTGTTAGCACATTTCTCTTATTATTAAATTGAAGGACATTTAACATTAGAACACCAAAAGTAGCAAGACCCGCGTAAGCGGGGCGGAGTGGGTGTTTAAGTACTTCCCACTCCGTCACCTAACCCCCGAACCCTCCCCTCCCGAATCTGTGGTTTTCGTACAAAAATTGGCTTTCTTTAGGTTTTCTCGCGTTCCTCTAAAAACGCGGGTGGCGACTCTTAAAATCAATTAGACATCCTAGGTTAATTCACCGCTCTAGCCAAGCCGTGGTTCCCCGGGGTATCTACAGAAGCGCACGCGCCTGTGTCGGTACAAGATGAGAAAAGTTCAGATCCCAAAATTTCTACTTCTGAGTTATTAGACATGGATGATGAAGACTTCGCTTTATTTGTGAAGAGATTCCAGAAGTTCAGAAAATTCTCAAAACCCGTCTCATTCAACAAAGCTCAAGGATCTACAAGCAGAGCTCCTCCAAAGTTCACGAGGAGCAGTGATTCTAAAAGAAAAGAAGACCTTGTTTGTTTTAATTGCAGGAAACCAGGACACTTTGCTTCGAGCTACCCAATTCCAAAATTTGAGTACATGCAGAAGAAGAGCAGCCATACTCCCAAATTCACCCCCAAATTCACTCGTCACAAAAGAATGGTTGCTGAAGAAGAATCACCAGCAAATGAGCAGAACACTAGTATTGAAACAGACTCAGAAGAGAGCGATGAAGATTCTGATGATGGACTCGTTTGTTTGGTGGAAAAGGATGATGAAGATGAAGTTTATGATTCTAATGATGACTACTCAAAGGATGTTCCTGATATGAATGTCTTAAATAAACCAATCAAGAAATCTGCAGGTTTTTAAGAGGTGAAAAAGAAGAAAGGACGAACCATCAGCTAGCTCGTTGAACAAGGATTTCTCACTCCGACTCAAAGCGATGGTGGATTGTTATTCTCTAGATGTGATCTGAGTGCTAGAAGCAAACTCAGAAAGAGTGAATATGTTAGACCTCAAGTTGCACCTATTCCTACAATCAATCATGATGAGGACATTGTAAAGCAAGAAGAGTTATTCAAAGAGTCTGAAAAGGTAATCAGTCATTTTAGTGATATGAAGGAAGCGTTAGCACTATCATGTGATGAAATTTCCTAGCTTAAGACCGAGAAATCTCTATTAAAATCTGAACTCACACTCCTTAAGGAGCAGATAAAGATCATGACTCCTCTTACTGTTAAAAACACTTATCTAATGGAACAGAACTTACTTCTTAAAGTTCAAAACGATGAATTTGTTACTCAAATTACTGATCTTAAAAAGATTAAAAATGAGTAGTCCAATTCTCGTGTCACTATGGACGATATCTTTGACTCCCAAAAAGCCAGTGGTGATAAAAGTGGCTTGGGATTCACATCATCAACTAGTGACAACTTTAAATGTGATGTTTGTGCTGAAAGAGACAGTGAATTTACAACTCAGCAAACTCATGAAATTCCCAAGGAAAAACATTCTAATTCAATGGGTAAAGGACAGGAAAAATTCAAGAGACAAACATTCCATTATGTCTACCCAACGAAACAATTTGGGAAATCTAAAGAGAAAGAAGTAGCTACAGATGAATCATCCTCTAGCAAAATCATTCTTGAAACAAGGCTCGCTCTTTCTCCGAGTGCACATTATGCGCCTAGGATCCACGTGCCTCACCGCCGTGCGCCTCCTAGCCCTATGCGCCCTCCAAGAAAAAGCGCTCCAAAATTTCAAAAGAAGGATTTTGTTAAGGCTGGCTCATCTGACCTAAAGAAGAATGCTATCCCAAAGAAAAGTAAAGAGTTTGTAAAAACTCATGTGATTGGTGGATTTCATCATTGTTCTATTTGTGATTGTTCGGGACATAAGGCCGTGGAATGCCTTTTGAGATTCACTCCCAATGCCAAAGGACGTAAAAATCCTAAGGTCAAGCAAGAGTGGGTCGTCAAAACTTGCTAACTCTAGGACCCGAAAAGGAATAAAGGGGACTTGCTTTAAATGTTTATATTTCAAGTTCTTTGCTTCATGGCTAGATCTTCAAAAGCTAAAACGTATGAATGGATTCTCGATAGTGGGTGTTCACGACACATGACTGGAGATGAATCCTTACTAGAAGATGTCCATGAAGAAAGAGGTCCCTCAGTAACATTTGGTGATAATAACAAAGGTCAAGTTGTAGCATATGAAAAGCTCAAGAAACACAAAGTGTGCATTGAAAGAGTCTCTCTCGTCGAAGGGCTCAAGCATAATTTATTATCCATATCTCTATTCTGCGACAAAGGATTAGAATGCCATTTTACCTTAACTCAATGTCTTATCAAGAATGGTAAAACTGGAGCTACATTACTCACGGGATATCGTAAGACAAATATTTATATTATTGATTTTCATAGTATGAACTCTAGTACTAATCTTTGTTTTGTAGCTAAAAGTGTGAGCGAAAATAGTTGGCTGTGGCACAAGCGCTTAAGTCACTTGAACTTCAAGTATCTATCCAAACTCAGCAGGAATAATCTTGTTAAAAGACTTCCCAAAGTTGCTGATCATCATGACAAGAAGTGCGCAGCATGTCGACTTGGAAAACAACCGAAGCAGTCTTTCTCCAGCAAGACAAATCCCTTAACTTCTAGATGTTTGCAACTGCTGCACATTGATCTATTTGGACCAGTCACCACTGCAAGTGTTAGAGGAAACAAGTATACCCTAGTTGTGGTGGATGATTACTCAAGATACACATGGGTGGAAATGATGATTACAAAAGACAATTACTATGACATTCTTACCACCTTATTCATACTGCTCCAAACCCAAAAAAAAGATGACATCGTTAGTGTTCGATTCGACAATGGAACAAAATTTAAGAACAACAGTTTTGCTCAATACTACAACGATCATGGGATAGATCACAACTTTTCAACCGCTGGTGTTCCTCAACAAAATGGTGTTGTGGAAAGAAAGAATAGGACGTTGATTGAAGCGGGAAAGACGATGATAGCTGAAGCCAAATTGCCTAAGTACTTTTGGGAAGAAGCTGTCAACACCGCATGTTTTACTCAAAATCGTTCCCTCATCAACAAACTTCACAACAAGACTCCGTATGAACTTTGGCGTCGAAGAACTCCCAACATTGCATTCTTCAAGATCTTTGGTTGCAAATGTTATATCCTCTACAACGGAAACGAACATAGAGGTAAATTCGATGCCAAAGCCGACGAAGGTATTTTTGTTGGGTATGCCAAACACTCTAAAGCTTTTCACGTTTTTAATAGATCTACATTAGTGATAGTTGAATCTGTACATGTTACATTTGATGAACATTCTCTCATTGAGCCACATTTGGCTCCAAATGTTGCTGATGATTCTGTTGAGTTTAATGAGACAGGTGCTTCTATTCATGTTGCGCCTACACAAGATCAGAATCTATCAACTCAAGGAAATCCATATACATCAGTTGCTCCTAACTCAATTTATGGTGCACCTAATAAATCCTCAGTTGCGCCTACATTGAATGTCGTGCCTCTAGATTCCTCTCACGTGCCTACATCTACTGATGCATCTGGTGTTAATCCCATTTTCAATGCTGAACCAGTTCAACCCCCTAACTTTGTTGATTTTGAAGCTGGTGAAGATGTACCTATTGAAGACCTTCAAGTTACTACAACCCAACCTAACTTACCTCCCGAAATTCGTGAAGTTAGAGGTCACCCAATCAATAACATCATCGGTGATCTATATGTTGGTGTTCGTAGAAGGAGAGCTACAAACTTTGATGCTTACACTTCTTTTATCCCTCAAATCGAACCAAAGAAGGCTTATGAAGCGCTCCAAGATCCTAATTGGTTTGTTGCAATGCAAGAAGAACTAAATTAATTTGAACGATGTAAGGTTTGGACTCTTATTCCAAGACCACATGATCAAGGAGTGATTGGTACGAAATGGGTGTTCAGAAACAAGATGGATGAGAATGGAAACATCAGAAGAAACAAATCAACGTTGGTTACACAAGGCTATAGGCAAGAGGAAGGAATCGACTACGATGAAACTTTTGCGCCCGTAGCAAGACTTGAAGCTATCAGACTCTTTCTAGCTTACGCCGCTCACAAGAACTTCAAGTTATATCAAACTGATGTGAAGAGCGAGTTTCTAAATGGTGAACTCCAAGAACAAGTCTACGTAGCTCAACCACCTGGGTTTGAAGATTCACAATTTCCAAATCATGTGTACAACCTCCAGAAAGCTTTGTATGGGCTCAAGCAAGTGCCAATAGCATGGTATGATACACTATCCAAGTTTCTCATTGAGAAAGGCTTCACTTGTGGTAAAATCGATACAACTCTTTTCATTACCAAACATAATGGTCATAAATTACTTGTTCAAATTTACGTTGATGATATTATATTTGGTTCTACTAATGAATTGTTGTGCAAGCGCTTTGAGAAACTAATGAAGAGCAAGTTTGAAATGAGCATGATAGGAGAACTCACATTCTTCCTCGGGCTTCAATTCAAGCAAATCAATGAAGGCATATTTATCAACCAAGCCAAGTATACAAGGGATCCAATCAAGAAGTTTGGGCTAGAGAATGCTAGAGCATACGACACTCCAATGGCTACCGGCAATAAACTCGACAAGGATTTAAAAGGTAAACGTGTTGATCAAACTCTTTTCCGAGGTATGATTGGCTCACTCCTTTATCTTACTGCTAGTAGGCCCGATATAATGTTTAGTGTTTGTGTTTGCGCTCATTATCAATCTGACCTAGAGAAGCGCACTTAATTACTGTGAAACGTGTTATACGTTATCTCTCCGGTACTGTTAACCTTGGACTTTGGTACACCAAAGATTCGAATTTTAAACTAGTAGGTTATTCAGATGCGGATTATGCAGCGTGCACGATTGATAGTAAAAGCACAAGTGGCACTTGTCATTTCCTCGGATATCGACTTGTGTCATTTCCAACCATGTAGGAATAAAAATGCTTTTTAAGTAAACTTGAATGAATGAATAATCACACATTACATGCGTTTGCTCCTTTCTTGCTTCTTGTCTTTGACGCATCGCATTCTTACGTTAGCGAACAGCATTTCGTTAAGTCTTTGGACGGATCCCCGTTATCCTCCAAGACCTAAGTTAAGGCATTTCGTTAAGTCTTTGGACGGATCCCCGTTATCCTCCAAGACCTCCGTTACGGAATTTCGTTAAGTCTTTGGACGGATCCCCGTTATCCTCCAAGACCTACGTTAAGGCATTTCGTTAAGTCTTTGGACGGATCCCCGTTATCCCCCAAGACCTCCGTTAAGGCATTTTGTTAAGTCTTTGGACAGATCCCCGTTATCCTTCAAGACCTACGTTAAGGCATTTCGTTAAGTCTTTGGACGGATCCCCATTATCCTCCAAGACCTACGTTAAGGCATTTCGTTAAGTCTTTGGACGGATCCCCATTATCCTACAAGACCTACGTTAAGGCATTTCGTTAAATCTTTGGTAGGATCCCAGTTATCCTCCAATAAGCCGGTGAAATCTTTGGATAGATCCCCGTTATCCTCCAAGGCACCCGTTAAATCTTTGGTAGGATCCCAGTTATCCTCCAAGAAGCCGGTGAAATCTTTGGATAGATCCCCGTTATCCTCCAAGGCACCTGTTAAATCTTTGGTAGGATCACAGTTACCCTCCAAGAAGCCAGTGAAATCTTTGGATGGATCCCCGTTATCCTCTAAGACCCCCGTCAATCTTTGGATAGATCCCCGTTATCCTCCAAGATTTTCATTAAACCCTTAGGCGTTGTCCCCTAGGTCCCTGTTGAGATTTCCGTTAAAGCCCTAGGCGTCATCCCCTAGGTCCCCTTTTTGAGATTCTCGTCAAATCCCTAGGAGTAGTCCCCTAGGAAGTCAAGTCCTTGGGAGGATCCCCGTTATCTTCTAAGGAGCCGGTCAAGTCTTTGAATGAATCCCCCGTTACCCTCCAAGAAGTCGGCTACAACCATGGATTCGAGATCCCATTTGATCCTGTTCACCTTTCACCCATAGTTCTAAGCCTAGCGGTCGTGTCCCATTTGTAGCATGAGCATCCGCCCAATGATTACCTGAGCCTAAGTTGCATTATGTCTCTGCTGCAGCGAGAATGAAGTGGAAAAGAGCACCGTGTCACCGCATGTTCCGCGTTGAGTCCGAGGGTTCCTCAGCCGCTACAATCCCTCCACGCCGGAACCTTGGAATGACCGGCTCAGAGGAAAATAGTTGGGAAAGCAATGCCGCAAATGGTCAGACCAGCCCAACCAAAGAAGAGTTGCTCCAAGCTTTGGAAGCTTCCAGGGCTCGGGAAGAGATTACCAGGAAACACTACGAGGAAGCACGAGACCGGTTTGTTGGGTCAATGAGATGAAAAGGCGTTAAGGTTTTGTTTTAGAGGGACGGGTCCTTCGTTGAGGTTTCTGACCATGAGGAAGGGGTCGAAACCACCCAACCTCCAAGTCACAACCAAACTCCACCCCCTCAACCTTACGAAAACACCAAATCCCCTCACTCTCCGTTTCAACACGTCACCACTCAAAGCTTGCCTCCCACTCAAGCTCCATACACTCCGCCTTACCCCAGATCTAACATTCCCTTTGGGTTGCCTCCCATAAACACCCATGTCTCACCATTCACACCGATCATGCCTCGAACATCACTCCCACGAGGTCTTCCTAATTATACTCCCTCTCAGTTTGAGGTCGCCAATCAAATCCCAAGAACTCAGTCACCATATGTGGATAATTGTCCAACCACTAGATTCCGAGGTGACCCGTATCATTTCTATGGCCCGAGATCTTTTGGACCACTAGTTCATTACGCACCTCCGAGGTACATTCCTGCGAACAACCAGGGTTATGGATATGCCTACACCCCTCCACCCCCGCAGGATCCTCTCAATCATCTATTGGGAAGGAGAAAGCAAATGGAAGTTCAGTATGAAAGGACACTCAATGAGCACCCCTTTTCATTGAATAGTAATGATTCTCATCCCCGCCGCGCTCCGACCAACAATAAGGTTTGAGGATTTCGGAATGCCTATAAGAAAGGTATTTGAGAGATTGGTTAAGCAAGGCCTCGCAAAGCCTCTTGTCAACTTCCAACCCAAAAACCCTGAGAAGTATCTCGATGTTAACAAGAAGTGTGCCTTCCATAGTTACCATGGACACAATACCGACGAGTGCCCTGCTGTGAAACGTATCATTATGGGTTTGATTGGGGAAGGAAAGCTTGAACCCCTTCATGCCTCCGCCACAGCCAACAGCCCGAGTGTTAACGTGCATGGGATCGAGATATCTAATCCTGTAAATTCTCCAAGGATCAACGAATGGAGTGGTATCCGCCCCAAGAGAAAGGAGACCGTGGTTGACGGAGTCACCAACCCCAAAGTAGGAGAGCCAGTTTCGGGAAGGTTGACAAATTCAGCAAAGCCAAAGGGTCAATGGCACGGAAAATGTTTGCAGGGCTAAATGCCCCGGGTTGGGAAATTGATGGTGTTATGGTCACCGTAACAGAGAGCAAAATCTCAAAACCCCTTCCACCGACCTCCCCTCAGGAAAGGTCAAAGTCCACCGTTAGAATGTGTAATAAGCCTTTAGGGAAAGTCAGTTAAGATGTCTGTTAGATCTAGTTAGAATCTTGACTCCCCGGTTAGTGCTATGTGGTGACCCTTTTTGAATCCATTGTCAATTTTCTTAATGAAATTATTATTATCATTACTACATTGTCAAAATTTTACATAAAAAATGTGTGTGAGTCTTTTACTCAAATAAAAAAAGTGTGTGTGTGTCAATCCTTATAAATAAAAAAAAATGTGTGAGTCTTTTGCTCAAATAAAAAATGTATGTGTCAATCCTCATTCAAGAAAAATGGAGATCGAGTTTTCTTAAAATAAAAGGTCAACTCTTTTCTAAAAGTCTAATCCGCTAATGAGGCGTTCCTCTCAAATCGTGGTTATAGTTTCACGTTGAGGTTTAAAATGCTGAAGTCCTTTGTGGTCTTGTCCACCGGAAACATAGACCAAGGAGCCCACATCCGAATTGGCGCCCACATGAACAAGAAGATCAAAACAAGTTGGGACACCGCCCGAGTTCCCCGTGGAAGACATGAAATGTGCCGCCGACAATCCCTCCAACAATTGAGGAAAAAAATGGACCATCGCACTTTATAGGAACCCATTCCCAAAAAAAAAAAAAAAGAAAAAAAAGAAAAAAAAAGAGTGATGAGTCTTCCAGCCTCGTAGGATCTAGACTTACATCGAAGTCCGTCCCGGACTGTGTCTTTTTATTTTTGCAAAGGTCCGCACTTGGACATGTATGTACAAAGTTATCTCAATAAAAGAGTCATTTTCATTCTTTTCTCTCTAGACTTGAGACATTATTTGCAATATACATTTACTCTTGAAATTGCCTTGCTTGTTATGATCAATTGATTGCTACGTCCCTAAAATGATGAATTGACTTCTAAGCATACTAGTCAATGACGACTCATTAAGGACGAATGGACCTAACACGAATGAAAAATGCTAAATGCAAACAATTAATCTTGATGTGAATAAATGTTGTGATCAATTGGCATGAAGAAACCATTAATGGCAAGTCTTCCCTCATACACTTCCCCGGTACACAACCCGATACACCTTTCTAAGACAAATTCCTGATGCACATCAAAGGCATCCCGAGACAGTGAAAAGGTGAGGACGTTGTTGCTCAACCACCAAGATTCAACCGTGATCGCACGTGCGCAACCAAGCAAAGGGCTTCCCGGATCGTCAAAATCAAAGCTAAAATCGATAAAGGGCTGCAGGAAAGCCAATGCCCAAGATAGCAAGCTGGGGCTAATGTTTACCTCCTCCCTCAAAAAAAAAAAGTGAAGAGGTAAAGGAAATGAATGTATGGAAAGAAGGGAAGGAAATGGTGAAAACAAAGTTTGCCTCAAAAGGAGTTCACACCAAAGAGGGTTCACCCCAAGAGGTCCATCTCAAGGAGTTCACCCAAAGCAAAGTGAGCAACAACGTCCTTCGAGACAACAACATCCTTCGAGACAACAACAAAAGAAAGCCAACTTCAGCAAAAGATGGCCTCATGGCTGAACTAAGGCGACCTGAGCTCCTCACATTGAGGGGAACGTAAGCAACCTTCGGGTCTTGTCATAGCATGAAATGAATCCATCAAACCTCGGTCCTCGCAAAATGACCCGGTTCACTTCCCCTGGTCCCATCAATGACCAATTTCCCAGATAATGGCCAATTCTCCTGAACGTATTTTGACCTTGCCATTGATCGAATCTTAGTCTCAATTGATCACAGCATTTGCACATGTTAAGGCTAATTGCTTGTTATAATCTTGACTTAATAATGAACATGGTCCATTCCAGCAATCATTTTGATGATATTAACTGAGGCCAATTTCAAATGTCTCAACGAGTCTTCTTCTCTACATCTTAGGAAAGAGCTAAACACTTGTATTCTGTCAAGCAAGGGCGCGTCATGAAAAAGGGATGGGTTCCTAACTTCATTCCAAATGTCAGAAGATGATATTGGGGCTACTCCGCCATCGACACCGACAAAGACATGGGGCTATGCCACCATCGACGCCAACAAGGACATGGGGCTACCCCAACATTGATGACTACAAGGACATGGGGCTACCCCAACATCTACGACAAAAGAGTTCTCTACTCCCGATCGCTCCTAAGAAATGGACAAAGCTCCAAAGGACTTTATGCATAACAAACCTCATGGTTAAGTTAAGATCAAAATTTGACTGACATGCTTCATTAAAAGATTCACCTTGAGGAATGAGAACTTTGGAAATTTGCCCTTTTGGCATCATGCTTTTGATAAAAGATGTGTTTTCCCCTTTCAAGTCGCGTCGGGCACTTGAGGGTGTGTTTTGTGAAGAAATTGTGTTTTTTCCCTTTCAAATCGCGTTGGGCATTTGAGGGTGTATTTTGAATGTTGTGTCGTCCCCCTTTCAAGTCGCGTCGGGCACTTGAGGGTGTGTTTTGTGAAAAAATTGTGTTTTTTCCCTTTCAAATCGCGTTGGGCATTTGAGGGTGTATTTTGAATATTGCGTTGTCCCCCTTTCAAATCGCGTCGGACATTTGAGGGTGTGTTATGTTTTGGTCCGTCCCCTTTCAAATCGCGTTGGGTATTTAAGGGTGTATCTTGAATTTTGTGTTGTCCCCTTTCAAATTGCATGGGCATTTGAGGGTGTGTAAAAAGAATGATTTTCCAAAACCTTGGACTTTTGCGTCCAACAATGTACCTTAAGGGTCGCCCCTAGGCTTTTCCCGGTATCAATAAAATGTGTCAACCGTGCCATAGAGTAGTGTTGACCAAATCTAAGCCTCGACACGAAGTGGTCACTTTTAGGCTAGTCCTTGTCCCAGTTTCTCCGTCAACCTCCCGTGAGTTAAAGTTGACCGAAGCGTTTAGGATGACCAAGTAAGAGTCGAACCATTTGGTTGCTCGGGCAGTCTGGCGTGACGTAAGCCCATTTGATTTGTAAGGAGTTGTCGGCAGTCCTACGTAAGTCCAGATTAGGAGTTTGAAAATTGTGAAAGTCCTGGTCGTACGCCCAGGATGAAATGTGAAAATTGTGAAAGTCTTGGTTGTGCGCTCAGGATGAAATGTGAAAATTGTGAAAGTCCTGGTCGTGATCCCATGACGAAATGTGGAAATTGTGAAAGTCCTGGTCGTGCGCCCAGGATGAAATTTGAAAATTGTGAAAGTCCTGGTCGTGTGCCCAGGACGAAATTTGAAAATTGTGAAAGTCCTGGTCGTGCGCCCAGGACAAAATGTGAAAATTGTGAAAGTCCTGGTCGTGCGCCCAGGACGAAATGTGAAAATTGTGAAAGCTCTGGTCGTACGCCCAGGACGAAATGTGAAAATTGTGAAAGCCCTGGTCGTGCGCCCAGGACGAAATGTGAAAATTGTGAAAGCCCTGGTCGTGCGCCCAGGACGAAATGTGAAAATTGTGAAAGCCCTGGTCGTGCGCCCAGGATGAAATTTGAAAATTGTGAAAGCCCTGGTCGTGCGCACAGGACGAAATGTGAAAATTGTGAAAGTCCTAGTCGTGCGCCCATGACGAAATATGAAAATTGTGAAAGTCCTGATCGTGCGCCCAGGATGAAATGTGAAAATTGCGAAAGTCCTGGTCGTGCGCCCAAGATGAAAATTAATGATTAAGTTCCATTGGTTTGAGTAGCCTTAAACTCTCTCACCCGTTAGGCTTGATTCCCTCGAATAGTGATACATAGAAATCCTATACCTCTAGGTCCATCCATAGAACCAAATCGGCCAAGCCGTCCTCCCATCGGATTGGGATGCTTATAGGTTTGAGTAGCCTTACACTCTCTCACCCGAACTACGTTAGGCTTGATTCCCCACGAGTGGGATACGTAGGAATCCTATACCTCTAGGTCCAGCCATAGAACCAAATCGGCCAAGCCGTCCTCCCATCGGATTGGGATGCTTATAGGTTTGAGTAGCCTTAAACTCTCTCACCCAAACTACGTTAGGCTTGATTCCCTTGAATAGGGATACGTAGGAATCCTATACCTCTAGGTCCAGCCATAGAACCAAATAGGCCAAGCCATCCTCCCATCGGATTGGGATGCTTATAGGTTTGAGTAGACTTAAACTCTCTCACCCGAACTACATTAGGCTTGATTCCCTCGAATAGGGATACGTAGGAATCCTATACCTCTAGGTCCAGCCATAGAACCAAATTGGCCAAGCTGTCCTCCCATCGGATTGGGATGCTTATAGGTTTGAGTAGCCTTACACTCTCTCACCCGAACTACGTTAGGCTTGATTCCCCACGAGTGGGATACGTAGGAATCCTATACCTCTAGGTCCATCCATAGAACCAAATCGGCCAAGCCGTCCTCCCATCAGATTGGGATGCTTATAGATTTGAGTAGCCTTAAACTCTCTCACCCGAACAACGTTAGGCTTGATTCCCCACGAGTGGGATATGTAGGAATCCTATACCTCTAGGTCCAGCCATAAAACAAATCGGCCAAGCCGTCCTCCCATCAGATTGGGATGCTTGTTTTGTCGACAACCCCGCTTTCTTCAAAAGCGACGTTGCCGTGGGGCTCTGTAAGTACCCCAATCTGAAATTGACCCACCTTAGAGGAATTCTTGGTACCATTTAGGGATAAACCAATGGGCCAGGACCTCACTAGGATAAACCTGATATTTCAGGACTGAACTGGAATTGAACTTGGAAAAATTCAGAAGCTCGCCAAGTCGAGTCGTACGGATGGTTTGGGCACATGAAGTCCCTAGCCGTACGGCTATGTTGGGAACCCTCAGCCTCTATAAATTGAACCCCATGCTGATCATTTAAGGGGGGAGAAAACGTTTTGTGAGCTGATACTCTGCCAATTTGAGAGCAGAAAGTGAGTGATACATACATTTGAGTGAAAAGAGAGGAAGATAGGCCATAACCATCATAGGTGAAGCCTCATTCTCCCCATCTTCTTCTTCATCTCAAACTCTTTTATTATTGTTCATATTATTGATCATTCTTGTGTTATTTCTTATTATTCTTGCAAGCCTTGTCCATTAAAGCACTTTACATTTCATTGAAAGTCTTGTCCATTTCAAGCACTATATATATATATATATATATATATATATATATATATATATCTATATATATATATATATATTATACAAGTCTTGTCCTCTCAAGCTATATATTATGATTATATATGTATATTGGAACCAAATCATGAGGTGATTCAAGGTTTCCTTCATTCCTAGTGTGTGATTATGGGATAAAACCTAAGGATGATCATGATTTGTTAAATTTCATATTGATTTTGTTCTTGTTTGGCCATGAGAGTCATGATTGGGTGATAAAATTTCAATCTTTATCATCCCAACCATGACCTAGTCACAAATCACCAAGCATGGGACATAAAGATTCAATCTTTATGTTATATTTTTGTCCCTAAAGGTTTAACCTTGCATCATAAGTCCATCTTGATGGTAATGTTTCAATCTTTACTCATCAAATGGTCATTTTAGCCCAAAGGGCTTGTTCATCACCTTTTTTCTTAAATTTCCCCAATGATTATCTTGATCACACCCAAAACCTTTGTTTTTGGTGTCCAACTAGTGATCAACGACATAGGGATGATTTAATCCATGTTTTTGTTAAAGAAAATAACTAAAAATGATCATCTCAGTCCAGTTTCAGCAAAAACACTCTGTTTTGCCTAAAAACTGGACAGTTTTCTGATAAACTGTCAAAAATCCCTGGAATGCCCTCCCCATCCGTACGGCTACTTTGGTCGGGGAGTGCATTTTTCAGTTTCTTCCCTTTTTGGTTAGAATGATTGCAAAATAACCCTTTTCAGTTAAATAATTAACCAGTTTTGTTAAAAGTCAGTTTCTCCCATTTTTGAAACACACACACACACATGCACTTTGTTAACTAACGCTAGGGAGACTCGGTCCTATCCGAGGCGACTTGGGTGACGTAAAACTCTTCCCAAGGCGTAACCTGACCTCCGAACTAATAGAATCTCTAACCTTTCCATTTGTTGGGTTAAATAATTAACAAATGTGGTGACTCTGTTATGTTTTGTGTGATAACCGTGTTTGGCGTTTCGTCCCCATACTCGTTGCGTTTCCGCACGGGGCGGGATCCTTACACAAGGGTATGAAAAGAATTTAAAAACAGCTATTCACCCCCCCTCTAGCTATTTTCCATACCCTTGTTTCCCTTTGGGACCAACAAGTGGTATCAGAGCAAACACTTTTATAAAACATCTTTGTTTTTCAAGCTTAACAGCTTGGGTGCCGATTCGATATGGCAAACTCAAAACCTTCGGCAACTGCTAACTACACACATGTTCCAGTCTTTGATGAAGATCATTTTGACGTGTGGAAATTCAGCATCTTAACTCATCTCACCTCAATTGATGAAAGGCTTCATGACACCGTGGTTTATGGACCTTACATCCCTATGAAAGCGAATCCAAATCCGTGAACCAACGATGCTCAACCAACCATCAAGAAACCAAGGTAAGAATGGATTGAGGAAGAAACGAGAAGAGTTGCAAATGATGGCAAAGAAAGAAACATTCTTCTAAGCACTCTAAGCACGGCTATGAAACAACAAGTCATGCATTGTGCTACCGCCAATGAGTTATGGGATGCTATTGAAGAGCATATAGAAGGAGACACGGTTTGCAAGGAGAACAAGAGATATGAAGTGCAAAAGAGATTCAACAATTTGTCTCAACTCCCCGGTGAAACTCTTAGACAGACTTATGAACGCTATTGTGAAATTATCAATCTTTGTATCTCACTTGGAAAGAAGTTCTCCAATAAGGAATTAAACAGTAATTTCCTTGCTGCTTTTAGATCTAGATACCTCCACAAATCTAGCGCTCTTACAGACGCTGGAACTTTAGATGTATGGACTTTAAGGAACCTTTATGCAAATCTTAAGGTTTATGAGCTCAAACTCCAACGAATCCTAAAATTTCTACTTCTGAGCTATTAGACATGGATGATGAAGACTTCGCTTTATTTGTGAAGAGATTCCAGAAGTTCAGAAAATTCTCAAAACCCGGCTCATTCAACAAAACTCAAGGATCAACAAGCAGAGCTCCTCCAAAGTTCACGAGGAGCAGTGATTCAAAAAGAAAAGAAGATCTTGTTTGTTTTAATTGCAGGAAACCAGGACACTTTGCTTCAAGCTGCCCAATTCCCAAATTTGAGTATATGCAGAAGAAGAGCAGCCATACTTCCAAGTTCACTCCCAAATTCACTCGTCACAAGGGAATGGTTACTGAAGAAGAATCACCAGCAAATGAGCAGAACACTTGGATTGAAACAGACTCAGATGAGAGCGATGAAGATTTCGATGATGGACTCGTATGTTTGGTGGCTAATGATGATGAAGTTGATACTTATGATTCTGATGATGACTACTCCAAAGATGTTCCTGATATGAATGTCTTGAATAAACCTATCAAGAAAATTTGCAGGTTTTCAAGAAGTGAAAAAAAAAGAAAGGACCAACCATCAGCGAGCTCGTTGAACAAGGATTTCTCACTCCGGCTCAAAGCGATAGTGGATTGTTATTTTCTAGATGTGATCTGAGTGCTAGAAGCAAACTCAGAAAGAGTGAATATATTAGTCCTCAAGTTGCACCTATTCCAACAATCAATCATGATGAGGACATTGTAAAGCAAGAAAAATTATTCAAAGAGGCTGAAAAGGTAATCAGTCGTTTTAGTGATATGAAGGAAGCTTTAGCACTATCATGTTATGAAATTTCCCATCTTAAGACCGAGAAATCTCTACTTAAATCTGAACTCACCCTCCTTAAGGAGCAGATAAAGAGCATGACTCCTCTTACTGTTAAAAACACTTTTCTAACAGAACAGAACTCACTTCTTAAAGTTCAAAACGATGAATTGGTTGCTCAAATTACTGATCTTAAAAATATTACAAATAAATGGTCCAATTCTTGTGTCACTATGGAGAATATATTTGAGTCCCAAAAAGTCAGTGGTGATAAAAGTGGCTTGGGATTCTCATCAACTAGTGACAACTTTAAGTGTGATGTTTGTGCTGAAAGAGAGAGTGAATTTACAAATCAGCAAACTTATGAAATTCCCAAGGAAAAACAATCTAATTCAATGGGTAAAAGTTAGGAAAAAGTCAAGAGACAAACATTCCATTATATCTACCCAACGAAACAATTTGGGAAAGCTAAAGAGAAGGAAATAGCTACAGATAAATCATCCTCTAGCAAAATCATTCTTGAAACAAGGCGCGCTCCTTCTCCGAGTGCACATTATGCGCCTAAGAGCTACGCGCCTCACCGCCGTGCGCCTCCTATCCCTATGCGCCCTCCAAGAAATAGCGCTCCAAAATTTCATAAGAAGGATTTTGTTAAGGCTAGTTCATCTGACTCAAAGAAGGATGTTATCCCAAAGAAAAGTAAAGAGTTTGTGAAAACTCACGTGATTGGTGGCTTTCATCATTGTTCAATTTGTGATTGGTTGGGACATAAGGCCGTGGAATGCCTTTTGAGATTCACTCCCAATGCCAAAGGATGTAAAAATCCTAAGGTCAAGCAAGAGTGGGTCGTCAAAAGTTTCTAACTCTAGGACCCAAAAAGGAATAAAGGGGACCTGCTTTAAATGTTTATATTTCAGGTTCTTTGCTTCATGGCTGGATCTTCAAAAGCTAAAACGTATGAATGGATTCTCGATAGTGTGTGTTCACGACACATGACTGGAGATGAATCCTTACTTGAAGATGTTCATGAAGAAAGAGGTTCCTCCGTAACATTTGGTGATAACAACAAAGGTCAAATTGTAGCATATGGAAAGCTCAAGAAAGACAAAGTGTGTATTGAAAGAGTCTCTCTCGTTGAAGGGCTCAAGAACAATTTATTATCCATATCTCAATTTTGTGACAAAGGATTAGAGTGCCATTTTACTTCAACGCAATGTCTTATCAAGAATGGAAAAACCGGAGCTATACTACTCACGAGATATCGTAAGACAAATATTTACATTATTGATTTCCATAGTATGAACTCTAGTACTAATCTTTATTTTGTAGGTAAAAATGTGAGCGAAAATAGTTGGCTGTGGCACAAGCGCTTAAGTCACTTGAACTTCAAGTATCTATCTAAACTCAGCAGGAATAATCTTGTCAAAGGACTACCTAAGGTTGCTGATCATCATGACAAGAAGTGCGCCGCGTGTGAACTTGGCAAACAACCGAAAAATTCTTTCTCCAGCAAGACCAATCCCTCAACTTCTAGATGTTTGCAACTGCTGCACATTGATCTATTTGGACCAGTCACCACCGCAAGTATTAGAAGAAACAAGTATACTCTAGTTGTGGTGGATGATTATTTAAGATACATATGGGTGGAAATGATGATCTCAAAAGACGATTGTTATGACATTTTGACCACTTTATTCAGATTGCTCCAAACCCAAAAAGAATATGACATCGTTAGTGTTCGATCCGACAATGGAACTGAATTCAAGAACAACGGTGTCGCTCAATATTGCAACGATCATGGGATAGATCACAACCTTTTAACCGCTGGTGTTCCTCAACAAAATGGGGTTGTGGAAAGAAAGAATAGGACGTTGATTGAAGCGGGAAAGACGATGATAGCCAAAGCTAAATTGCCTAAGTACTTTTGGGAAGAAGCTATCAACACCGCGTGTTTTACTCAAAATCGTTCCATCATCAACAAACTTCACAACAAGACTCCGTATGAACTATGGAGTGGTAGAACACCCAACATTGCATTCTTCAAGATCTTTGGTTGCAAATGTTATATCCTCTACAACGGAAACGAACATAGAGGTAAATTCGATGCCAAAGCCGACGAAGGTATTTTTGTTGGGTATGCCAAACATTCAAAAGCTTTTCGCGTTTTTAATAGATCTACATTTGTGATAGTTGAATATATACATGTTACATTTGATGAACATTCTCTCCTTGAGCCACATTTGGCTCCAAATGTTGTTGATGAATCTGTTGAGTTAAATGAAACAGGTGCTCCTATTCATGTTGCGCCTACACAAGATCAGAATCTATCAACTCAAGGAAATCCATCCACATCAGTTGCGCCAAATTCCATTTATGGCGCGCATGGTGAATACTTAGTTGTGCCTCCCTCAAATGATGCGCCTCTAGATTTTCTCGCGCGCCTATATCTACTGCTGCATCTGGTGTACACCCTAGTTTAATTTTGAACCAGTTCAACCCCCAAATTTTGATGATTTTGAATCTGGTGAAGATGTACCAATTGAAGACCTTCAAGTTACTACGACTCAACCTAACTTACCTCCTGAAATTCATGAAGTTAGAGGACACCCAATCAATAACATCATTGGTGATCTACATGTTGGTGTTCGTACAACGAGAGCTACAAACTTTGGTGCTTATACTGCATTTATCTCTCAAATAGAACCAAAGAAGGCTGATAAAGCGCTCCAAGATCCAAATTGAGTTGTTGCAATGCAAGAAGAACTCAATCAATTTGAACGATGTAAGGTTTGGACTCTAGTTCCAAGACCTCATGATCAAGGAGTGATTGGTACGAAATGGGTGTTCAGAAACAAGATGGATGAGAATGGAACCATCACGAGAAACAAAGCAAGGTTGGTTGCACAAAGATATAGGCAAGAGGAAGGAATCGACTACGATGAAACTTTTGCGCCCGTAGCAAGACTTGAAGCTATTAGATTATTTCTAGCTCACGCCGCTCACAAGAACTTCAAGTTATATCAAATGGATGTGAAGAGCGCGTTTCTAAATGGTGAACTCTAAGAACAAGTCTATGTAGCTCAACCACCTGGGTTTGAAGATTCACAATTTCCAAATCATATGTACAAACTCTAGAAAGCTTTGTATGGGCTCAAGCAAGCACCAAGAGCATGGTACGATACACTATCAAAGTTTCTCATTGAAAAAGGCTTCACTCGTGGTAAAATCGATACAACTCTTTTCATTGCCAAACATAATGGTCATAAATTACTTATTTAAATTTATGTTGATGATATTATATTTGGTTCCACTAATGAATTGTTGTGCAAGCGCTTTGAGAAACTAATGAAGAGCAAGTTTGAAATGAGCATGATGGGAGAACTCACATTCTTCCCCGGGCTTCAAATCAAGCAAATGAATGAAGACATATTTATCAATCAAGCCAAATACACAAAGGATTTAATCAAGAAGTTTGGACTTGAGAATGCTAAATCATACGATACCCTAATGGCTACCGGCAACAAACTCGACAAGGATTTAAAAGGTAAACATGTTGATCAAACGATCTATCGAGGTATGATTGGATCACTCCTTTATCTTACTGCTAGTAGGCCAGATATTATGTTTAGTGTTTGTGTTTGCGCTCGATATCAATCTGACCCTAGATAAGCGCACTTAATTGCTGTGAAATGTATTATAAGATATCTCTCCGGCACTATTAACCTTGGACTTTGGTACACCAAAGATTCGAACTTTAAACTTGTAGGTTATTCAGATGTGGATTGTGCAGCGTGCACAATTGATAGGAAAAGCACAAGTGGCACTTGTCATTTCCTCGGATATCGACTTGTGTCATGGGCATGTAAGCTTCAGTGTCTGTATCAACAACGGAAGCAGAATATATCGCTGCGGGAAGTTGTTGCTGTCAGATTCTATGGATGAAGCAGCAATTGGTGGACTATGATATAATCGAAGAAAACTGTCCCATCTACTGCGACAACACTTCAACCATTGCCGTTTCTGAAAATCCTATCATGCACTCCAAAACCAAGAACATCGACATCAAATATCACTTCCTCAAAGACCACGTGGAGAAAGGAAATATTCATTTAGAACACGTGGGAACCGACTTTCAAATCGCCGACATTCTAAGGAAAGCACTTGACGTGAAACCGTTTATCTTTTTGAGAGGTGAAATGAGTATGCTTGAACTAAACTAATTCCATATAGTTTTGTTATTACTAATGATTTTATGTTTTGTTGAGTTATAAGTATCCTAGGTTAAAAAGGTAAATCAATTTCTGAGTTTCAAGGAAACTATGCGCCTGGTCTGCGCCTCTCTCACTCTAGCGCGCCCTAGTAGGGATGGCCAAAACCGGTTCCGGTTCGGAACCACCGGTTCCGGTTCGGCAAAAGGGTGACCCTGAACCGGCCCGCGGTTACCCCGGTTTCGGTTCCGGTTTGGCACAATCCGGTTCCGGTTCGGTCCGGTTCCGGCATGGTTCCGGTCCCCCCCTTTAAAATTATTGAAAAACAAGGGATTTTCGGTCCGGTTCCGGTCTGGTTCGGCATATATGTGACCCTGAACCGGCCCGGATGCCTTGCGGTTCCGGTTCATCCGGTTCCGGTTTCCTCCCCGGTTTGCTCCGGTTCCGGGCTTTTCCGGTCCGGTTTTTCGGTTCCGGTTCGGTTTGGCTATCCCTACGCCCTAGTGCCTTATGCTCCTATCCTTACTGCGCGCCCCCATTGAGTTACGCGCCTACCATGCGCCTAATAAATGTTTGCGGCTCAATCAATGCTCCAAAATTTAATTTTTCAATGATTGGACGTATTCAATTTTCACAAGTACAAGGTATGTTTTCATTTATTACAGAATCTTTGTCTTTTGACATTCCATGATTGTTCAAGGGTACTTGTGCAATTAATTTTCTCTCGCTTTTCGTTTTTCAAAATTTTATTTTCTGGGGATATATTTTCTTTGCACCCCAAACTTACACCAAAACAGATGTTTTTGGGGTTTGTGCAAAAATTTGGTCATAATTGTTCATACACTTATGAGGGAAGTGGGACAATTCCTCTTTACCCAAAATGTCACATCAAAGTACTTTGGGTCATTCAGCATTAATGAGCCATCATTTTTATAACCCTCACCATTAATGCACCTCACCTCACCATTTATACACGTCTCTTCATCTTCCAAATTTTCTAAAAAACCTAACCCTATATATATTGACTACCCCTTCCCCTTTTCTTTTTCATCATTGCCTACCCCCTCACTCTCTCAACCAACTTTCTCTCTCTCTCCATCTCTCTCAGTCTCTCTCTCTATCGCACGCTCTCTCTCTCTCTCTCTCTCTTTGTTCATTTTTCTTCTCTGTTTTCTCTCTATATATATACATTTATGGGTCCTAGGAAAGCTTTGAAATCAACTCAAGATGAAATGGTATGGATTTCTAGCCTTAATCTCATTTATTTTCTACAAATCCAATTTTTTGTTTTTCTGGGTTCAAATTTTCAAAAAAAAAAAAAAAAAAAAACCCGAAATTGCACTTTTCTTGATTAAACTCGTTTCGATTCTCTGTTTTCAAAATCGTTTGTTAGGTTTTGTTCGATTTGTGATTTCGAGTCTTTTAAACTAAACTTTTCAACGATCAATTCGTTATTTGTTGCGAATCTGATGTTTTTGTATTTTCAAACTTTTCGAAATTTCAGATCTTTGAATCCATTTTCGGGGTTCGTTGTTATTTTGTACTTGTTTTGATTTACATTTTTGTGATCCTTGCGTTCATGCGGTCATTTTGACATATTGTGTGCTTGATTTGGTGAAGTTTCATGATTTATGTGTTCTTGGTGTTCTTCGAGCACTCAAGACATGTTCTTCGTGTTCTTCGTTATTTTTACATGACTTGGGTTTCAAAATTTTCAAAACCTGCTTTTTCAAAATTTTCATGTTTGATTCTGAATTCCCTCATGATTATGCTTTTTGCTTGTTTGTGTGTTTTTGTGTGTTTTTATGCTAAGTACAAATTATTTACATAGTTATGCGCCTAAATATGAATCCATGCGCCTAGTTGATTATGCGCCTATTGATATTATGCGCCTCAAGTGATTCATGCGCCTAACATGTGTATGCGCCTCTGGCTATTACAAATGTTATGCGCCTCAATCCTTCATGCGCCTAATAACATTATGCGCCTATATATCTTATGCGCCTCAATTCATACTTAGTCAAATTTTTATGTTTAATTTTTCCTTAGTATTTTACATAGATCCATAATATGCGCCTTGTATACCTATGCACCTTCAAAATTTCATGCGCCTGATTCTTCTGTGCGCATCAAATTTCCTTTGCGCCTATTTTATACTTTGCTCATCTTATGATTCTATGCGCCTGATACACTCCTAACTTAAATCATTGTTATTTTTTTAGGATCCTGCAAATTTCAAACCAGGTGAGACATTCGATGTCGCTGAGTTATCTGCTGACCAAATGGGCATCGATGTGATGGCTTATATACGGACTGCTGGGCTTTTCCCTTTATTCACGGTGGATCAACCCTACTATGCGCCTCTGCTAGTACATGAGTTCTTTTCCACTGCTGAAATTGTAGAGATTCCAACATAGACTCCTGGTCATACTCGTTATAGAATCAATGAAACTGTTCATGATGTTCCAGTCAGATTTTCTTACACTTCTATCAGGAATCTACTTGAGTTTCCCATCATGGGGGAACTAAGTGTGGCAGGAAAATCTATGATTTACGCGCCTGCAGCTCAGAATTTGATAGCGCAGACCTTCCTTCGCATTCCTACTTTGTAGAATAATATCAAAGCAGTTGAAATACGAGATGGTGGCGACCTCTTAGCGCACATCACACATCTCATTGGTACCTCTATTGTGTTCAAGACGGGCAATGTGAACAGATTCACTGTGGAACAGTGGGAGTATACTGCAGCGATTATGGGTCGGTCAAGGCTCAACTGGCCTCAAGTGTTGATGAAAACCTTGATGGAACAAGTAGATAAGTATAACAAGAACAAGGATGAGGGAAAGACTAAGTTCAAGACTCATTGCCGTATCCTCACCAAACTTTTCATGACAAATGCTACTCTGGCACAGTTCCTAAATGCCAATGCTGATCACAAGTCTGACGATGTGCCAATTTATGGTAAGGTTAACTTGGTTCTCAAGAGGCGCAAGAAGCTCATGGCAAAGCGCGCGCCTAGGGTTCGAGGTGAAGCCTTAGTGGATGAAGCCACTGAATCAGATGAGGCTGAAGAAGGCGCAGTTGATGGCGCAGATGGTGACAAGGATGGCGCAGAAACTGGCGCACAGCCAGGCGCAGTTTCTGGCGCAGAAGAAGACAAAGGAAAAAGGATTGCAAGTGGGAACAGACAACCAAAGCTCCCCAGATCAGATAAGGATGATGAGAACGAGTTAAAACGTGCTAAGGATGTCAGTAGAATGGAAGCACAGAAGAAAAGAGATGAGGACTATCAGTTAAAGAAGGCCGCTGCTGCTGAAAATCTTGAGAGGCAAATAGGCGCAGGTTCTAGCGCAGATCCTCCGCGCGCGCTTGCACCTTCTGTGCCTCCCCCCTCGTGCGCCTACTATCAAGTTCTCTTCTAAACATCAGCAGGTCAAAGATAGAATTTCAACTGAACTTTTTGATGACCCAGAGGAACAAGTTCAGGGGGAGCCAGAGCCTTTGAAGAAGCACAGAACTGTTCCTGCGCCCACGGCTCCTGCGCCTCCTACTCAGACTGCAGTTCCTACAACTTCATTTGACTCCCTAGTTCGTGAACGGGTTTATGATGCTTTTGGAGAATCAAGTGTTGATTATAGTCCCTCTTCTCTGCTCCCTACTCCAGCGCCTAGCTCTACTCAAGCGCCTCCTCCTCCCTCTCCTGATATGAGTATGGTTATTTCACTCCTCCAGCAACTCCAGCAAGGCCAAGCTCACATTAATTCTCAAATGGAGCTTCACACCTCTATGCTTACTCAGCAAGCTGATGAGATTGCTGCCATTAAGGGGGAGATGGTGCGCATAAATGCTGATATCAAGGACAAGCATTTCCTTACTCCTCAGCAATGGAATGATGCTATTGATCAGATGAATGAGTTATTTAAAGGTACTCTTGATTCCCTTCATGATCAAATTGACGGTGGCATCAAACTCACTGATGGCCAAGATTTCATTAATGCTATAAGGGAAGTAGAGTCAAACATAGCATCAGATATAAGGAAGTTATTTGAGATGGTGGCTGGAGATAGACAAAAATTATTGAGTGTTGTTGATAAACTCAAGGAAGTTAAGGATGAGCTACAAATCCTTGGATTAACTGTCTATGGCGCAGAACCTAGTACTGAACCAAGCGTTGCTCCAAAAGCGCCTGAATACCCTGCGCCTGCTTCTAGTTCTGCTCCTGGCGCACCGGTTGACTTTAGTTCAATGCTCTCTAAGATAGATGTTTTGAAGGAATTAATAGTTACTCATTTCAGCACCGTGCATTCTAGCTCAGACAAGCGCGCAGAAAGAACTTCTGCTGATATTATCTCTGCTCAAACTGCTGTTGAAGCGATCTTTCATGCATTTACTGAGAACTTTTCACATCAGCAGGCTATTACTCAGCGCACCGTTGATGAGTATCAAAACATCAATGTTGATCATCTGCGCTACATTAGAGATGGTGTCACTGACACTCATGGTGTTGTGAACCGTTGTCATCAACTGTCAAAGCAGATTCAGCGCTCGGTAAAGGAGATCGAAGAAGGATTGAAGGAAGACGACACGCCTCCTAATCCTTAGTTATTTCTCTTTGTAAGTTTGTTAGACACTTTTGATGTTAGAACCTTTTTTGTTAGTGTCTTAGTGCTTACTTGTTTTTAGCACCTTTTGATTTTGTTATGTTGAATACTTGTATTCTGCAACTTCTACATCCCAAGTATTAATGAGAACAAAGCATCACTATTGGTTCAAAACTTGTTCACTCAAACTCCTTGTTTGTAGAACAATGAATATTGTTTAAAATCATATGCATCATTTTTGAACTGTTTCATATTTTTATGCATAGAGCTTAAACTTTGTTTAAACACATTTCAAACCAAAATTCATACATTTTGAATGTGTTAACTGTTTCTATCTTTCCATTTGTAATGTTTTATCTTTATTGGGATAGATTAGAAATCTATATCTTGGACTAGTGTGTGCATTAACTTGAGACATGATTTACCAATTTCATTTATTTGGACATGTTATTATCAAGTATAATGTTTGTCCATGATATAGTAGGTAATGGCATCAATCAAATAGGGGGAGATTGTTGAGTATGCCCACTTATATCTCAGTTTCAATGCAATAGGATTGATTAGATTTGATTGATCCATCACCTAAGTTTTATTCCATGGACTTTAGACCCACATGTAAGAAGTATTTATACTTCATTTTTTAGGTAGTCCATTGTAATAGAATAGGCTTAGGAATAGGGCAAGAATGTCAAGATTGAAGAAAATCACTCTATCAAGTTTGAGCCACGCGCCTGCGCCATGCGCGTTGCGCCAATGTTCTGCGCCTATGCGCCTCTTTGGCATGCGCATGTGTTACGCACCCCTTTAGCTCAACGCGCCTCATTATGAATGATTTAACACTTGGTGATTTAGTGAAGACATGAAGACTTGAAGGAATTCAAACCACGCCAATGATCCAACGGTGGTTACATAACACGTATGCACCCGCATCTAAGGACACATGTCCATAACGGTCATATTTGTGTTATGTGTCTAACGGCTATAAAGGACACGTGCTCCACTCAATGAGCGACAGCACATCTGTCCTTTAACCTTATCCACAAGAGATTTACAACGGCTAGTTTTTGGGGCTCTACTATAAATACCCCATAACTTCAAACGTTTTGAAGTTGCTAAGATATTCAGAATTTCTCTCTCAAGCATTTGTTGAAGATTTGAAGATTGCCTTTGATTTTCCAGAATTCTCAAAAACATCTTCATAACTTCATCCTTAGCCCAGATCCTCAAGCAAAAACACTTTAGTTTTCTTGTGCTCTCAATCTCAAAGATCTAAAGAGCCTTGAATCTAAAATCACACACACACACACCTATTTAAGTTTGATCACTTAGATCTTTCTTTTAGAGATACACCGGTTATTGTCTAGTATTTGTTCTTTCATAGAATATTAGATCTTGAGTTAGTGTATAAGCTCAAATGATTGTAATTTGTAACACGCTCTCATTATATAAGATCTCCATTATAAATCCAAGACTAACCATCTTGGTAGAGGACATAGATCTTTCATTGATCGAACCTCTCCAAATAGCGCGTATTAATTACTTGTCATTTACTTTCAAGTTATTACCTTCACTCACTATTTGCTTGTTTACTCATTGTAGATTGATTGAACTGAATTGTGTTGTGTTTGTTATATCATTTGCCTTAGTTTCTTATTTCACCCACTTTGAGCCAAAATACTTAGAGTGTGTGTTGCGCCCCTTTTAATCATTTGCGTCTAATTTACTTAACTATTCCGCTGTGCATTTCACTCAATCACTTAGGCGCATTTCATAATGCTTATTTGATTAAGTGCGCATTTGCCATTGAATTTTCAAGGGTACGAAAAGAATTTTAAAACAGCTATTCACCCCCCCCCCCCTCTAGCTATTTTCCATACCCTTGTTGCCCTTTGGGACCAACAGAGATAACGCGCATTGGCGCTGACATCAGAGACAAACATTTTCTAACCCCTCAGCAATGGAGTGATGCTATAGCTCAAATGAATGACATGTTCAAAGACACACTTGCTGAACTTTATGAAAGAATCAGCGCAGGAATCAAGCTCACTGATGGTCAAGCCTTCATTGATGCTATTAAGCAGGTAGAGACCAGTGTGTCTGCTGACATTAAGAAGTTGCTTAACTTAGTCACTGGTGAAAGTGATAATTTAGTGGGTGCTATGGACAAACTAAAGGAGATCAAGGATGAACTGCAAAATGCTTCAGACGCGCATATGACTTTTGCGCCTTCTACAAGCGCAGAACATGGCGCGCCTCTTATCTCACGCTCCTTAATTTCTAAGTTGGATGTTTCGAAGGAGTTGATAGTGACGCACTTCAATGCCGCGCATTCAAGTTCTGATAGGCTCGCAGAGAGATCTTCCTCTGACATACTCTCCGCGCAAGCTGCTGTTGAAGCAAATCTTCAAGTGTTAGCTGAAAAATTTTCTCAACAGCAAGCCATTACTCAGCGATCCATTGATGAGTATCAGAACATCAATGTTGGTCATCTGCGCTTTATTAGATATGGTGTTGAAGAGACCTTCGGAAATGTCAACCGTACATTTCAACTTACCAAACAAGTTCAGCGCTCAGTGAGCGAAATCGAAAAAGGATTAAAGGACGATGATGCGCCCCCCAACCCTTAGTTATTTTCTTTGTTTGTAAGTTGTTAGGAAATATTTTTGTTAGAACTTTTTGGTGCTTAAATTTTTTAGCACATCTTTTGTATTTGTTCTGTTGAAAACATGTAATCACCAACTCTTATATTTCGAGTTTTAATGAGAACAAAGCATCACGTTTATCAAACCTTGTTCATTCAAACTCCTTGTTTGTAGAACAATGTATGTTTTGTTTAAAATCATATGCATCATATTTGAACTATTTCATATTTTCATGCATTGAGTTTAAACTTTGTTTAAACACATTTCAAAACTAAATCTCATATATCCTTTGAATGGGTTTAACTGTTATTTCTATCTTTCCATTTGTAATGTTTTATCCTTATTGGAATAGATTAGAAATCTATATCTTGGACTAGTGTGTGCATTAACTTGAGACATGATTTACCAATTTCATTTATTTTGACATGTTATTATCAAGTATAATGTTTGTACCTGATATAGTAGGTAATGGCATCAATCAAATAGGGGGAGATTGTTGGGTATAGCCACTTATATCTCAGTTTCAATGTAATAGGATTGATTAGATTTGATTGATCCATCACCTAAGTTTTATTTCATGGACTTAAGATCCATATGTAAAAAGTATTTATACTTCATTTTTTAGGTAGTCCATTGTAATAGAATAGGCTTAGGAATAGGGCAAGAATATCAAGATTCAAGAAAAATCACAAGTATAGTTTGAGCCATGCGCCATGCGCCCTATCTTTGCGCCTTGCGCCTCATCAGGCGCGCGTAATGTATATGCGCCTGGTAGGCTCAACGCGCCTCATATGGCTCAATGCCCCCCAGCAATGTTAACTCCAACACTTGGTGATTTATTGAAGACATGAAGACTTGAAGAAATTCAAACTACGCCAATGATCCAACGGTGGTTAAATAACACGTATGCACCCGCATCTAAGGACACCTGTCCATAACGGTCATATTTGTGTTATGTGTCTAACGGCTATAACGGACACGTGCTCCACTCAATGAGCTCCAGCACATCTGTCTTTTAACCTTATCCACAAGGGATTTCCAACGGCTAGTTTTTTAGCTCTACTATAAATACCCCATAACTTCAAACGTTTTGAAGCTGCTAAGAATCTCTGAATTTCTCTCTCAAGCATTTGTTGAAGATTTGAAGATTGCCTTTGAATTCCCAGATTCCTCAAGAACATTTTCATACCTTCATCCTTAGCCCAGATCCTCAAGCAAAAACACTTTAGTTTTATTGTGCTCTAAACCATAAAGATCTAAAGAGCCTTGAATCTAAATTCACACACGCACCTCTCTGAGTTTGATCACTTAGACCTTTCTCAACGAGATACACCGGTTTTGTCTAGGATTTGATCTTTCATAGATATAGATCTTTAAGTTAATTTATACTCAATCGTTGTAATTTGTAACTCACTCATATTGTAAGATCTTCATTAGAAATCCAAGACTAACCATCTTGGTAGAGGACGTAGATCATTTCCCGATCGAACATCTCCAAATAGCGCGCATTCAATTCTTGTCATTTACTTTCAAGTTATTATCTTATCTCACTATTTGCTTGTTTACTCATTGTAGATTGATTGGATTGAATTGTGTTGTGTTTGTTATATCATTTGCCTTAGTTCCATTTTTCACTCACTTTGAGCCAAAATACTTAGAGTGTGTGTGCGCCCCTTTATCACACTTTGTGCCTACTTTACTTAACTAAATTCCGATGTGCATTTCACTCACTCACTTAGGCGCATTTCATAACGCTTATTTGATAAAGTGCGCATTTGCAATTGAGTTTATCAAGGGTTCAAAAAGAATTTCAAAACAGCTATCCCCCCCCCCTCTAGCTATTTTTCATACCCTTGTTGCCCTTTGGGACCAACAATTACCATCGCAGATCCTCCATAAGAGTATCTGTGCAGAGAAAGAGGGACGATTTCGGGGGTGGGGGAGAGGAATAACATGGCCGGCGCTTCAGCTTTGAAGTCGGAATTGTACAGAAAAGGAGAGGGGGTGCAGGGGGAGGTTATGGATGTGGAAGCTAGATCCGAAAAGGGTAGTAAAGGGGTGGATGGGGTAGCGAAGGCGTGGACAGCGAAGAGAATGGATGAGGGTGGCGGGTCGCCGGCATTGAATGAGAGGGTAGGGGAGGAAGACGAAGGTTGTCTGGAAAAACAAAGTAAATTATGCTAGGTTTGGGGTGTTTTAATGTGGATAATATTTTCTAGTTTTGGGCTTTTAGCCCTTCGTAATTCTGAAATATTTTAAAAGTCAAGATTTTCATTTAATACACTTTAACCCCTAATACTTGCAGTCATCAAAGTTTCATGTACCGTCTTTCTATGTCAGCAAAAAAAAGTGATGTCAGTATGCCACATCACACATTTAACGGACTAATGGACGGATCATTAACGGTAGGATGTAATGGTCCATGAAACGCATACGTTAAGGACGAAATGGGAAAAAAAAAATTGTTCAAGGACGAAAAGGTAAAAAGTTGAATAGGTTGAGGACGAAAAGAGTATTTAACTCCATAATAGCCCCTAAAAGCAAATGTGAATTAAGGAGTGTTGGGGAATTGTGGTATATCCGTGTAGTTAATGCCCATACAATTCTGATAATGGTGAGACACAACAACTATGCATACGAATAATATGAAAGTAATCAACAAGAAAAGAACACAATATTTGTTAACCCAGTTCGTCAACAACAATGACTACATCTGGGGGCACTGCCAAGCCAGGATATTTCACTAATATCATAATTTGTGTCTGTTTACAATAAAGCCTACCGCTCTATATAGCAAGGAGATAACATCTCCATGTAAACACTCCCATCACACATAAAACCCTAGACATGCTTCAACCCATCCATGGAATGCCCCTAAGGGCACCCCCAAGGGCTAGCACTCACTTGGCTCTCTTTGTGACTCACAGATTCTCTCTGGCTATTTTTATCTAGTGTGTGTACAATGTTTATGGCCATCACTTGGTTTATATAGGCAACACGTCCAAAACCTAAACTAAGTAGGAAACCCGAAATAATTAAATTCCTAATTCCACTTAAACAAGGAATCCCAAGGAAAATTAAATTCCAACCTAGTCAGATAAGGAATCTCATTAAATCCTTATATGACTCAAATTTAATTTCCTTTTCCTTTTAGGTTTTGTCTCCACAACCCAACAATCTCCCACCTGGAGACTAAACCAAATCACGTGACTACCATCTCCGTCAAAACTCCCACCCAAGAATGACTATTCACACATTGTCACCACTACATTCGACTTTTGCCAAAAGTCTCATCACTAGGCTCACCAAAACCCACACAAACGAGTTGAAGCGAAGCGTAGGTCTTCAACATAACTGCCGGAAACTTCTCTTGCCCTGAGTCTTCACTTCCCAAAGTGATCCTCTATGCAATTATCTCCGCTCGTCTGTTCCTTGTTTCTATCCACGAACCCCTATGCGATAGCGTGCCTTCACAGTCTTGGTCTTTCTGTGTACCAAGGCAACATATCTGCAACTGATTCTGGATAACGCTCATGTTGGTTTCGCAACCAACTTTCTACCAACATACCGTTCCAGGCGAAATTTCTCCCACCATGGCGATCTCGGCCCCCGCCATCCTCGCATTCCATGCAACAACCCATGCGAAACATGTTGTATGTGGTGTACAACATCATCTGCCTCACGAGCTACCAAGTTAGCTACCACGGCAATTCTCCACATCTCACAGCCGAAGGCGACCACACAACCTTCCTCCTAGCTGCTTAATGGCAAATCAAGTATCTCTTCCACGCACCTTTGAATTCTCCTGCACATCTAGCAACTTCTATATACCCCATACTCTTGCTGCACATATTTTGTACCCTTTTGCACGCTCTCTGCATGTCTTCTGCACAAAATCTGCACTTGTACAAAATCTACACTTGCACAAAATCTGCACGTGCGCTGCACGGAATCTACACGAAATATGCATGTACGATGTACGAATTCTGCACGTGCATTGCACGAATTATGCACATATGCTGCACGTACCCCGTATGCCTATTGCCTGTGCTTACACATGATCTGCACACCTATGCAATCAATCATCTATCAAAGTCTAGAAAACTTTAATCTTTCTCTCTTGCAACTTTCATAATCCAAATCCGTTGCCCAAATTCGCACCAACGAATTTCTCTGTTGATCAATCTCCGCCCATTATCGCTGCATCCACAAATCCTTAATAACACGATCCGTCTAGATCCATGCAAACCCTAGCAACAACCAGATTCTGCAACCCTGATCTTGGATCCATGTCCTTCTATGATTATGATACCTGCAACCTTGATCTGAATACCTGCAGTCCCAAATCCATCTGAATTTATGAAACCTTAATCCTATTTGGTCTTAGTAATCATAAAATCAAAAGAATTTCTGCAGCCCCTAATTCTGATCCGCGTTCTTGCAGCCATATTCAATCAACTCGGACAGCCCTAATCTTCCTAACCGGAAGCTCTGATACCAGTTGTTGGGGAATTGTGGTATATCCGTGCAGTTAATGCCCATACAATTCTGATAATGGTGAGACACAACAACTATGCATACGAATAATATGAAAGTAATCAACAAGAAAAGAACACAATATTTGTTAACCCAGTTCGTCAACAACAATGACTACATCTGGGGGCACTGCCAAGCCAGGATATTTCACTAATATCATAATCTGTGTCTGTTTACAATAAAGCCTACCGCTCTATATAGCAAGGAGATAACATCTCCATGTAAACACTCCCATCACACATAAAACCCTAGACATGCTTCAACCCATCCATGGAATGCCCCTAAGGGCACCCCCAAGGGCTAGCACTCACTTGGCTCTCTTTGTGACTCACAGATTCTCTCTGGCTATTTTTCTCTAGTGTGTGTACAATGTTTATGGCCATCACTTGGTTTATATAGGCAACACGTCCAAAACCTAAACTAAGTAGGAAACCCGAAATAATTAAATTCCTAATTCCACTTAAACAAGGAATCCCAAGGAAAATTAAATTCCAACCTAGTCAGACAAGGAATCTCATTAAATCCTTATATGACTCAAATTTAATTTCCTTTTCCTTCTAGGTTTTGTTTCCACAACCCAACAACAAGGAGAATAAAGTTTAGTCCTACACCACAAAAGAGGGAGGGAAACATGTCTCTAATTGAGACTTGCAGAAGTGGAGTTGGATTTCTATGCAGATCGACAGCATAAAAGTCATATTCCCGAACGACTCGGATTAAATTTCTAAATGGGTGGCGGGATTAAAAGACAACCTTACCTGCCCGTGCAATCCAACTGTCCCAAATCATGCAGAAGTGTGTTCTTTCAACGAGCATTCTTGATAAATGAAGTAGACAACAATTTCTCATGAACCAACTATACATCCTACTAAGTACAAAAAATAATAAGAAAAGAAAAAAAAAAAAAAAAAAAGCAACTTCAACTATGCTTTAATCACAATACTTGGATAGGAGTACAAAACAGGTCCAAAGTGTGACAAAATTTCTAATCTTTGCATCATCCGTAAAACTTGTAAGCTGAAACTCCTATATAGAGATCCAAATCTAGCGTTACATCATGTCCTTGTGACAAAGATGAACCCCAAGCTAGACGGAAGGCCATCGATTTTGCCTTGGATCCCCCATAGCCTGTCTCACCAACAATTCAGTAACTGTTGAAATCCAATACATCTTGTCAAAATAACAACCACAGATAGAGATAGGTATGTGCACAAACAAGCACGCAAATAACACAAGCGTCTGCATAAAAGCCTCGAAAAATAAGCCTGAAACCTGGATAAAGTAACTATGGACCCAAACATCAATTGGCATCTTTCTGACTAAGCCTGCAAAGTCGCTTCTTTTTTTTCAACCCCACTGCAAAATTTACACAACAAAAGGGTGAAAACATGTCTCACAATTAAATGTAGTGAGACTCGCACAAGTGTTTTCCTACAAGTCGAGATCACATGTACCACTTTTGTGTGCCACTCCATGTGCCACAAGTGATCTAATGGCTCACAGTTATTGAGATGGGTATTATCGTAATATTATGTAAACATGTGAACGGTTGGATTGCAAGTGGTACATGGAGTGGCACACGAAAGTGGTACAGGTGATCTCGACTCTTTTCCTACAAGGGCATTCTTGACAACAAAAGTGGAGCACAGTTTTCATGACCTAGTTATACACGAGACAGTTGACTTTCACGTCCTACTAAGACCCTCCACCAAAATGACTGCACATATGATGCTTTAATCACAATAAGTAAATGATGCCAAAAAGGGCCCAACTTGTAACAAAAATTTGTGATCCTAGTATCAGTAGACTCGTAAAGATCCAAATCTTGCTACATCAATTCCTCGTGATAAAGATGAAGCCCAAGCCCAAAACGGGCACATGCTCGACGGAATGCCATTGACTCTGCCTTCTGCACTGGATCCCCATAGCCTTCATCAGCAACTAATGCAGTACCAGTTGACTCCCGATATATCTTGTCAAAACAAGGAGGAAGATAAACTATGTCAGCTTCGTGTCTTCTCCCAGTGCATTTTCAGTTCTTAAGATGAAAATAACAAAATTATATTGAGAATTTGAGATAGGTCATACACAAACGACCACACGTGCATGAGCATACATAAAGCATCAAAAAACCTAGCTTGAAACCTGGATTGAGTAGCAGTGAGTCTATAATACAATGTCAATTTTGCATGTTGCCTCTTTCGGTATTCCAGCCGATTGTAGGGTGTAGTTAGGATACCACAAGAATTTGGTGACATGTAAACTTTTGGACAACACTAGTTCCTTATGAAAGCCAGATGGACAGTTGATTATCAAGCATGGAATATTAAAGGTTTGGGAGCATTCATTAAGTCCTCCTGACGGTGATTCTTTCTCCTCCGCTGTTTTGTAAGTGTCAAAACCCGTGAATTTGTTTATCCTGGTCAAAGTAACGATGAACTCATCCAGCTGAAACCTAAATTTGGACACCGGTGCGGGATACGTTAATAACAAAATATATTGAGTCTATTTATATATTTTGCTTATCATATAAAATAGTCTGATTAATTTTTTTGTATGAAAGTATAATTTTATAATTTTATTTCTAAATAAAATTATAATTTCAATGAAATTAGGCTAAGATATAACGTATAATTGTAAAACACGAACATTAAAATTTGTAATTTTTTATTAAAGTCAACTCACTCCTTTTTTCTTTCAATTTTACTTGCCGTATCTGACTGAAAAAACGGGTGTCGGGTACAAATTTCATACCCATGTCGGTGTCTTGTCGTGTCGAACACCGGAACTTCAGCGTATTTGAAGAGTCCGAGTAACATAGGTTACAAATAGCATGCATATGTCTCTTGTTTAATTTTTGTAGGATTATTGATGGATTTGGGTGAAGTGTCAAGGGGTTAAAGTAGTACTCCCTCCAAAACATATGATTATTTATTTCCATTTTGGGCGTCCAATACTTTTGGTTACTTACCCAAAATGTTCAATTTTCTCTCTCCTCCCCACTCACAACAACTATCTACTATCTCATTTTCTCTCTCCTTCCTACTCACAACACTTGCTTTTTTCTTAATCTCCGCGCATTCAATTTTAGTAACCATAAGTCTGGGACGGAGGGAGTGTGTGATTAACTGCTAACTGAACTTTACACATAGGATGTGCATTTACCTTGCTCAAATTTATGCCAGTTTTATAGCTAGGTGATTGACACAATGGGTAAAGTGTCAAGAAATGAAGTTTACAGGGGTTTATTGTCAGTTTTTATTTTTCAAGGGGGCAGCCCAAAAGGCCAGTGCCCTAAGATTGTTCAGAAGGGTTTGCTAATATGTCTCTAATATTAATCAAACCAAATTACTCCCTCCGTCCCATTTCAAATTGCAAATACTAGGTTGGCACGGGGATTAAGGGAAAAAGTGAAAAAGGTGATGTGTTGTGAGTGTTGATAGTTGAGTGGGAGAGAGAAAGTGGGGTAGAGAATAGTTAGTGGGTTAGTGGATGTGAGTGTGCAAGTGGGTTAAAACTTGCCATTTTTGGATTTTGCAATTTTAGTTGGGACACCCTTTTTGGCAACTTTTGCAATTTGAAATGGGACGGAGGGAGTACACAACAAGAGATTAATGCTAACCAGTTAACCTAAAACGGATAATCACTAAATGAATACTAACCTTAGAAAAGCAAAAGAACTCAGCCGACATGAAGATACATCATCATAAAGAAATGTGCTACTTCTTACTACATCGATTCTTGCGGGTTTTAATAAAGTTTGAGCACAATTATTTTTTCTTAATTGTTAGCGTGTGGATGGGATCATTTTGCCAGCGTTTGAAAAAACTTGGGTCATGGGTTCAAAAATGCAAAGATTAGAGTTATCAGGAAAAACAAAACATCCTCGTTAAGGTCGTCTTTGATGGTGCATATCACACCATAAGAAGAACCTCGAGAAATTATGTGACTCGAACAAGTTCTCCAAAAAAGGAATTCAGCCTGTTCAAACTCTCATAATCCTTGTACTTAAAAGTCAATTATTTTCCTTGTCCTGATTCCTACCTTTTTGCGATTCTAGTTTTGCCACCATTGCTCCTTTCTTTCTTATTTATGACATGACTGCAAACTTACAATAAAAACTTGGCATCTATTTGTTCAGAATTTCAAATAGCGCATCCGTATTTTTGCACTTACTCTCCCTCATGGAGAACATTCATGATAATCCAAGGATTCTACTCACAACTCACAAGTATTACTATGATCGCCAAATCGTGTTGGTTTAGTACAAGAAGGTATTCACATAATTTCAACTGCATGCATGACAACAGAAAGTAGGAAACATTAATAGTTGGTATTTGTAATATATCCTCCACCCTCAGAAAACTGTCCAAATTTGATTTTCATGGTTAGCTAGAGTGAACTTTGACGAATAAATATGTGCATGTAATTAGTCTCATGAAATTGTAAAAGTTGTTATTGATGCACTATTAAAAATATATCAAGCACACTATTAAATAAGAGGACAATTAGATTTCCATAAATGTTTGGTCAAACCGTCAAAGTCCACTCGAGTTGATCATATACGTCAAAGTAGGACTTTTTTGGATGGAGTGTGTGCATATATGTGTGTGTGTGTGTTTGTTTATGTGTGTGTATATATATTTCAATAGAGTGATAGTAAAAAAGAATCTAACTCTAAAAATGTCACGACCCGAAATCTAGGTTCTATTTTATTAGTTATTAAATGATTTTTATTTATTTATTTGCTTAATTATTTATTTAAATAATTATGTGTGCATTTTATGTTTCATAATAATTATGCCTAGCATTTTATTTGGGTCATTTGTGTTAGTGTAATATTGTTGGGTCTTAATTATTAGTAGGGAGTGTAAGTAATTGTGTGTAGTGTGAGAGAGGGGGCCTAAGTGTAAGTTTTTGAATTATTTCTCCCTACTCCTTCCCTCACCTCCCTACCCTCCTCCCTCACTCCTTCATTCATCATTTCCCGGCCATCTCTCTCCCTCTCTCTCTAGCATTGGTAAGTTTTTCTTCCTTTACTTCTCTCTTCATTTACTTCCTCTTCCTCTCATAATCTCTCATTTCTTAAAACGTGAAATGTGTTTAGATCGTCGTTAGGATCGCGTAGAAACAAAAAGAATTGAATTCCGTCAACTTTGAGATTTATCAAGTAAGTTACTTTTCCCCCATTTTGATGCTAAAATGTTCATATCACGTTTATATGATGTTTGATGTGTTATAATTGAAGCTTGATTGAGTTTGGAATTTATTGGGAATTTATTTTGGGTTTTGATTAAAAATGGTGAAATCTTGAATGTTGGGTTTGATTCGTGATTTTGGTTGTTAAATGTTGTTGTATGAGTCTTTTAGACTTATTAGTTGTGTTGGTACATTAGTATACTAGTTGGAAGGTTGGATTTTGGGTGAAATGTGTTTTGGGTTTGAAAATGGAAGAACCCATGTTGTTCTTCCCGATTTCTGGCAATTCCAGAATATTGGGCGACCGCCCAAAAGCGTATGGGCGACCGCGCATCTTTCTGAAAGCTTTTGTGCTTGGTTGAGGGCCTTGTTGGGCGACCGCACAGTCCCGTTTGGGCGGCCGCACAGTCCTCTGAAAGTTTTCATTTTGTTTGTTTGTGTGATTGAAGAACGCGTTTTGATCCAAATCTTGGGTGTCCTTCTAGTTGACCTTAGTGAACATTGTAGTACCCTTTAGTGATAGAATTGGGTCCTTTGTGATCAAGTTTGTGTTTGAAATTCATTAATTGTTAATTGGGATTTTGGAGCACCCTTATTGTGTATTGTTGGTTCATTTCACTTTCTTGGTGACTTCTTGGTATGATTCCCTACTTTGGAATCCTTTGTTGTTTATCGTGCTAGTATTTTATTACTTAGCCTTTACGTGAAAGTCCAGCTGGTATTTTGTGTGTGTTTGGGCGATGCGAAACATTATGATGGCACGGCCAAGTCCATTGTGATGTTGACCATTGTTTTGCCCCATTATTACCCTCCTCCAGATTGGCCTTGGATGTGAGAAGAGCTAGCTCCTTTGTGTGCATTTTAGCTTTACTTGGAGCATGACTTTGTGGCATGTCTCCCGTCCCTTGTGACACATCATTGGTTATTGGTTCCGGTACCGGGGTTTTCTCTTCGGCTTTCATGCTATTATGAAGATGACGATTTGTTGATTATTGAAGCTGCGCAGCGATCCTTTATTTGGATGTACCAGTTTGGAAAACCTTGGCTATATCCTTTGTTATGTGTTTATTTCCGCTGCTATCTGTTATGTGATAAATGCTATGTGCTATGTGATATTTATTATTGCTTATAGTATATTGCATCATAGCATGTCATGTAGTTGCATTAGTAACTTATTGAGATTTATCTCACCCCCTTTTCTTTTATCTTTGTTTTTCCTTAACCCCCCCCCCAGGTGCTAAGGATTAGTCTCGCTGATCACGAGAAAGAGGACGTCGAGTGTGGATCCATTCTTTTGGGGAAGGTTGATATAGGTTGGTTTACATTATGTAAATGTGTAACCATTTTGGGGTAGTTGTACCAAACAATGACGTCACTAAGAATTGTATAATTGTATTTTGTTGGGCATAAACTTGTGGAAGTTTATTATAGTGGTAATTGGTTTTTATCACACTTGGTTTTGTAAAACTTGGGATCATCACCTTTTGGTATCAAATGAAATTTTTAACTCTGGTATTTCTTAGTTTTGGTTTTAGAGTCGACGTCCAGATCGCGGTCTCGGGCCCGCGGGGTCCGAGGTCGCGACAGTTGGTATCAGAGCTATGGCATTAGCTCTAAGTATAAGTCTAGGTGGATTAGTATGACCTAGGTGGGTAGTAGTGTGCGGAGTGATTAACGGTTGATGTTTTATGCAGGTACTTGTTTACAATGGTTCGTAGAAGGAGTGGTGAAGGTAGTACCGGTAATGCAAATCAGAATGATACAAGGGAAGAAGCCCGTGCCATGTTTCAAGGCATGTTTGAGGCGGCCATGAAGGCCATACATGATCAAGGTCCGAGGGTAGAGCAAGCACCACCCCGTTATGGTTTGGAGCAATTCTTGAAACTGAAACCGGTTGAATTCAATGGGGAACCCGATGTAAGGAAAGCTGAGTTGTGGATTGAGTCTATGGAGAAGATTTATGATGTGTTTGGGTGCACGGATGAGGACAAGGTCCGGTTCGCGGCTTACAAGCTTGTGGGAGCCGCCGAGCATTGGTGGAAAGGTATTAAAGCTACTTGGGATGATACTCACACGGTGTATGCGTGGGAGTTGTTTGCGCGCAAATTCAAGGAGCATTTCATTCCGGTTGTTGATCAAAACCGAAAGGAGATCGAGCTACTCAACCTGGAGCAAGGTGTGTTGTGTATAGCACAATACTCGGCTAAGTTCATAGAATTAGCCCGGTATTGCGACTATTTGGTGAGGACCGAGGAACAAAAGGCTATGAGATTTATTCGGGGATTGAAGACCTCCATCCATACTCAACTGATTGCTCAACGGATTGTGACTTTCCAAGATGCGGTGGACCGAGCCTACTTTAATAGAGCAAGATATTGGGGAGCATAAAAGGAAGACCGAGGTAGCTAACCCGAGCAAGCCGGGAGGGCAAAGCAAGCCTCAACACCGTTCCGATAACCGAGGCAACTTTGGGGGACAATCTCAGTTCCGAGGGCAACCGATCCCAAGGAACCCGGGTACCACTTCCGGGAACCAAGGGAGCCAAGTTAGGAGGCTTTGTTCGTATTGTCAAAAGGAAGGTCATTCTGAAGACCGTTGTTGGAAGAAGCAAGGAAGGTGTACCAATTGTGGTCAAATGGGGCATTTCGCAAGAGATTGTACTAGAGGCAAGGGACAAGCATCCGGGTCAGGAGTTGGTATTAATTAGGGTCAGAAAAGGGATGCCGCCGGGAAGCCCAAAGTTCAAGGGAAGGTTTATGCCATGAATCAACAACAAGCTACCGATGATCCATCCGTTATTGGAGGTATTGTTTCTGTGTCTAATGTGAGCGCACGAGCGTTAGTAGATCCAGGATCATCTCATTCATACATTTCTGTGCAATTTGCTTCCATGTTAAATGCTGCATTCGAGTCTTTACCGTACGTGCTAGAGGTGTCGACCCCTATAGGAGAATGCTTGATTTCTGATCGAGTCTTTCGTGCTTGTGACGTGGTTATTTGTGGTCGAGTCCTTTGTGCGGATTTGGTGGTTCTTCCTATCCAAGACTTTGATGTCATATTGGGTATGGATTGGTTGAGCAAGTTTCATGCTTCTGTTGATTGCCGTAAGAAAACTGTTACTTTTTCTATTCCCGATGTGCCTAAATTTGTGTTTGAGGCTAGTCCTCTGAGTAGAAAGGTTCGCTTAATTTCTTTTATGAAAGCGAGAAAATTATTGCATAGTGGTTGTGAGGGGTATTTAGCTAGTGCTCTTGATACTAGGAAGGAATCCCCTAGTTTTGATAGTGTTCGGGTAGTTCGGGAATTTCCCGATGTTTTCTCTACCGAGTATGATATGCCTCCCGATCGTGAGATTGAGTTTTGTATAGATCTTTTGCCGGGTACGGCTCCAATTTCGAAAGCGCCTTATAGGTTAGCTCCCGCAGAGTTGAAGGAGTTAAAGGTTCAGTTGCAAGAGTTGCTTGATCGAGGGTTTATCCGCCCTAGTGTTTCCCCGTGGGGAGCACCGGCTTTGTTTGTGCGGAAGAAAGATGGTTCGTTGAGATTGTGCATCGATTACCGGAAGTTGAATCAGGTTACGGTGAAGAACAAGTATCCTCTACCGCACATTGATGATTTGTTTGATCAGCTTCAAGGGTCCGTGGTTTTCTCTAAACTTGATTTGAGGAGTGGGTACCATCAGTTGAAGGTTCGATCGGAGGATATTCCGAAGACTGCTTTTCGCACTCGTTATGGTCATTATGAGTTCTTGGTTATGCCGTTTGGGTTGACTAACGCGCCGGCCGTATTTATGGATTTGATGAACCGTGTTTTCCATCCTTATCTTGATTCGTTCATGGTAGTCTTCATCGACGACATTCTTGTTTATTCGAAATCTCGAGAGGAGCACGAGCAACATTTGAGGACAGTTTTATCCGTTCTTGCGAGGGAGAAATTATTTGCGAAGTTTAGTAAATGCGAATTTTGGCTCGAGAAGGTGTCATTTCTGGGTCATGTGATTTCTAAAGATGGGATTTCGGTGGATCCTTCAAAGATAGAGGCTATAGTGGATTGGAAGAGACCCGAATCAGTGACAGAGATTAGAAGCTTTCTGGGTTTAGCCGGTTATTACAGAAGATTTATTGAGGGGTTTTCGAGGATTGCTACTCCGATGACTCAGTTGACCCGGAAGAATGTTCCGTTTGTGTGGACCGAGAAATGTGACAAGAGTTTCGAGGAATTGAAGAAGAGGTTGACTACCGCACCGATCTTGACTTTGCCTAATGGGAGCGATGGCCTAGTGATCTACAGTGATGCTTCGAAAGAGGGTTTGGGTTGTGTGTTGATGCAGAATGGGAAAGTAATTGCTTATGCTTCGAGGAAGTTGAACCCTAGTGAACAGAATTACCCGACTCATGATATGGAGTTAGCGGCTATTGTATTTGCGTTGCACAAATGGAAGCACTATCTTTATGGAGCGAAGTTCGAGATTTTTACGGATCACAAGAGTTTGAAGTACCTTTTCTCCCAGAAAGAGTTGAATAATAGGCAACGCCGATGGATGGAATTATTGAAGGATTATGATTGTACGATTTCTTATCATCCGGGGAAGGCGAATGTGGTAGCCGATGCGATTAGTAGAAAGTCTTATGTGGCTTCGATGATGGTCCGTGAGTGGAAATTGCTTGAGGATGTTCGAGATTGGTCTCCTCGTGAATCGAGACATGGGGCTATTTTTGCGAATATGAGGGTATCTCCGACCCTAGTTCAGAGGATAAAGGAAGCTCAGAAAGAGGATCCCGAGTTGGTGAAGATAATGGGTAAATTGAAGGAAAAGAACTTCGAGGATTTTTCTATGAGTTCGAGTGGAGTTTTGACTTTCCGTGGTCGTTTGTGTGTTCCGTTTGAGATTTTGGGAAAGGTTGGACTTCTTGCGTATCGACTTGCGTTACCGCCATCTTTAGACCGGTTGCACAACGTCTTTCACGTTTCTATGCTTCGGAAGTATGTTCATGACCCATCTCACGTGTTACCGAGGATACCGGAGGATATTGAGCCCGATATGACTTATGAGGAACGACCGGTTCGGATCCTAGATTCTAAAGTCCAAGAGTTGAGGAACAAAAGCATCGCGTTGGTTCGAGTTCTTTGGAGGAATCATAACATCGAGGAGTCGACGTGGGAGCTCCGAGTTGAGATCGAGAGGAAATTTCCGTGGCTTTTTGTTTAAGGTGAGTCTCGTTAAAATTCGGGTCGAAATTTCTTTAAGGGGGAGTGAATGTCACGACCCGAAATCTAGGCTCTATTTTATTAGTTATTAAATGATTTTTATTTATTTATTTGCTTAATTATTTATTTAAATTATTATTTATTTAAATAATTATGTGTGCATTTTATGTTTCATAATAATTATGCCTAGCATTTTATTTGGGTCATTTGTGCTAGTGTAATATTGTTGGGTCTTAATTATTAGTAGGGAGTGTAAGTAATTGTGTGTAGTGTGAGAGAGGGGGCCTAAGTGTAAGTTTTTGAATTATTTCTCCCTACTCCTTCCCTCACCTCCCTACCCTCCTCCCTCACTCCTTCATTCATCATTTCCCAGCCATCTCTCTCTCTCTCTCTAGCATTGGTAAGTTTTTCTTCCTTTACTTCTCTCTTCATTTACTTCCTCTTCCTCTCATAATCTCTCATTTCTTAAAACGTGAAATGTGTTTAGATCGTCGTTAGGATCGCGTAGAAACAAAAAGAATTGAATTCCGTCAACTTTGAGATTTATCAAGTAAGTTACTTTTCCCCCATTTTGATGCTAAAATGTTCATATCACGTTTATATGATGTTTGATGTGTTATATTTGAAGCTTGATTGAGTTTGGAATTTATTGGGAATTTATTTTGGGTTTTGATTAAAAATGGTGAAATCTTGAATGTTGGGTTTGATTCGTGATTTTGGTTGTTAAATGTTGTTGTATGAGTCTTTTAGACTTATTAGTTGTGTTGGTACATTAGTATACTAGTTGGAAGGTTGGATTTTGGGTGAAATGTGTTTTGGGTTTGAAAATGGAAGAACCCATGTTGTTCTTCCCGATTTCTGGCAATTCCAGAATATTGGGCGACCGCCCAAAAGCGTATGGGCGACCGCGCATCTTTCTGAAAGCTTTTGTGCTTGGTTGAGGGCCTTGTTGGGCGACCGCACAGTCCCGTTTGGGCGGCCGCACAGTCCTCTGAAAGTTTTCATTTTGTTTGTTTGTGTGATTGAAGAACGCGTTTTGATCCAAATCTTGGGTGTCCTTCTAGTTGACCTTAGTGAACATTGTAGTACCCTTTAGTGATAGAATTGGGTCCTTTGTGATCAAGTTTGTGTTTGAAATTCATTAATTGTTAATTGGGATTTTGGAGCACCCTTATTGTGTATTGTTGGTTCATTTCACTTTCTTGGTGACTTCTTGGTATGATTCCCTACTTTGGAATCCTTTGTTGTTTATCGTGCTAGTATTTTATTACTTAGCCTTTACGTGAAAGTCCAGCTGGTATTTTGTGTGTGTTTGGGCGATGCGAAACATTATGATGGCACGGCCAAGTCCATTGTGATGTTGACCATTGTTTTGCCCCATTATTACCCTCCTCCAGATTGGCCTTGGATGTGAGAAGAGCTAGCTCCTTTGTGTGCATTTTAGCTTTACTTGGAGCATGACTTTGTGGCATGTCTCCCGTCCCTTGTGACACATCATTGGTTATTGGTTCCGGTACCGGGGTTTTCTCTTCGGCTTTCATGCTATTATGAAGATGACGATTTGTTGATTATTGAAGCTGCGCAGCGATCCTTTATTTGGATGTACCAGTTTGGAAAACCTTGGCTATATCCTTTGTTATGTGTTTATTTCCGCTGCTATCTGTTATGTGATAAATGCTATGTGCTATGTGATATTTATTATTGCTTATAGTATATTGCATCATAGCATGTCATGTAGTTGCATTAGTAACTTATTGAGATTTATCTCACCCCCTTTTCTTTTATCTTTGTTTTTCCTTAACCCCCCCCCCAGGTGCTAAGGATTAGTCTCGCTGATCACGAGAAAGAGGACGTCGAGTGTGGATCCATTCTTTTGGGGAAGGTTGATATAGGTTGGTTTACATTATGTAAATGTGTAACCATTTTGGGGTAGTTGTACCAAACAATGACGTCACTAAGAATTGTATAATTGTATTTTGTTGGGCATAAACTTGTGGAAGTTTATTATAGTGGTAATTGGTTTTTATCACACTTGGTTTTGTAAAACTTGGGATCATCACCTTTTGGTATCAAATGAAATTTTTAACTCTGGTATTTCTTAGTTTTGGTTTTAGAGTCGACGTCCAGATCGCGGTCTCGGGCCCGCGGGGTCCGGGGTCGCGACAAAAAACCAATTGGACGATTACTAATGTATACTAAAATCAATACTCCCTCCGTCCCAAGATACCTTGCACCATTTTGAAAATGCACGAGAATTAAGGAGTATATATATTCAAAAATATTATGAGTAGGAAAGTGGTTGTGAGTATGATAAGTTAAGTGGGATTTACAAGTGGGCCAAAAATTAAGTGTGTGAGTATGACAAGTGGGGTAGGGAGAACATAAAAAAATAAAAAATTAACATTTTTGGAAAGGGGACTTACCAATGAGACACCCAAAAAGGAAATTAGTGCAAGGTGTTTTTGGACGGAGGGAGTACATAATATAGGTGTAAAATCTTGTGAGATTTTACTAACGTATAATAACCAAAAGTATAGTCAAGGGTCTGCGATAATAGCATGGCACCACGAGGTCATCTATGCAATATGTTTTTTGGACAGAAAAGAATATCAGGAAATATAAAGTGGGAATGGTACCTCTGCATCAGTTCCATAGATTGTTACGCGATAGACAACAGATACAGACTTTCCATCAGCTGAGTAAGTGATATTTCGGACCTCACCAGACCATTCTACACGAGTCAATGATAAGTAAAGTGAATAAATTAATATATGAGCCATGTCTTTTTGTTTCTTTTTACAATTGTACTTCTTAAGAGTAGCATAGGAATGTACTGCGAGTCAAGTCTTATCTCACGAAAATCATTGTGAAAGCAAATCAATAACAAGAAACACAAGAACTTGGCTTACCTGGAGCATGCAAGTTCATAATTCGATTCACTATATGCCTGGAAATCCAAATGATAAACATAAAATTAGCCCGTTTCAAATTACGCACCAAAAAAAGTCATGAAGGTCTAAATATTGTTGGAGAACAGGCTAAAGCCAAAATTCAATAACAAAAGGAACATGGGAACACGTTCTTCATCATTGCCTATGTTTTTCAGGAGCCGCATGTAGATTAATTTCAGCTAGTTCCATTTTCCGAAATAAAAGTTTCAAGTTCCATTCTCCAAAATAAGTACTCTACCATAGGAAAGTGCTTTTGAGAAAGTTTCAACTTGTGACAAGAATGCTGATTCTTCCGGAGTTTAATCAGTGCATAAAAAATACAATCTTGTTAAAATTCCAAAAAATCAAACCCAACTAACGTACTAAACAATCATGCATGACACTTTTTAGATTCACAGTTCTCCCACAATTCTGTAACACCTGCTAATAGCTTTGGATGGTTCTAATGATTCACATAATTATCGACATGCATCCAGTCTTGACAATTTTTACCTGGACATTGTCAATCATTAATGAACTTCATGTATCCAATCCACTTAACATGGCCCAACTGAATCATGGGAACGTAAAACACATTTAAATCTGCTCATAAAGCCACTTTTTAACAGTTTTATCTATCAAGAACGACCAACTTTGGTTGCATTTCTCAAAATATTGCTCCCCATCCCAAAATAATCGTTCATTTTCGGACAGAAAAGCATTTTAGTTGAGGTTACAAAGTACAAATTATACAGTACTGGGAAGTAACTCTAGCCCGCAAGTTTCGTAGGTTTTGAAAACATCAACTATTTATCCAAAATTTTGAAATTAACTGCTGAAAGCTAAAATTGGGGGTGACATCTTCTTAATGGCAACATGTAAAACACGAAAAACATAATCATAATCATCAAAAATAAGAATTTGTGTATAATAATGAAGACTGACCAAGGAATGTGTTTACTAGCGAAGCCATTGTTCTCCTTGCGAAGTCTGATAAGGGAATCAGGAACCTTTTTATTTAATTCCTTGAGAATTTCCGACAGTGGACGACTTATTCCGGAGGTGGGAAATAACTCTTCATCGGGCGATGAAATGCCGGGAATATCTTCGACGGCGCCGGCGATTTGCTCTTCTTTCCCCTTCTTCTTGGCTGAGAAATAACGACAGAGAGGATTGTTTCCGATCAATAATGATCTGAACGCGGTAGCCGGAATGCTTGATCGGCGGCTCACTGATTTCATCACTGACATAGTCATGTTTCTCCGCTCTTTCTCTCCTCCCCGACCAGCTCCTAAAAACCCTCTTCCCTTCCAAGGGTTTTTTAGACAAGTGTATAGCTATTCACACTCGTAAAACTCTTAATTACACCCGTTAGAAGAATTTAAGCATACACAAGGAAATGCCAAAAGTTATACTCCCTCCGTCCCATCCGAATTAAGATTTTTAGGTTGTGCACGGGGATTAAAGAAAAAGTGTTAGTGGAGTAGGTATTGTGAGTATGAAAAGTGAAATAGGAGAGAGAAAGTAGGGTAGAGAATGATGAGTGGAAAATTATTGTGAGTGTGAATGTGGGTCCCATTAAATAAAACATTTCCATTTTTGGGTTGTCCTAATTCGAATGGGACACCCAAAATGGAAATTTGTCCTAATTCGAGTGGGGCGGAGGGAGTATGTACTCCCATTATTTTGGAATAAATGTCATGGTCAATGTTTTTAAACTATTAGATGTGTTTCTTTGATTGCTTCAATCTCTTCATAAAGGTTGAGTGACACCTTCTATAAATTGCGATTCTTGTGCCTATTAGAATAGGTAGTATCAATATTCTAAAAGTCGCTCGCTTAGACCCCGCCTAGGTGCTAGGCGTTCATGTAACGCCTTGGTCCCGCCTAAGATATTGTAGCTATGTCTAAATTTTCGGCCCTGCCTAGATCCCATCTAAGCCCCGCCTAGGCGCTAGACCCAGCTATGGCGCCTAGGCGCTAGACCCAGCTATAGCGCCTAGCACTTTTTAGAACCTTGGGTAGTATAGGAAGATCACAAAACTTTATACCCTACTTTAGTAACGCGACAGTTATTTTGGGACAAACGAAAATGAAAATTAAAGCATTTATTTTGGGAGTCAAAAGAGAGCATGTGAGTTAGCAATCCTCATAAAAAAAGAAAATGCAACTTTGTTAACATCAACAAGTGCCTGGATCAATGTAACGAGGGAAGATGATACATTTACACTTGGTGTATATACACCACCAATATATGTGTGACACATACACTATCTGGTTATAGATTTATCATCATTCCTTGAAATAATTACAGAAAATGCCATTGACACACACACTTGGCATTATTTTATTTGTGGTGTGTAGATACACTTAGTGTAAGTGTAACCTTTTCCATGTAACGAGCGTTCATGTTTAATACGGGAAGTTATATTCTCTAGACATACAGCAGGGTTTAAAATTTGGTATAGGAGCTTCGTCGTCTTTATGGTCTTATTCGACAAAAATCAGATTAATTGTCATTTAATGTAGTGATACATGTGGTTCTAAAATGTAAAATCATAGTTAATGTATATGTGATGTGAAACGCAGCGGAAATAACCAAGGATTAATCGAAGTTAACCCTTAAAACAATAGGATGAAAAATCTCTCTTCAATAATCTTCGAAAAGACTATTCTGCAAGCACAAAGGCTTAAACTCACAAAGGAGAATTATCTTGCAATTGCAAAGATTGAATTAAGAAAATAATAATGTGTTCTAACAATGAATAACAAAAGAGTTTTTAATACCCTAGCAAGAATAAAGGAAGTCCTAATTGAAAAAGGAAACAAAATAACTCAAAAAGGAATAGTTTTTGACTAAAAATCTGCCAGGAAACGGAATATCTCCGCCTTCAGAAGCCGGACACGACCGTGCCCCAAAATAGGCACGATCGTGCAACTTATGTCTCAAGGTCGCTTCCGTTGTCAGATTTTATGCTTGGCCGTGTCAAGGAACTTGCACGGCCTCTCCCGTCGTCGGCACGACCGTGCTTGTCAATCAGCACGATCGTGCAATTCATGTCGAGCCATTCTTGTCTTCAGCACCAATTCTGCTCGGCCGCTCTTTTCTCCATGCACGGTTGTAAGGATACCGCCCCGCGCGGAAATGCGATGAGTATGGGGCGAAACGCCAAACACGGGAACCGGTCAAATTTAACGGAGTCGCCACATTTGTTAACTTTTAACCCAACAAATGAAAATGGTTAGAGATTTATGAGTTCGGAGATCAGGTTACAATTTGGGAAGAGTTTTTACGTCCTCCCAAGTTGCCTCGGACAAAGCCGAGTCTCCCTTGTTAGTTAACAAAAGTGCATGTGTGTGTGTGTGTGTTTTAACGGAAAATCTTTGTTTTAACTTTTTACTTATCTTTTCAACTGAAAAAGGGGTTTGTTTGACAAGAAAACAGAAGACAGAAGGGCAAAATGGTCAATCTCCCCATACGGCCAAAGTAGCCGTACGGATGGAGAGGCCACTCCTGGGATTTTACAGTTTGTTCAAGCAACAGTCCAGTTCCAGGCAGAAACAGAGCATTCTGCTTGAACTGGACCAAACTGTTCTGATTCCAGTTTGTTATTCCAACACAAAACAACATTAACAACTCATTCCTATGCCATTTGATCATCAAAGAACCTCCCAAAATAAGAGTTTGGGCATGATCAAAGGCAATCATAGGAGAAAAATGAAAAAGGTGGCCAATATGCCCTTTTGAGCCATAGTGACCATTTGATGAGTAAAGATTGAAACTTTACCATCAAAATGGCTCTTCTAGGCAAGATTAATCTTTTAGGGACAAGAACAAACCATAAAGATTGGATCTTTATTACCCAAGCTTGGGAATTTTGGGCTAGATCAAGGTGATGAGGATAAAGATTGAGACTTTATCCTCAACATGATCATCATAGCTTAAAATGAACAAAATGAACAACAAGAGCATCATCCATGACAAGAATGTAAATGAACAATCAACAAGCCATGATCAAACTAGGTTTGAACCTCTTCCACACATAGTATGGAGGGCACCTTTGATCATCTCATGGATTGGACTAGGAAATATAAATGATAATAGATATATGTATATTGCTTGAATGGACAAGACTTGCAAGAATGTAAAGATCAACAATAAATGACAAGATCAAAGATAAATAGAGTTCTTAGATGAAGAGAAGGGAGGGGGAGGAGGTGGCTTTACCTATCTTGGTTTAGGCCAATCTTCCTTTCTCTCTTTCACTCTTTGTTCACTCTTACTCACACTATTCTGAGGTGAATTCGACAGAGTGACCTTAGTTCTAATGTTTCTCCCCCCTTTGAAATGATCACCAAGGGGTTCTATTTATAGGGACTGAGGGTGCCCAAACCAGCCGTACGGCTAGGCCCCTCTAGTACCCAAAGCATCCGTACGGCTCAGCCTGACGAGCTTTTGGATTTTTCTAATTTTATACCAGAGTAGTCCTGGAATTTATAGCTTATCCTAGGGAGGTCCTGGCCTATTAGCTTATCCCTGAAACGGTTCTAAGGCTACCTCTAAGATAGGTCGGTTTCAGATTGGGTACTTACAGAGCCCCTCGGCAACATCGCTTCGAAGGAGCGGGGTTGTCGATAGAAATAAGCATCCCAATCTGACGGGACGACGGCTTTAACCGATTTTGGTTGCATGGCTGGACCTAGTGGTATAGGATTCCTACGTATCCCGTTCGCGGGGAATCAAGCCTAACGTAGTTCGGAGGTACGCGGGGTTACTTAGATCCGCAAGGAGGCATGACTCTAGGGGTCAGAAGAGAGACATGGTCAACTTGGCTCTATGGGAGAGGGTTGACTTGCTGGGGATACGGTCAACTTGACTCTATAGGAGAGGGTTGACTTACACGGGACAGATTTTTACTGGGCTTACGTCGGGGACGGCCTATGGTGACTATTCTAAGTCCAAGCTTGACCGTGGTCAACTCCATCTTCGGGGAGATTGACGGGAAAACTGATCTTACGTCCCTCTAAGGACTGCCGGGACAAAGGCTCTAGCCTATAACGACTATTCTAAGTCTAAGCTTGACCGGGGTCAACTCCGTCTTTGGGGAGATTGACGGGAAAACTGGTCTTATGTCCCTCTAAGGGTTGCCGGGACAAAGGCTCTAGCCTATAACGACTATTCTAAGTCATAGCTTGACCGGGGTCAACTCCATCTTTGGGGAGATTGACGGGAAAACTGGTCTTACGTCCCTCTAAGGGCTTCCGGGACAAAGGCTCTAGCCTATAACGACTATTCTAAGTCTAAGCTTGACCGGGGTCAACTCCGTCTTTGGGGAGATTGACGGGAAAATTGGTTTTACGTCCCTCTAAGGGCTGCCGGGACAAAGGCTCTAGCCTATAACGACTATTCTAAGTCATAGCTTGACCGGGGTCAACTCCATCTTTGGGGAGATTGACGGGAAAACTGGTCTTACGTCCCTCTAAGGACTGCTGGGACAAAGGCTCTAGCCTATAACGACTATTCTAAGTCATAGCTTGACCGGGGTCAACTCCATCTTTGGGGAGATTGACTGGTCTTACGTCCCTCTAAGGACTGCCGGGACAAAGGCTCTAGCCTATAACGACTATTCTAAGTCATAGCTTGACCGGGGTCAACTCCATCTTTGGGGAGATTGACGGGAAAACTGGTCTTACGTCTCACTAGGGACGGCCGGGATAAAGGCTCTAGCCTATAACGACTATTCTGAGTCAAGGTTTTAATCTAAAGGGTCACTCGGGGGATGAAGGTTTTAATCTAAAGGGGTCACTCTGGGGACGAAGGTTTTTTAACCTAAAGGGTCACTCGGGGGGACGAAGATTTGGTCAAGCCTACACTGTGGGATGGTTGACACATTTTCTTGATACCGGGAAAGAGCCTAGGGGTGACATTCAAGACTCATTGTGGACAAAAAAGGGTCCAAGACTTTGGAAAAATCATTTTGAGGGGAGATCAAAAGCATTTTGCTTGAAACATTGTCTTTGATAAATGATGCCAAATGGCTAAATTTGAAAATGCTTACTTTTGAAGGCAAATCTTTTAACGAAACATGTTTAGTCAAATTTTGGTTTTAACTTAACCGCGAGGTTTATATGCATAAAGTCCTTTTGAGCTTTGTCCATTTTTTAGGAGCGGTCGGGAGTAGAGAAACCTCTTGTTGTCGATGTCGGGGTAGCCCCATGTCCTTGTTCCTATTGATGGCGACGTAGCCCCAATGTCATTGAATGTGTCGGGGTAGCCCCATGTCCTTGTTGCTGTTGATGGTGGCATAGCCCCCATGTCATTGAATGTCTCGGAGTAGCCCATGTCCTTGTGGAGCTAGCCCCAATGTCGTCCTCCGACTTTTGATGTTGGCGTGGACCCGTTGTCGTCTCGCGGCCTTTGATGACGTTAGGAACCCATCCCTTTTTTCATGATGCACTCTTTCTTTTGCCTAGGCCGCCCTTTCGGGTTTTCAACCTAGCGGGCATCTCTTTTGCGTCTTTTATGGCACACCCTGTTTTTTGCCTAGGCCGCCCTTACGGGTTTTCAACCTAGCGGGCTACTTTTTTGTGCCTTTCTTCTTTTTTTTTTTTTTTCATATGAGTGATCCAGCCGACTTGATAGAAAAAGGACTTAATATATCTTTTGGAGGAGACATGCAAGGGCCTTTATTTAGGCGGGAGAGAGTCCCTTTATTTTGGTGAACAATGTATTATCATGGAACGGGAGGAAGCCCTTGCTCGACAGAATACAAGTGTTTAGCTCTTTCCTAAGATGTAGAGAGAAGAAGACTTGTTGAGACATTCGAAACTTGCCCTAGTTAATATCATCAAATGATTGCTGGAATGGACCCTGTTTATTATTAAGTCAAGATTATAACAAGCAATTAGCCTTAACATGTATAAATGTTGTGATCAATTAAGATTAATATTCGATCAATGGCAAGATCAAAAGGTGTTTATGAGGAGATTGGTCATTATCTGGGAAATTGGTCATTGATGGGACCAAGGGAAGAGAACCGGGTCATTTTGGGAGGATCGAGGTTTGATGGATTCATTTCATGCTGTGACCGGACCCGAAGGTTGCCTACGTTCCCCTCAGTTTGAGGAGCTCAGGTCGCCGTAGTTCGGCCGTGGGGCCTTCTTTTGCTGGGGTTGGTGTTGTTGCTTTGCTGATGTAGATCGCTTTTCTTTGCGGTGAACTCCTCGGGATGTTCTTTGAGGTGGACTTTTGCAGTGAACTTGGTGAGCTTTTGAGGTAAAGTTCCTCTTTGCCAATATTCATTTGCTTTCCTTTTTTCCATTATCCATTTCTTTCTCTCTTATCATTTTTTTAGAGAGAGGGGAAACATTAGCCCCAACTTGCTATCTTGGACATTGGCTCATTTGTAGCCCCTTGGTGGAGTTCTGCCACTTCTTACTTTGACTTTTGAAGATCTGGGAAGTCCTTTGCTTGGTTGCACACGCGCGATCGTGGTTGAATCTTGGTGGTTGAGCAACAACATCCTCGCCTTTTCATTGTCTCGGGATGCCTTTGATGCGCATCAAGGATTTGTATAGGAAAGGTGTATCAGGTTGTGTATCGGGGTAATGTATGAGGGAAGATTTGCCATTGATGGTTTCTTCATGCCAATTGATCACAACATTTATTCATATCAAGATTAATTGTTTGCATTTGGCACTTTTCATTTGTGTTAGGTCCATTCATCCTTAATGAGTCGTCATTGACTAGTATGCTTAGAAGTCAATTCGTCATTTTGGGGACGTAGCAATCAATTGATAATAACAAGCAAGGCAATTTCAAGAGTAAACATATATTGCAAATAATGTCTCAAGTCTAGAGAGAAGAGAAGGAAAATGACTCTTTTATTAAGATAACATTGTACATACATGTCCAAGTGCGGAACTCTGTAAAAATAAAAAGACACGGTCCAGAATGGACTCCTTTTTTTTTTCTTTCTAGAACCTACGAGGCTGGAAGACTCACATTTTTTTTTTATTTTTTTTTAAGGATGGGTTCCCATGAAGCACGATGATCCATTTTCTTCCACAGTTATTGGAGGGGTTGTCGGCGGCATATTCCATGTCTTCCACGGGGAACTCGGGTTCCATGTCGTCGGGAAAGATGTCGCGAGGCCTCCACTTGGCTTGGCGTTGCAATTGCCGGGGTCGTCTACTCATGAGGGCGAGTTGGGAGCTTGCCTGTCGCGACCCCGACCCCGCGGGCCCGGAGTGCGCGAGCTGGACATCGACTTAAACAATAAACTCTAAAACAATGAAGATAAAAATTTCCTTTTATACCAAAAGATGATAACACAAAGTTTTGAAATCCAACTTGAACAACAAAATATAAACTAGTGTAAGCTCCATAAGCTTACACTCAAATAATAAAATATACAAATTCTAATCACGTCAAGTTTTGTACAACTATTCCCAAAAGGTTACACATTTATGTAATGTAAACCCACCAATAACAACTTGCCCAAAAGCTCAACCCTCGCGACGTCCTCCTCGTGATCAGCGAGTCTAATTCTTTCCTCCTGGGGGGGGGGGGTTAAGGAAAAACAAAGATAAAAGAAAGGGGGTGAGATAAATCTCAATAAGTTACTAATGCAACTACATGACATACTATGATGCAATAAGCAATAAACAATAATAAATATCACTTAGCACATAGCATTTCTCAGTTAACAGATAGCAGCGGAAATAAACAAGTAACAAAGGATATTATCCAAGGTTTCCCAACTGATATAACCAAATAAAGATCGCTGCGCAGCTTCAATAATCAACAATCAACATCTTCATAGTAGCATGAAAGCTGAAGAGAAAACCCCAGGTACCGGAACCAATAATAATAAGGGGACAGTGACACACAGTCAAAGCCCGAAACCAATAGCTAAAATGCTCACAAAGGGGCTAGCTCATCTCACATCCAAGGCCAATCTGGAGGAGGGAAATAATGGGGCAAAACAATGGTCAACATCATAATGGACTTGGCTTGTGCCATCATAATGTTTCGCATCGCCCGAAACACACACAAATACCAGCTGGACTTTCAAGTAAAGGCTAAGTAATAAAATACTAACACGATAAACAACTAATGATTCCAAAGTAGGGAACCATACCAAGTGATCACCAATAAGATGAAATGAACCAACAACACACAAGTAAAGTGTTCCAATAAACTCAACCATGATAACACAATTCCCATATCACGTTCAATCACAAAGGATCCAGATAACGCAAGAACACAACCAAAACTACTCACTCATCTCGAAGAGCTCAAGGAGAGATTTAACACGATAATTTATACACCTAAAACGGAGTCCGGATGAGCAAGATATGGCCCTCGAAAGATTGGACAAAAAGGGGAAATAAATTTCACAACAGGGGAGAGGGTGCGCGCGCCTCCTATGGGAGGGTGCGCACGCCTCCTGAAGTCAGAAGGAAAATGCGCCAAAAGGTAAGTGAGGGTGCGCGCGCTTCAAATATAAGGGTGCGCGCGCTTCACGACAACAGAAGGTGAGATTTTTGGAAAAGAAAGGGGTGCGCACGCCTCCTCTGAAAGGGTGCGCGCGCCGCCCCCTTGCCCGGAGGGGAAATTTCCGGCCAAAATCCTGGGTTCTTTAAAATGTTCTTGCCCAAATCACAAAATCCTCACCATCTCACAAATACTTGAAATCAAGACTTACAATAAACACAACTATGAACCAAAACAACTTATAGACTTGCAATGGGGCTAAATAACAACATCTAGAAATCCAAAACAAGATTCAAATCCCAACCTTCATAATATCGCAAAAATCAACCAAAATCCAAATGAGTTCCAAACTCAACCAAAACACCATATATATCAACAAAGCATCATACCAACATGTTATGAACAATTCTAGCATAAATGGGGGAAAAGCAACTTACCCGGATTTTCTCAAAGTTGACGGAATTCAAATATTCTTAGCTTCCTACGATCCTATCGACGATCTAAACATATTTCATAAAATGAGCACTAGGAAAAGATGAGAGGAAGAGGGAGAAAATGAAGAGAGAAGGGAGAGAGGAATTTTACCTTTTTCTTGGAGAGAGAGAGAGATAAACTGGGAATGGGAGTAGGGTGAGGGAGAGGTGAGGGAGAAGAGAGGGAGTAGGAAGATGATTATTTGAACATTTACACTTAGACCCCCTCCTCTACTCTACCCAAAACAAATAACTCCCCACTAACAATTAAGACCCAACTCTCTACACTAGCACAAATGACCCAAATAAATTGCTAGACATAATTTATTATGAAACATAAAATGCACACATAATTATCCAAATAAATAAATAATTCAATAAGTAATTAAGTCATAACTAAATAATTAAATATTTATTATTAGAAAATAGAGGCGGGTTTTCGGGTCGTGACATTCACTCCCCCTTAAAGAAAAATTCGACCCGAATTTTAACGAGACTTACCCGAACTAAAAAGCCACGGATATCTGCGCTCCATCTCCTCTCGAAGCTCCCAAGTCGATTCCTCAACATTATGATTCTTCCAAAGAACTCTAACCAACGGAATGATCTTGTTCCTCAACTCTTGGACTTTAGAATCAAGAATTCGAACCGGTCATTCCTCGTAGGTCATATCAGGTTCTATATCCTCCGGCACCCTCGGTAACACGTGAGATGGATCATGAACATACTTCCGAAGCATAAAAACGTGAAAAACATTATGTAACCGATCCAAAGAAGATGGTAACGCAAGACGATATGCTAGAAGTCCCACTTTCCCCAAAATCTCAAACGGTCCAACAAACCTCGGAGCCAATTTACCCTTCTTCCCGAACCTTCGAATACCCACTTTCGGAGATCCTTCAAGAACACGAAGTCTCCGATCTGAAAACTAAGATCTCGCCTTCGATGATCGACGTAGCTCTTCTGTCGACTCTGGGCCGTCTTCAATCGATCCCGAATGATTTTAACCTTTTCCACCGAGTCCTGAACCATGTCAACACCCCAAAGTTTTGCTTCCCCAACCTCATCCCAACAAATAGGTGACCGGCATTTCCTCCCATACAAAGCCTCATACGGTGCCATCTGAATACTCGACTGATAACTATTATTGTAGGCAAACTCTGCAAGCGGTAAATGTGTATCCCACGACTCTGGAAAGTCAACTGTGCAAGCTCGTAACATATCCTCGAGAACCTGAATGGTTCTTTCCTACTGACCGTCAGTCTGAGGATGAAATGCTGTGCTGAACCTCAAATCTGTACCCAAAGCCTTCTGTAACGCTTGCCAAAATCGGGACGTAAACCTGGGATCTCTGTCTGACACAATACTAACTGGAACACCATGCAATCTGACGATCTCATGAATATACAAATTCGCAAGTTTCTCCATCGAATAGGAAATATCAATGGGTAAGAAATGAGAAGATTTAGTCAACCTGTCCACAATCACCCAAACTGCATTGAACCTTCTTCGAGTCCTGGGTAGTCCGGTTACAAAATCCATCGTAATATGCTCCCACTTCCACTCGGGTATCTCAAGAGGCTGAAGTAGACATGCGGGCCTCTGATGCTCTGCTTTAACTTGTTGGCAGGTCAAACACTTCGATACATAATCTGCAATTTCCCTCTTCATGATAATCCACCAAAATTGTTGTTTTAAATCCTGATACATCTTCGTACTCCCGGGATGAATGGTATACCGGGATTTGTGACCCTCATCAAGAACTCGCTGTTTAATCCCACCGATATCCGGCACACACAATCTGCTACGGTAAGTCAACACTCCCTCGGAGTCAAGCTGGAAATCCACATACTGTCTATCCCGAGCATTATCCATAACCTTCTTCAACTCTGGGTCATCCTTCTGAGTATCCTTTATTTTTTGAATTAGGATCGGAGATACCCTAATATTCGCAAAAATCGCCCCACGTCTTGATTCGCGAGGACACCAATCTCGAACATTCTCAAGCATTTTCCATTCACGAATCATCATTGATGCCACATAAGACTTCCGACTGATCGCATCAGCTACTACATTTTCCTTGCCCGGATGGTACGAAATGGTGCAATCATAATCTTTTAAAAGTTCCATCCACCTACGCTGACGGTTATTCAATTCCTTTTGAGAGAAGAGGTATTTCAAACTCTTGTGATCGGTAAAAATCTCAAACTTCGCTCCATATAGGTAATGCTTCCACTTATGAAACGCAAAGACTATCGCAGCCAACTCCATATCATGGGTAGGGTAATTCTGTTCACTAGGGGTCAATTTCCTCGAAGCATAAGCAATTACTTTCCCATTCTGCATCAACACACAACCCAAACCCTCTTTCGAAGCATCACTGTAAATCCCTAAGTCGTCATTTCCATTTGGTAACGCAAGAATAGGAGCCGTAGTTAATCTCTTCTTTAATTCATCAAAGCTACTTTGACATTTTTCACTCCACACAAACGGTACATCCTTCCGGGTCAACTGAGTCATCGGAGTAGCAATACTCGAAAACCCTTCTATGAATCTTCTGTAATACCTGGCTAAACCCAGAAAACTTCTGATCTCGGTCACTGACTCGGGTCTCTTCCAATCCACTATGGCCTCTATCTTTGAAGGATCCACCGAAATCCCATCTTTCGAAATAACATGACCCAGAAATGACACTTTCTCGAGCCAGAATTCGCATTTACTAAACTTCGCAAACAACTGCTCCCTCGCAAGAATGGATAAAACTGTCCTCAAGTATTGCTCGTGCTCCTCTCGAGATTTAGAGTAGACAAGAATGTCGTCAATGAAGACCACTACAAACGAGTCAAGGTAAGGATGGAAAACCCGGTTCATCAAATCCATAAACACGGCAGGCGCGTTAGTCAACCCAAACGGCATAACCAAGAACTCGTAATGACCATACCGAGTGCGAAAGGCAGTCTTCGGAATATCCTCCGATCGAATCTTCAGCTGATGGTACCCACTCCTCAAATCAAGTTTAGAAAATACCATGGACCCGTGAAGCTGATCAAACAAATCATCAATGTGAGGTAGAGGATACTTGTTCTTCACTGTAACCTGATTCAACTTTCGGTAATCAATACACAATCTCAAGGAACCGTCTTTCTTCCACACAAACAAAACCGGTGCTCCCCACGGGGAAACACTAGGGCGGATAAACCCTCGATCAAGCAACTCTTGCAACTGAACCTTTAGTTCCTTCAACTCTGCGGGAGCCAACCTATACGGTGCCTTTGAAATCGGAGCTGTACCCGGCAAAAGGTCTATACAAAATTCTATTTCACGATCTGGAGGCATATCATATTCAGAAGAGAAAACATCGGGAAATTCTCTAACTACCCGAACACTCTCCAAACTAGGGGATTCTTTCCTAGTATCAAGCACACTAGCCAAGTACCCCTCACAACCACGGTGCAACAATCTCCTAGCTTTCACATAAGAAATGATACGAATATTCCTACCCAAAGGCATAGCCTCAAAAACAAATTTAGGCACATCAGGGATAGAGAAATTAACAACCTTCCTACGACAATCGACTGAAGCATGATATTTGCTCAGCCAATCCATACCTAAAATGACATCAAAGTCTTGAATCGGAAGGACTACCAAGTCCGCACACAAGACACGACCACATATAAGCACATCACAAGCACGAAATACTCTATCGGTCGCCAAACACTCCCCCATAGGAGTTGAAACCTCTAACACATAGGGCAAAGACTCAGATACAGCATTTAATAAAGAAGCAAATTGCACAGAAATGTAAGAATGAGATGATCCTGGATCTACTAACGTACGCGCGCTCACTTTGGATATAGAAACAATACCTCCAATCACTGAGGGATCATCTGCCTGATGCTGATTCATTGCAAACACTTTTCCTTGGACCTTAGCCTTTCCCGTAGCATCCCTTTTCTGACCCTGTGGAGCACCAGCTCCTACCCCAGTCGGTTGACCCCTGCCTCTAGTACAATCCCTTGCAAAATGCCCCATTTGACCACAATTGGTACACCTGCCCTGCTTCTTCCAACAACGGTCCTCTGAATGGCCTTCCTTTTGGCAATAGGAACAAAGTCTCCTATTTTGGTTCCCTTGGTTCCCGGAAGTAGTACCCGGGTTCCTTGGGATTGGTTTCCCTCGGGACTGAGATTGTCCCCTAAAGTTACCTCGGTTATCAATCCTTGGTTGTGACTTGCTCTGCGCTCCTTGCTTACTCGGGTTAGCTACCTCGGTCTTCCTCTTATGTTCCCCAATATCTTGCTCTATAAGATAGGCACGGTCTACCGCATCCTGGAATGTCACAATCCTCTGGGCTATAAGCTGAGTCCGGAGAGAAGTCTTCAAACCCCGGATGAATCTCATAGCCTTCTGTTCTTCGGTCCTCACAAGATAGTCACAATACCGGGCTAATTCTGTGAACTTAGCCGAGTATTGAGCTATAGACAACAAACCTTGCTCCAAGTTGAGTAGTTCGATCTCCTTTCGGTTCTGGTCCACTACGGGGATAAAATGCTCTTTGAACTTCCACACAAACAATTCCCATGCATACAATGTGTGGGTATCATCCCAACTCGCCTTAACTCCTTTCCACCAATGCTCGGCGGCCCCAACCAATTTATAAGCCGCAAACCAGACCCTATCCTCGTCCGTGCACCCAAACACATCATAAATTTTCTCCATAGACTCAACCCATAGTTCGGCCTTCTTCACATCGGGCTCACCAGCGAACTCCGCCGGTTTCAGTTTCAAGAATTGCTCCAAACCATATCGGGGTGGTGGTGCTTGCTCTACTCTCGGTCCTTGGTCATGAATTGCCTTCATGGCCGCCTCAAACATGCCTTGGAACATAGCATGGTTCTCTTCCCGAAGATCATTCTGATTCTGAGCCCCACTAGAACCTTCACCCGTTCTTCTTCTAGCCATTGAGAACAATTACCTGCATAAAACATCAACCGTTACTCACTCCGAACACAACTACCCTCCTAGGTCATACTAGTCTACCTAGACTTATACTTAGAGCTAAACCATAGCTCTGATACCAACTGTCGCGACCCCGACCCCCCGGGCCCAGAGTGCGCGAGCTGGACGTCGACTTAAACAATAAACTCTAAAATAATGAAGATAAAAATTTCCTTTTATACCAAAAGATGATAACACAAAGTTTTGAAATCCAACTTGAACAACAAAATATAAACTAGTGTAAGCTCCATAAGCTTACACTCAAATAATAAAATATACAAATTCTAATGACGTCAAGTTTGGTACAACTATTCCCAAAAGGTTACACATTTATGTAATGTAAACCCACCAATAACAACTTGCCCAAAAGCTCAACCCTCGCGACGTCCTCCTCGTGATCAGCGAGTCTAATTCTTTCCTCCTGGGGGGGGGGGTTAAGGAAAAACAAAGATAAAAGAAAGGGGGTGAGATAAATCTCAATAAGTTACTAATGCAACTACATGACATACTATGATGCAATAAGCAATAAACAATAATAAATATCACTTAGCACATAGCATTTATCAGTTAACAGATAGCAGCAGAAATAAACAAGTAACAAAGGATATTAGCCAAGGTTTCCCAACTGATATAACCAAATAAAGATCGCTGCGCAGCTTCAATAATCAACAATCAACATCTTCATAGTAGCATGAAAGCTGAAGAGAAAACCCCCGGTACCGGAACCAATAATAATAAGGGGACAGTGACACACAGTCAAAGCCCGAAACCAATAGCTAAAATGCTCACAAAGGGGCTAGCTCATCTCACATCCAAGGCCAATCTGGAGGAGGGAAATAATGGGGCAAAACAATGGTCAACATCATAATGGACTTGGCTTGTGCCATCATAATGTTTCGCATCGCCCGAAACACACACAAATACCAGCTGGACTTTCAAGTAAAGGCTAAGTAATAAAATACTAACACGATAAACAACTAATGATTCCAAAGTAGGGAACCATACCAAGTGATCACCAATAAGATGAAATGAACCAACAACACACAAGTAAAGTGTTCCAATAAACTCAACCATGATAACACAATTCCCATATCACGTTCAATCACAAAGGATCCAGATAACGCAAGAACACAACCAAAACTACTCACTCATCTCGAAGAGCTCAAGGAGAGATTTAACACGATAATTTATACACCTAAAACGGAGTCCGGATGAGCAAGATATGGCCCTCGAAAGATTGGACAAAAAGGGGAAATAAATTTCACAACAGGGGAGAGGGTGCGCGCGCCTCCTATGGGAGGGTGCGCACGCCTCCTGAAGTCAGAAGGAAAATGCGCCAAAAGGTAAGTGAGGGTGCGCGCGCTTCAAATATAAGGGTGCGCGCGCTTCACGACAACAGAAGGTGAGATTTTTGGAAAAGAAAGGGGTGCGCACGCCTCCTCTGAAAGGGTGCGCGCGCCTCCTTTGATCAGAAGGAAAACCAAGATTTGAGGAGGAGAGGGTGCGCGCGCCTCCTATGGGAGGGTGCGCATGCCCTATGTGATCAGAAGGTTTAGTTTGCAAAAGGGCATAAGGGTGCGCACGCCCCCTCCCAAAGGGTGCGCGCGCCGCCCCCTTACCCGGAGGGGCAATTTCCGGCCAAAATCCTGGGTTCTTCAAAATGTTCTTGCCCAAATCACAAAATCCTCACCATGTCACAAATACTTGAAATCAAGACTTACAATAAACACAACTATTAACTAAAACAACTTATAGACTTGCAATGGGGCTAAATAACAACATCTAGAAATCCAAAACAAGATTCAAATCCCAACCTTCATAATATCGCAAAAATCAACCAAAATCCAAATGAGTTCCAAACTCAACCAAAACACCATATATATCAACAAAGCATCATACCAACATGTTATGAACAATTCTAGCATAAATGGGGGAAAAGCAACTTACCCGGATTTTCTCAAAGTTGACGGAATTCAAATATTCTTAGCTTCCTACGATCCTATCGACGATCTAAACACATTTCATAAAATGAGCACTAGGAAAAGATGAGAGGAAGAGGGAGAAAATGAAGAGAGAAGGGAGAGAGGAATTTTACCTTTTTCTTGGAGAGAGAGAGAGTTAAACTGGGAATGGGAGTAGGGTGAGGGAGAGGTGAGGGAGAAGAGAGAGAGTAGGAAGATGATTATTTGAACATTTACACTTAGACCCCCTCCTCTACTCTACCCAAAACATATAACTCCCCACTAACAATTAAGACCCAACTCTCTACACTAGCACAAATGACCCAAATAAATTGCTAGACATAATTTATTATGAAACATAAAATGCACACATAATTATCCAAATAAATAAATAATTCAATAAGTAATTAAGTCATAACTAAATAATTAAATATTTATTATTAGAAAATAGAAGCGGGTTTTCGGGTCGTGACATTCACTCCCCCTTAAAGAAAAATTCGACCCGAATTTTAACGAGACTTACCCGAACTAAAAAGCCACGGATATCTGCGCTCCATCTCCTCTCGAAGCTCCCAAGTCGATTCCTCAACATTATGATTCTTCCAAAGAACTCTAACCAACGGAATGCTCTTGTTCCTCAACTCTTGGACTTTAGAATCAAGAATTCGAACCGGTCATTCCTCGTAGGTCATATCAGGCTCTATATCCTCCGGCACCCTTGGTAACACGTGAGATGGATCATGAACATACTTACGAAGCATAGAAATGTGAAAAACATTATGTAACCGATCCAAAGAAGATGGTAACGCAAGACGATATGCTAGAAGTCCCACTTTCCTCAAAATCTCAAACGGTCCAACAAATCTCGGAGCCAATTTACCCTTCTTCCCGAACATTCGAATACCCACTTTCGGAGATACCTTCAAGAACACGAAGTCTCCGATCTGAAAACTAAGATCTCGCCTTCGATGATCGGCGTAGCTCTTCTGTCGACTCTGGGCCGTCTTCAATCGATCCCGAATGATTTTAACCTTTTCCACCGAGTCCTGAACCATGTCAACACCCCAAAGTTTTGCTTCCCCAACCTCATCCCAACAAATAGGTGACCGGCATTTCCTCCCATACAAAGCCTCATACGGTGCCATCTGAATACTCGACTGATAACTATTATTGTAGGCAAACTCTGCAAGCGGTAAATGTGTATCCCACGACTCTGGAAAGTCAACTGTGCAAGCTCGTAACATATCCTCGAGAACCTGAATGGTTCTTTCCTACTGACCGTCAGTCTGAGGATGAAATGCTGTGCTGAACCTCAAATCTGTACCCAAAGCCTTCTGTAACGCTTGCCAAAATCGGGACGTAAACCTGGGATCTCTGTCTGACACAATACTAACTGGAACACCATGCAATCTGACGATCTCATGAATATACAAATTCGCAAGTTTCTCCATCGAATAGGAAATGTCAATGGGTAAGAAATGAGAAGATTTAGTCAACCTGTCCACAATCACCCAAACTGCATTGAACCTCCTTCGAGTCCTGGGTAGTCCGGTTACAAAATCCATCGTAATATGCTCCCACTTCCACTCAGGTATCTCAAGAGGCTGAAGTAGACCTGCGGGCCTCTGATGCTCTGCTTTAACTTGTTGGCAGGTCAAACACTTCGATACATAATCTGCAATTTCCCTCTTCATGATAATCCACCAAAATTGTTGTTTTAAATCCTGATACATCTTCGTACTCCCGGGATGAATGGTATACCGGGATTTGTGACCCTCATCAAGAACTCGCCGTTTAATCCCACCGATATCCAGCACACACAATCTGCTACGGTAAGTCAACACTCCCTCGGAGTCAAGCTGGAAATCCACATACTGTCTATCCCGAGCATTATCCATAACCTTCTTCAACTCTGGGTCATCCTTCTGAGTATCCTTTATTTGTTGAATTAGGGTCGGAGATACCCTAATATTCGCAAAAATCGCCCCACGTCTTGATTCGCGAGGCACCAATCTCGAACATTCTCAAGCATTTTCCATTCACGAATCATCATTGATGCCACATAAGACTTCCGACTGATCGCATCAGCTACTACATTTTCCTTGCCCGGATGGTACGAAATGGTGCAATCATAATCTTTTAAAAGTTCCATCCACCTACGCTGACGGTTATTCAATTCCTTTTGAGAGAAGAGGTATTTCAAACTCTTGTGATCGGTAAAAATCTCAAACTTCGCTCCATATAGGTAATGCTTCCACTTATGAAACGCAAAGACTATCGCAGCCAACTCCATATCATGGGTAGGGTAATTCTGTTCACTAGGGGTCAATTTCCTCAAAGCATAAACAATTACTTTCCCATTCTGCATCAACACACAACCCAAACCCTCTTTCGAAGCATCACTGTAAATCACTAAGTCGTCATTTCCATTTGGTAACGCAAGAATAGGAGCCGTAGTTAATCTCTTCTTTAATTCATCAAAGCTACTTTGACATTTTTCACTCCACACAAACGGTACATCCTTCCGGGTCAACTAGGTCATCGGAGTATCAATCCTCGAAAACCCTTCTATGAATCTTCTGTAATACCCGGCTAAACCCAGAAAACTTCTGATCTCGGTCACTGACTCGGGTCTCTTCCAATCCACTATGGCCTCTATCTTTGAAGGATCCACCGAAATCCCATCTTTCGAAATAACATGACCCAGAAATGACACTTTCTCGAGCCAGAATTCGCATTTACTAAACTTCGCAAACAACTGCTCCCTCGCAAGAATGGATAAAACTGTCCTCAAGTGTTGCTCGTGCTCCTCTCGAGATTTAGAGTAGACAAGAATGTCGTCAATGAAGACCACTACAAACGAGTCAAGGTAAGGATGGAAAACCCGGTTCATCAAATCCATAAACACGGCAGGCGCGTTAGTCAACCCAAACGGCATAACCAAGAACTCATAATGACCATACCGAGTGCGAAAGGCAGTCTTCGGAATATCCTCCGATCGAATCTTCAGCTGATGGTACTGTAGATACCCCGGGGAGCTACGGCTTTAGGCTCGAGCGCGTGAGTGATCCTAGGATGTCTAACTTGTTTTAGATTGTTTAGAGTCGCCACCTATGTTTTGAGGAACATAAGAAAAACCTATTGATTATAGCCTAAGTTTGATTACGAAAACAGAGATTCTTTTTTTTGAGGTTCGGGGGTTAGATTACGAGATGGGAAGTACCGAAACACCCATCTCGCCCAACTAAAGTTGGTCTTGCTTGATCAAAATCTACATGAATAATAACGTTCTTCTTCTTCTTCTTTAATTCATAAAAAAGGGGGTTTAAAATAGAGTTTGGAATGTAGGAGATAACTCCTTAACCAACCTCAATGAGATGAGGTGATCATTAGAGTCATGTCCCAAAATGATTTGGGTCATTGCACATTTGATTAGAGTAAAAGAGAGAGAGGAGATGAAGTAGAAAAGAAAGGAAAAGATGGACTTTTACCTACAATTTGAAGACCTTCAAATATCGCTTGATGAGATTCTTGGAGAACCTTTAGAAAGTGATTTTGGTATAGTTTTTGTAAGTTCAATTTTCGGTCCTTGAAAATGGAGGTAAAGGGAGGTTTTTATAGGTGAAAGAGGGGTGTTTTTGGTGCCAAAACTCAGTCACCAAGAAATCCTTCCCGGGCAAAATCCTGTAAATTGAGCAAGGGAGGGAATCCTGGCCAAAAATCTGTAACTGACGCCCAGAGGCGCGCGCTTCCTGCTTTGGGGGCAGGAGGTGCGCGCGCCTGGCTCCTCCTGTCGGAGGCGCGCGACTCAGAGAAGGCAATTTTGACAGAATGGACTAGAAAGTCAGCCCTGTCATTCAGTTTAGTCCCTGGACTTAACGAAGTCAGTCAGGAACTTAACGGAAGTGACAGAAACTAACGAGAAACACTTAAAACGGGGAGAAACACAAGATCAAATATGCAATCGGGGTGAGCGGTCCAAGGCGGGGTGTCTACAGAGCCCCTCGGCGATGTGGATTGCAAAGCAAGACGCGTCGACGAAAGTTAAAAACACCCGCCGAGGACATCACCAAGAAAAAAGCAAAGACTCGATGAAAGCAGGAATTTGAAATTGCGAGAGAGAGTGGTGCGCTCCCTGTGTGAGCGGATTTTGTTGATAGAGGGGGTGGCATGATTTGTTAGGTGAACCTGCCGGCTGAATATCTTGAATGAGGCCGTTAGTGAACCTTTTGAACGAGGCCGTTGGTGAACCTTTGGAGAGGCCGTTAGTGAACCTTTGAGGAGGCCGTTAATGAACCTTTTAAGGACGAATCCATTAGTGAAATCTGTTGAAGAGGCCGTTAGTGAACCTTTTGAGGATGAATCCGTTAGTGAAATCCGTTGATGAGGCCGTTAGTGAACCTTTGAGGACGAATCCATTAGTGAAATCCGTTGATGAGGCCGTTAGTGAACCTTTGAATGAGGACGTTAGTGAACCTTTGAAGAGGCCGTTAGTGAACCTTTGAAGAGGCCGTTAGTGAACCTTTGAGGACGAATCCGTTAGTGAAATCCGTTGATGAGGCCGTTAGTGAACCTTTGAGGACGAATCCGTTAGTGAAATCCGTTGATGAGGCCGTTAGTGAACCTTTGAAGAGGCCGTTAGTGAACCTTTGAGGACGAATCCGTTAGTGAAATCCGTTGATGAGTCACTGCTTCGAAGTCTCGGGCCAATTGGAGTCACTCTTGACTTCTGAATTGTGGGGTGCGGGCACAGTTGACCGCGACCAGAAAAATGTTCCTGCTGGGGATGAAATGTTGAGATTGACCCTTGAGGGGGGTATGGCACCCGTGATAGAACTTAGGGAGTTCGGAATCCGTGGGAGGACAGCCTACTTTTGAGTGGGAGTTTCTATCCTACTTTCAATTTTTGACATGCCTTAAGGGCGGACCAGAAGAATGTGTGCCCAACTGGGTGTCCGAGGAGAGGGATTATGTCTTGATTTAGGCTGGAGATCTTTGACAAGGCCCTTTTCTGAAGTGATCTGGACTTGGGAGGCGCGCGCTTTCCTATGTGGGCTTGGGACGCGCGCGCATTTGAGAGCGCTGGCGGGTGGCGCGCGCGTCTGGGAGGCAAAATTCTGGGCTTGACATTTGCTGGCCAAAAGAAACCCCAACAGCTATAATATCATCTTCTGTTCGACCACTTGATTCTAACAGCTCCTTTCCGCCATTTTCGAACATCGTATTATTGCTCAACTTTGCTTGTGATCAACATTTTCCATGGCTTCCAATTATTTTGTTCTTGATGCCAAGGTTGTTAGTGGTTATGAAAAGGACTTGGGCACTTTCGTGCATTCTTTCAAGACCCATCCCAAGAAGGACTTCATTAAAGACTTCGGGTTCCGAATTCTTTTCACTTTGCGGACGTTGAAGCCAGATTGGGATTTGTTCAGAGCTGCCGCGGCTTTCTGGGATTGCGATAGCCATACCTTCAACTTTTCAGCTAATGAAATGGTGCCGACTATTGATGATTTCAGGGCCATCCTCGGTATGCCTTTGGTCGGTCGGATTGCCGTCCCTAAATATCACCGTGGTGCTATTGACTCTTGGGTTGAGTTACTGAATCTCCTTGTTGAGGACGTGAGGAAGATGTTGCACGGTACCATGATTGACATAACTGAGTTGCCGATGTTCTTCAGTTTACACTCGGAGGACCCGGTGGTTCAATCTTTCAAAAGGAATGCCATGGCCGTTTGTCTCTTCAGCGAAGTACTGTTTGTTACACCTTTCGGGACTGCGGACGTGCAGTTGGCTGAGATTATTTTGCAAACCAAGGAGCAACAATTTAGTATAATCCCTCTTATCGTAGGGGAGACGTTGCACGGCCTTGATGAGTTACATAGGACGGGCAAGATGTGTCGGGGAAGCCCTTTGCTCTTGACCATATGGCTCCGGGAACACTTCAAGATTTATTCCCCAGATGGTGATTTGTCTCCCTTTGCTGTTCATAGGAGGAAGCTGTTGACTCGGGATTTATCTGAAGATGGTTGGAAGAAGTTCTTTGCCTCTCGGGTGACCGTTGATATTGAGTGGTGTCCTCCTTCTTGGGGTCTTCGTCCTTTTGTGGAATGAACTCTTGGTTTTCAGCACGTGGTTGTACCCGGTTTGAGAGATTCTTCATTTTATCAGCCAGAGCGGGTTCTGCGGCAGTTCGGTCGCCAACAGACAATTCCTTTTCCGAGGGGCGGAGTGCTTCGTCCAGTTGCTTACATGGGTCCTGACTTCTCGAGTGAGCTTCAGTCGGCTTGGGGAGATGACCGCAACCGTTGGGCTTTTGCTCCTCTGCATCGGGGGAGTGTCTTCCTTCCTGAGAGCTACTTGGATTATTTATTTGGCACCCTTTACCGTGGCATCACTTGGGTTGATGTGCTTTGTGCCGAGTTGTTGGGAAAGAGTTTTGAGCCTAGCAGCACTTTGAGATATAGGGAGGCTGCTGCTGATTCGAGTAACATTCTTGCTGACCCTTTTGGTACACCTTTGGATGACTTTTACGCTAGGAGACGTGTTGCAACACAGAAGGTTTCGGTGCGTATTAGTGCTCCTTCGTTACCCAAGAAGAAAATGATTGAGAGACGATCGGGTGGTCCTTTGAAGGATAAGAGAAAATTGGACTTTTCTTAGTACCCTAAGAGATTGCAATTGAATTAGACCACTTTATTTTAGGATTTAATGTTTTGATGTCTTTTGTTGCTCAATAAATCCGTTGTAATGGTTTGAATAATTCATTGAATGAATAAAAATTGCATTTTGTTATTTGAAGTGAATTGGGTATTTTTGATATGTTTTAGACCGCACCCGAAGGTTGCCTACGTTCCTCCAGTTGGGAGGCTCAGGTCTTCGTAGTTCAAACAAACAAAGACCATTTCTTTTTTTTTTATTTTGTGTGCACCCTGTTTTTTGCCTAGACCGCCCTTTCGGGTTTTCAATCTAGCGGGCTCCTTTTTTGCACGTGCTCTAATTTTTGCCTAGGCCGCCCTTGCGGGTTTTCAACCTAGCGAGCGATTTTTTTTTGTTTTTATATGGTCTTTGTTTATTAAGCGTAGAACCTCTAGAGCTTGTCGAGGTTGACCTCCTTTGGCAGCTGGTCACCATCTAAATCCACGAGCCGGACTGCACCACCGCTTAGTATCTTTTTGACCACGTACGGACCGATCCATCGGGGTCCCCATTTCCCCAGGGGATTCATGGCATTAGGGGGATGTTGTCTTAAGACCAAATCTCCCACATTGATGTTTCGAGGCTTCACTTTTTTGTTGAAAGCTCTTGCCATCCTTTGCTGATATGCCCTCGTGCGTTCGAGTGCTCTTAACCTTTTCTCGTCGAATAAGGCTAGCTATTCGTATCGACTTTGCATCCAGTTGACCTCGTTGACTTGATTCTCGAGGAGGACCCGTAGAGATGGGACTTCAAGTTCGATAGGGAGTACGTCTTCAGAACCATAGACTAATGCATAAGGAGTTTCTCCTGTTGCGGACCGTATTGATGTGCGGTAGCCCCACAATGCTAATGGTAGCTTCTCGGGCCAATCCCTTCCTGTTGAGGCCATTTTCTTGACGATGGTCTCGATGGTTTTATTTGCTGCTTCGACCGCGCCATTTGCTTGGGGACGGTAAGGAGATGACTTGTGCTTGGTGATCTTGTATTCTACCAAAAGTGCATCCATTTCCTTCTCAAAGTGGGAGCCGTTGTCGGAAATGATTTCATGAGGCACGCCGTATCGGCACATGATATTAATCTTTACAAATTCAGCCACTTTCTTGGCGTTGAGGGTCCGATAGGCTTGTGCTTCGACCCACTTTGTGAAGTAGTCGACTGCCACTAGGACGAATGACTGCCCATTGCTCCCGGCAGGATGAACTTTACCGATGATGTCTATCCCCCAACAAGAGAAAGGCCAAGGTGTGACCATGTTGTAAAGTTGTGAGGGTGGAGCATGTTGCAGATTAGCGTGGAATTGGCACTTGGCACACCTTTTGACTTTCTCGATACAGTCTCGTTCTATAGTGCTCCAATAGTAACCAATGCGAAGTATCTTCTTGACTAGCATAAACCCATTCATGTGGGGTCCACATTCTCCTTTGTGCACTTCACACATTATCTCTTGAGCTTCGGCCTCATCGGCGCATAAGAGATTGATCCCGTCGTGGTGCCTTTTATAGACTCGGTCCCCAATCAGTACGTACCGAGAGGCTAACCTTTGCAGAGCTGCTTGAGACTTCTTATTGCTATTCCCGGGATAAGTGCCATATTTGAGGAAGTTCATGATATCCGAATACCATGGAGAGTTTGTTTGCATCTCGTTGATCTCGATACTCATGCAATATGCCGGACTGTTCCTTCGAGCAATTTTGAAGGGCTTCACCATTTTCCCTTTGGGAATTTCGACTAATGAAGCTATAGTGGCCAGTGCATCGGCGAAGCGATTCTTATCCCTTGGCAGGTAGTTGAAAGTGATCTCTTGGAATTGTTCAACCAGTTCTTCAAGGTGCTGACCATACTGTTGGAGAGTCGGGTCTTGGGTTCGCCAAAACCGTGTTTATTGGCGGCGCCATCGAAAAAAAGTTGCCACTTATTTTCCTCGGTTGCAGTACAAATTAAATGCTCATCGGGGAACTGTGCGTCTTCCCCCTTTACTTCGTCACACGGGAATTCGGCAAGCTGGTCACTGAACACTTTCCCCTTGACGGATTTTAGTGTGACGTAAGTGATATCATAGCCGGCGAGCATGAAGTACCATTTGGCTATTCTTGTTGACATGAAAGGCTTCTCGAAGATGTAGCGGAGCGGGTCCACCTTTGCTACTAGCTTGATCGGAAAAGCTTCCATATAGTGTTTGAGCTTTTGAGTGACCCAAACCAATGCTGCACATGACTTCTCTAAGACAGAGTAGTTCTTTTCGCCTCCTTGGAATCGGCGACTGACAAAATAAATGGCGTTCTCCTTTGTGGACTCTCGTTGCTCTTGTGCTAACATAGCCCCTAGGGCTTCATCATTGACAGTGAGATAGAGCAACAGAGGTTTCTCCTTGTGCGGCGGAACTAGAACAGGAGGGCACGTCAAGTAATGCTTCACTTGGTCGAAGGCTTCTTGGCACGCGTCGGTCCATTCTAGAGCCACATTCTTCTTGAGTAGCTTGAAGATTGGCTCGCACATGGAAGTGAGTTGGTGCACAAACCGACTGATGTATTGTAGTCTGCCCATGAAACCTTTAATCTCTTTCTGCGTCTTTGGAGGAGGCATGTCAATGATTGCCTTGATTTTGGAGGGGTCTACTTCAATTCCCCTTTCAGTGACCATATAACCAAGAACTTTGCCTCGGATAACCCCGAATGTGCACTTTGCAGGGTTGAGCCTCATCTTGTGTTGACGAAGCCTTTCGAAGAACTTGCGGAGATCGATTAAATGTTGACCATCGGTCCCTTTGGAGTGAATGATCATGTCGTCCACATAGACCTCGATTTCCTTGTGAATCATATCGTGGAACAAGTCTGTCACGGCTCTTTGGTAGGAAGCCCCAGCGTTTCTTAACCCAAATGGCATGACTGTGTAGCAAAAGGTACCCCACGGTGTTGTGAAGGCTGTCTTATGTTGATCTTCCTCGGCCATGAGAATCTGATTGTACCCAGCGAACCCATCCACGAATGAGCGAACCTCGTAGGCAGCAGTGGAGTCGACCAGCATGTCGATATTAGGGAGTGGAAAATCATCCTTTGGGGAAGCTTTGTTTAAATCCCGGAAGTCTACACAAACTCGAACCTTGCCGTTTGCCTTCCTGACTGTCACGATGTTGGCTAACTATGTCGGATACTCGATAACCTTGATGAAACCCACACTGAGGAGCTTCTCAATCTCTTCTTTGACCTGCAGAGACCATTCTGGCTTGATCTTTCTGAGCTTCTGCTTTACTGGCCTGGCATCTTCTCTGATCGGTATCCTGTGCTCCGCTACCTTTCTGTCCAAACCCGGCATGTCTTTGTATGACCATGCGAACACATCCACGAACTCCCGTAGTAATGCAGTCAATCTGTCTCTGTCGTCCCCCTTGAAGAAGCTTCCAATCTTAGTTTCTTTTGGCTCTTCTTCGGTACCCAGATTAACAACATGCAATTCTTCGTCAGCCTTTGGACCATTTTCACCACGACTACGGACTTGTTGAGCAAGTTCATTTAAGTATGTTGTGTTTTCGTGGTCTATTTCATCATAATTTGAATCGTTATTAACTTGTTCATTAAGTTCATTATTAGTTAATTCATCATTTATGATGTTTGCAATCTCAGGGTACTCAGAAATATCAAATTTTTCATTAGCAAAGAAAGGAAACACACGCTCGGCTATGGCCTCCAAATCCTCTTGGGTGAGGGTATTAGAGACACTCTCGGACTCGAAAGTAAGTGTGAGCCGCTCTTCCTTTGTTGCTGTGCGGGGTATGCAACCCATTTCTTGGACTAAGAATTCTTCGGATACCACGGGCCCTTTCGTTGAATACCAATTGTTGATCGGCTCGGAGCTTGGCGGGATCTCACTGATAGTCTCGTTCATGATGACGGTGTCATGGATGGCGTTAACTTGGCATTCATTCATCATGGCAAGCTCTTCGAACATGGAGGCTAAATCTGTTAGTTCTTCCCCCACGGTGATTTCTGTCTCGGATTCTATAGTCATCTTCCTTCCCCGCCATTCACGGGGCGACATGGGAGTTGGTTCCCTTTCGGATTTCTGGATCTCACAATTGGAGAAGATTTCGAGGCCGGGCTTTTTGACACCCTTATTGTTAACCCATGACTCGGGAAAGATCATGTACGGAACGTCTTCCCCTTGGCGGACAAAATAGCCATTCAACGTCTTGCGGTAAGGCCTTAGATTAGGGACCTCATAACGACGGCCTTCTTTACGAGCTTGGGCCTTTTCGTTCTTGATCGCTTGCTCTTGTTTCAAGTCTTCTCTGGAAGGCTCGTACCCCAAACCGAATGTGTTCTTGACAAATGGGACTTGCACAGGGTGTAGGATTCCTTGTTGATATTTCCCTAGGCCTAAACCTGGGAAGTAGTCCATATTCCTCATCATGCGGAGGACTTTGTGATTGCTGGGGGTCCATGATCCGTTTCCCCCTTCTTTGTCAATGGCGTTGATTGAGACACCGGAGAGAGTGGAGTCTGGTAAACCATGCTGAACTTGGTGGACGGGCTCACCTTTTCTGTGGATAGTGACGTTTTCAGCCATGACGGTCACTATTTCATCACCATTTCGGATCTTGACACATTGGTGGAGAGTTGATGGTACGGCATTAGCACTGTGAATCCATGGTCGACCCAAAAGTAAGTTGAACGAGGCCGGGATATCAAGCACTTGGAATGGAACAAACATGACCATGCTCCCAAACTCGATGTCTATTTCGATCATACCCATGACTGTACGGGCGGTGCTGTCATAACCTCGGATTACTTGAGTAGAAGGCTTCAAATCGGAATCCTTAAGCCCCAGTATGCCCATGATTCTGCCAGGCATGAGATTGAGTGCGGAACCACCGTCCACTAAGACTCTTGAGACGGGCCTCCCCCTTGCTCGTACCTTGAGGTAAATAGCTTCGTTGTGGTCGGAACCAAATGGTGGAAGGTCCATATCGGCAAAGGTGATGACGTTTCCAAAATGAATGTGACCAATCATTGCCGTGAGGTCCTCGGGAGTAGTATCGGGAGAAACTGATGTATCATCGAGATTGCGGATGACAAGATCTCGGTGTTTCTTTGAGGATGCAATGAGGTCCCAAATAGAGATATTGGCTTGAGTTTTCTTGAGTTGGACAAGTAGGGGGTCTTCGGGAGTGTCGCGAGCTTGCGGCCTTTGAGAAGAGGAGCTCGGTGCGGAAGTGGATGGGTTGCTTGCTATGACTCGACCGGATCGAGTTAGCATGTTGACGTTCCCATCTTGCTTCTTTTTCCTATTCTCTAGTACTTCCCTCATTACCTCATCGTAAGTCACTACATAACAAGAATTGTCAAGTTTATTCATAACATTGGGGCCCCCATTCACAATTGGGATTGAATGGGTGGTCCCCTCGAGTTCTCCTATCTCTATTACATTGACATGTTCGCCATTAGCCACTACAAATTCTTTCTTATCTATGAGATCTTGAATGACATTGCGGAGAACGAAGCAATCCTCGGTGGTGTGGCCACTATATTGGTGGTAGCCACAATATTTGTGGTGAGCATGATTGGGGTGGACCGTCTTGGGTTGGTACCCTTGCACGGGTGTGAGTTGACCCTTTGCCTCGAGGACTTCAAACACTTCGGTTTGAGTCATGCCTTGGAGAGGCGTATAGACACGGTCATTTCGGGACTTCTTCCCTTGGGGTGGAGGAACCTTTTTGTAATTCCCCTTATCGATAGTGACGGCATTGACCGAGGCCTCTTTTGTGGAGTTGGAAGCGGCCTTGTAGCGGTAAGTAGGAGTGGCCTTCTAAATCTCCTTGAGCAAGTCATCCATGCGTCCCCCCGCCTCATACATTTGGGAGAAGTCGGAGTAGCAAGCCCCACTTAGGTGGGTGCGGAGATCAATCTTGAGACACTTGAGAAAGATGTCCATTTGCTCTTTTGTGTTCGGCCTCTCAACAATTTCAGAGAGTTTATCATTCCATCTCCTTGTGAAGTCGATGAAGGACTCATTGTCTCGTTGAGTAGTGTTCTCTAGCTCTTTCCTTGTGGGCCGGTGAGTGGTGTTGCCTTGGTATTGGTTCTTGAAGGCAAGCATGGCGGAGTCCCAATCAAGACGGACAGTGAGCGGGAGAGTAGCATACCAATCTTTTGCCGCCCCCTCGAGACTGAGAGGAAAGCATTGAGCCATCACCTTGGGGGAGACCTTCTTCGGAACCATTGCCCAAATATAAGTCTCAATGTGAGCCATGGGACAAGAGTTGCCCTTGAATTTGCTTATGTCGGGCATCTTGAACTTATCAGGAAGAGCGGCCATAGTACTCATGAGGATGGATGATTGATAAAGGCTTGTGTCGGAGCCTTTCCCCATGTTGAGCCCATTGAATTTTTGGTCGATGTAGGCCATGATAGAATCCACCATTTTGGGATCATTGTTCTCGGAACTCGGCTCCCCCATTTTCTTGGTGCGGGTGTTGACATAAGGACTTTTGAACAAACCCTCGGTCCATTCGGATTCATCATCATTATTCTTGTTCTTCCCCTTGGCAAGGTTAGTGAGCTTTTCTTTCATTAGCTCCATCTCGGCCTCATGGGCCTCCCTTTGGCTGTCGAGGTGGGATTGCCAAATGTCGTCTTTGCTTTGTGCCTCCTTATTAAGGGTGGAGACTTGCTCTTGGAGGAGCTGGACCATGGTTGAAAGCTGTTCGAGAGACATGGTGTTGCTGCTGCCAGTCATGGTTGTTGTTGGAGCTGTTGGAGTGATCTCTTCACGGACTAACCGATTTGCCGAATCCCGGTAGACTCTGTAAGTACCAATTTAACCTATATTGCAGAAGATGCCCTTATCAGTCTTGAGTAACACTTGCGGTCCACGAAGAGGCTTAGAACACACAGTTGGGCACACGACTCGAACCACATAAGAAAAGACTCTTTTTTTTTTTTATTATTTTTTATTTTTTTTATAAGTCGGAGGGAATGGATCCCTTTTGGGGTTTCTAAGAAAATAATGGAATCGTCACACTAGTATATAGACCATCTCGCGGTCCCATATACTCATCGGATTCCATCGCGCTTGTGAATCCTACATGTATCGGGATTAAACTAAATTAATGTAGTAAAGCATACATGTGGGGATGGATTTTTATTTTCGTCCAAAATAACCACTTTTGGGGACGGATTTTTATTGCGTCCGTTTCAACAAGTTGCCATGTATGATTTGAAGACATTAGTTTAGGGAAATCTCGGTACATGGAAACCGACTTGAGTCACGGAGTGTTAGACCCTAACTAGAATTGTGTGGCTTGTGCTCGGCTTGAATATGAGGCTCAAAGGTCACCCCCGGCATGTAGTCTTGAACTACGCCACGGGCTGAGGTTTACCGCTTCGAAAGAGTCAAGGTCTGGTGGAGCTTGAAACTTTCTAGGACGGGCCTCGATGGGTTTGGGGTTGGACTTGTGCGACTCGATAGTGAGCAGTACGTAGGAATATGTGCATGTAGTGTGAGGTCAAACAAGTGACAATTTTTTTTTTTTTTTTTTTTTTTTTTTGAAAAGAAAGAAAAACACACAAAACACATAAGCACATAAAATTACAACTCCCAAATCACCCGTGTGACCGGTAAATAAAACACAAAATTAAAACAGTCCGAGGGTTCAATTCTGTTCTGATGCAGGCAACTGTGCCCACACCCCACTGTTCTGCTCAGTCACTGAAACCTGTCTCTGTTCTGGGAATCAACCCAGAAGCGTGCGCCTCTGAGTGCTGATGTGGGACGCGCGTGCATGGCGCAATGCTTATGGGAAGCGCGTGCTTCTGGGCACACCTGTCAGAATGTCAGACTTTGGACTCAGGGGATTGCCCTGGTCCTATGTTCATATTGTAACCCCTGCAGAAGTGATTAGTGCAGAATAGCAGAAGAAGAAGATGAAGAACATGAAGAAGTGGGCGATTCTGGTTCTTGATGCGGGATGCGCGCACCTTAGGCTCAAGAGGCCAGACGCGCGCCCTCCCCCATCTGGAATCAGAATGCCCAGAAAAGATGTAGATTTTGATCAGAATGCAAGTTTAACCCTCAAATCTCCCCAGCGGAGTCGCCACTGTAGATACCCCGGGGAGCCACGGCTTTAGGCTCGAGCGCGTGAGTGATCCTAGGATGTCTAACTTGTTTTAGATTGTTTAGAGTCGCCACCTATGTTTTGAGGAACATAAGAAAAACCTATTTATTATAGCCTAAGTTTGATTACGAAAACAGAGATTCTTTGTTTTGAGGTTCGGGGGTTAGATTACGAGATGGGAAGTACCGAAACACCCATCTCGCCCAACTAAAGTTGGTCTTGCTTGATCAAAATCTACATGAATAATAACGTTCTTCTTCTTCTTCTTTAAGTCATAAAAGGGGGGGTTTAAAATAGAGTTTGGAATGTAGGAGATAACTCCTTAACCAGCCTCAATGAGATGAGGTGATCATTAGAGTCATGTCCCAAAATGATTTGGGTGATTGCACATTTGATTAGAGTAAAAGAGAGAGAGGAGATGAAGTAGAAAAGAAAGGAAAAGATGGACTTTTACCTACAATTTGAAGACCTTCAAATATCGCTTGATGAGATCCTTGGAGAACCTTTAGAAAGTGATTTTGGTTTAGTTTTTGTAAGTTCAATTTTCGGTCCTTGAAAATGGAGGTAAAGGGAGGTTTTTATAGGTGAAAGAAGGGTGTTTTTGGTGCCAAAACTCAGTCACCAAGAAATCCTTCCCGGGCAAAATCCTGTAAATTGAGCAAGGGAGGGAATCCTGGCCAGAAATCTGTAACTGACGCCCAGAGGCGCGCGCTTCCTGCTTTGGGGGCAGGAGGCGCGCGCGCCTGGCTCCTCCAGTCGGAGGCGCGCGACTCAGAGAAGGCAATTTTGACAGAATGGACTAGAAAGTCAGCCCTGTCATTCAGTTTAGTCCCTAGACTTAACGAAGTTAGTCAGGAACTTAACGGAAGTGACAGAAACTAACGAGAAACACTTAAAACGGGGAGAAACACAAGATCAAATGTGCAATCGGGGTGAGCGGTCCAAGGCGGGGTGTCTACAGGTACCCACTCCTCAAATCAAGTTTAGAAAATACCACGGACCCGTGAAGCTGATCAAACAAATCATCAATGTGAGGTAGAGGATACTTGTTCTTCACTGTAACCTGATTCAACTTTCGGTAATCAATACACAATCTCAAGGAACCGTCTTTCTTCCGCACAAACAAAACCGGTGCTCCCCACGGGGAAACACTAGGGCGGATAAACCCTCGATCAAGCAACTCTTGCAACTGAACCTTTAGTTCCTTCAACTCTGTGGGAGCCAACCTATACGGTGCCTTTGAAATCGGAGCTGTACCCGGCAAAAGGTCTATACAAAATTCTATTTCACGATCTGGAGGCATATCATATTCAGAAGAGAAAACATCGGGAAATTCTCTAACTACCCGAACACTCTCCAAACTAGGGGATTCTTTCCTAGTATCAAGCACACTAGCCAAGTACGCCTCACAACCACGGTGCAACAATCTCCTAGCTTTCACATAAGAAATGATACGAATATTCCTACCCAAAGGCATAGCCTCAAAAACAAATTTAGGTACATCAGGGATAGAGAAATTAACAACCTTCCTACGACAATCGACTGAAGCATGATATTTGCTCAGCCAATCCATACCCAAAATGACATCAAAGTCTTGAATCGGAAGGACTACTAAGTCCGCACATAAGACACGACCACATATAAGCACATCACAAGCACGAAATACTCTATCGGTCGCCAAACACTCCCCCATAGGAGTTGACACCTTTAACACATAGGGAAAAGACTCAGATGCAGCATTTAATAAAGAAGCAAATTGCACAGAAATGTAAGAATGAGATGATCCTGGATCTACTAACGTACGCGCGCTCACTTTGGATATAGAAACAATACCTCCAATCACTGAGGGATCATCTGCCTGATGCTGATTCATTGCAAACACTTTTCCTTGGACCTTAGCCTTTCCCGTAGCATCCCTTTTCTGACCTTGTGGAGCACCAGCTCCTACCCCAGTCGGTTGACCCCTGCCTCTAGTACAATCCCTCGCAAAATGCCCCATTTGACCACAATTGGTACACCTGCCATGCTTCTTCCAACAACGGTCCTCTGAATGGCCTTCCTTTTGGCAATAGGAACAAAGTCTCCTATTTTGGTTCCCTTGGTTCCCGGAAGTAGTACCCGGGTTCCTTGGGATTGGTTGCCCTCGGGACTGAGATTGTCCCCCAAAGTTACCTCGGTTATCAATCCTTGGTTGTGACTTGCTCTGCACTCCTTGCTTACTCGGGTTAGCTACCTCAGTCTTCCTCTTATGTTCCCCAATATCTTGCTCTATAAGATAGGCACGGTCTACCACATCCTGGAATGTCACAATCCTCTGGGCTATAAGCCGAGTCCGGATAGAAGTCTTTAAACCCCGGATGAATCTCATAGCCTTCTGTTCTTCGGTCCTCACAAGATAGTCACAATACCGGGCTAATTCTGTGAACTTAGCCGAGTATTGAGCTATAGACAACAAACCTTGCTCCAAGTTGAGTAGTTCGATCTCCTTTCGGTTCTGGTCCACTACCGGGATAAAATGCTCTTTGAACTTCCACACAAACAATTCCCATGCATACACTGTGTGGGTATCATCCCAACTCGCCTTAACTCCTTTCCACCAATGCTCGGCGGCCCCAACCAATTTATAAGCCGCAAACCGGACCCTATCCTCGTTCGTGCACCCAAACACGTCATAAATTTTCTCCATAGACTCAACCCATAGTTCGGCCTTCTTCACATCGGGCTCACCAGCGAACTCCGCCGGTTTCAGTTTCAAGAATTGCTCCAAACCATATCGGGGTGGTGGTGCTTGCTCTACTCTCGGTCGTTGGTCATGAATTGCCTTCATGGCCGCCTCAAACATGCCTTGGAACATAGCATGGTTCTCTTCCCGAAGATCATTCTGATTCTGAGCCCCACTAGAACCTTCACCCGTTCTTCTTCTAGCCATTGAGAACAATTACCTGCATAAAACATCAACCATTACTCACTCCGAACACAACTATCCTCCTAGGTCATACTAGTCCACCTAGACTTATACTTAGAGCTAAACCATAGCTCTGATACCAACTGTCGCGACCCCGACCCCGGAGTGCGCGAGCTGGACGTCGACTTAAACAATAAACTCTAAAATAATGAAGATAAAAATTTCCTTTTATACCAAAAGATGATAACACAAAGTTTTGAAATCCAACTTGAACAACAAAATATAAACTAGTGTAAGCTCCATAAGCTTACACTCAAATAATAAAATATACAAATTCTAATGACGTCAAGTTTGGTACAACTATTCCCAAAAGGTTACACATTTATGTAATGTAAACCCACCAATAACAACTTGCCCAAAAGCTCAACCCTCGCGACGTCCTCCTCGTGATCAGCGAGTCTAATTCTTTCCTCCTGGGGGGGGGGGGTTAAGGAAAAACAAAGATAAAAGAAAGGGGGTGAGATAAATCTCAATAAGTTACTAATGCAACTACATGACATACTATGATGCAATAAGCAATAAACAATAATAAATATCACGTAGCACATAGCATTTATCAGTTAACAGATAGCAGCGGAAATAAACAAGTAACAAAGGATATTAGCCAAGGTTTCCCAACTGATATAACCAAATAAAGATCGTTGCGCAGCTTCAATAATCAACAATCAACATCTTCATAGTAGCATGAAAGCTGAAGAGAAAACCCCCGGTACCGGAACCAATAATAATAAGGGGACAGTGACACACAGTCAAAGCCCGAAACCAATAGCTAAAATGCTCACAAAGGGGCTAGCTCATCTCACATCCAAGGCCAATCTGGAGGAGGGAAATAATGGGGCAAAAAAATGGTCAACATCATAATGGACTTGGCTTGTGCCATCATAATGTTTCGCATCGCCCGAAACACACAAAAATACCAGCTGGACTTTCAAGTAAAGGCTAAGTAATAAAATACTAGCACGATAAACAACTAATGATTCCAAAGTAGGGAACCATACCAAGTGATCACCAATAAGATGAAATGAACCAACAACACATAAGTAAAGTGTTCCAATAAACTCAACCATGATAACACAATTCTCATATCACGTTCAATCACAAAGGATCCAGATAACTCAAGAACACAACCAAAACTACTCACTCATCTCGAAGAGCTCAAGGAGATCTTTAACACGATAATTTATACACCTAAAACGGAGTCCGGATGAGCAAGATATGGCCCTCGAAAGATTGGACAAAAAGGGGAAATATATTTCACAACTGGGGAGAGGGTGCGCGCGCCTCCTGAAGTCAGAAGGAAAATGCGTCAAAAGGTAAGTGAGGGTGCGCGCGCTTCAAATATAATGGTGCGCGCGCTTCACGACAACAGAAGGTGAGATTTTTGGAAAAGAAAGGGGTGCGCACGCCTCCTCTGAAAGGGTGCGCGCGCCTCCTTTGATCAGAAGGAAAACCAAGATTGGAGGAGGAGAGGGTGCGCGCGCCTCCTATGGGAGGGTGCGCACGCCCTAGGTGATCAGAAGGTTTAGTTTGCAAAAGGGAATAAGGGTGCGCACGTCCCCTCCAAAAGGGTGCGCGCGCCCCCTTGCCCGGAGGGGCAATTTCCGGCCAAAATCCTGGGTTCTTCAAAATGTTCTTGCCCAAATCACAAAATCCTCACCATCTCACAAATACTTGAAATCAAGACTTACAATAAACACAACTATGAACCAAAACAACTTATAGACTTGCAATGGGGCTAAATAACAACATCTAGAAATCCAAAACAAGATTCAAATCCCAACCTTCATAATATCGCAAAAATCAACCAAAATCCAAATGAGTTCCAAACTCAACCAAAACACCATATATATCAACAAAGCATCATACCAACATGTTATGAACTTTCTAGCATAAATGGGGGAAAATCAACTTACCCGGATTTTCTCAAAGTTGACGGAATTCAAATATTCTTAGCTTCCTACGATCCTATCGACGATCTAAACACATTTCATAAAATGAGCACTAGGAAAAGATGAGAGGAAGAGGGAGAAAATGAAGAGAGAAGGGAGAGAGAAATTTTACCTTTTTCTTGGAGAGAGAGAGAGATAAACTGGGAATGGGAGTAGGGTGAGGGAGAGGTGAGGGAGAAGAGAGGGAGTAGGAAGATGATTATTTAAACATTTACACTTAGACCCCCTCCTCTACTCTACCCAAAACAAATAACTCCCCACTAACAATTAAGACCCAACTCTCTACACTAGCACAAATGACCCAAATAAATTGCTAGACATAATTTATTATGAAACATAAAATGCACACATAATTATCCAAATAAATAAATAATTCAATAAGTAATTAAGTCATAACTAAATAATTAAATATTTATTATTAGAAAATAGAGGCGGATTTTCGGGTCGTGACATTGTCTGTTGGCCAAACCTTTTGGTGATTCCCTTTCAAGGTGCGTAATCTCCGTGCATTGCATTCGGCGAGAGTATGGATTTCCCTGTGATGTAACCGCCTTTGGCCTTCCGAAGCTTGGGCTTCTTCTTGTAGAAGGTGTCCCAATTGTTTGATCTCATTGCTCATGTGGACGGTTGTTTCGAACGCCAATTCGGATGTGGCTCCTTGGTCAATGCTTCCAGTGGACAGAACCGCGAAGGACTTTTAGCATATTAAACCTCAAGGTAAAATTATAACCATGATTTGAGAAAAATGCTTCATTATCGGATTAGCTTTTTAGGAAAAACTTGATCTTTTATTTTAAGAAAACTTGATCTCCATTTTTTTTATTTTTATTTTTTTTATTATTTTTTTTGGAAGACACACCTTTGTTTTGAGTGAAAGACTCACACACATTATTTTTGTAAGCTTTTGACAAGGCAAAAATGGCAATAATAATCTTATTAAGAGAACTGATAATGGACCCAAAATGGTCACCACATGGCATCAACCGGGGAGTCAAGACTTTAATCAAACCTAACAGACATCTTAACCGACTTTTCCTAAAGACTTATCATACGCCCTAAAAGCAACTGGCTCTTCTTAAGGGTGAAAACAGACTCCTTCTAAGGGGAGGTTGATAGGAGAGGTTTCGGAACTCCGTCGTTTGCTGTGGAAACCGCAACACCATTCATTTCCCAACCCGGGGCATTCGGCCCTTCAGACATTTTCTGTACCACTGATCTTTTCCAAACGCCTTCCGTCGTTTCGGCTTTGCTAATTTTAGGAACCACCATTTGGGACACTGATTTCATCAATTTTTCCAAAACAGGCTCTCCCACTTTGGTATTGAAAACTCTGTCAACCATGGGCTCTTTTTCCTTGGGGCGGACACCACTCCATTTATAGATTATCAGGGAAGTCACAGATTTGAGCATGTTGACGCTCGGGTCATTGGCTGTGTCGGGGGTGTGGGGGCGTCCAAGCTTCCCCTTCTCAATTAGTTTCGAGATGATGTGTCTTATGGCGGTGCAATCATTGGTATCATGGCCGTGGTAGTTGTGAAAGGCACATCTTTGGGTCTTGTCTCGACGTTTTTCAAGATTCTTTGGCCGAAAATCTTCGAGGGGCCACATGAGGCCTTGTTTGACCAATCCTTCAAATACTTTGCTTATGGGCATTCCGAAATCCTCAAACTTTGTGAAATGGAGCTTGGCTCGGCCCTTGGCTTTTCTTTCATTGTTGACCGGAGTGTGGTGGGGATGAGAATCACCGCTACTCAATGCAAAGGGGTGCCCATCGAGTGTCCTTTCAAACTTAGCTTCCATTTGCCTTCTTTTTCCCAACAACATACCCCGACTGAGGTCCAACATGAGGATTCTGTGGAAGTACATGGGTGTAGGAATACCCATAACCTTGGTTGCTTGCAGGAATATACATTTGAGGCATGCAAGGAGCTTGTGGTCCAAAAGGTCTTAGATTATAGAAATGATACGGGCCACCCCGGCCCGGAATCTTATCGGAAAATCTGGTGGAGGCAAGTTAGTGATGCCTGGTCGGGTATCCATATATGGTTTAAACAGTGACTGATCTCTGGTGACTTGGTTGATGGCATTGAATCGAGAAGGGACACGATTGGGAAGGTGTTGTGAGTATGATGCTTGAGGCGTAACTGGTGTGAACAGTGGTTTGCGGGCCTTTTGAGTGGGTTGTGTTTGGGGTTTTATAGGAGGTGTCTTATGGGAGATGTTGGATTTGGTATGAGGTGGAGTGAGGAAGATTTGAGTGAGAGGATCATTGGGGGACGACGGCGTGTTGGGGCGAAGAAATGGAGGTCTCGGTATTTTGATGAGATGGAGGAGGAAATTTTTTGTTACAATCCGGGGGTCGGGTAGCTTCCACCCTTTCACTATGGTTGGTCACCTTGGTGAATGGCCCATCAATTTGAAACAGAGCTGTAACACCTCTTTGCCTCGTCGACTCATCAGACAGAGTTTGCATTTCTCTGTGGCTATCTGTGATGACTTCTTTCTCAGCCCCGGGGGTTTCTGAAGCTTGGAACAACTCTTCGTTCGTTAGGCCATCCGAATTATCCGCGGCGTCATTTCTCAAGCTACTGTCCACTGAAGTGATCTTTCTGAGGTACCGGATCGGAGAGGTTGTAGTGAGCGGGGAACTTTATGACTCCACACGCACCAGTCGGTGACATGATGCTCTCTTCCACTTCATCTAAGACACGGGAAAAAAAGGTAGTTTAGGCTCGGGTAAACATTGGGTGAACACTTGGGTTAAAGACACACGTGTCTCTATTTGGGATATTTGACCGGGCCGAAGTTACCTACGTTCCCCTCACCACGAGGGAGGGGGTCCCACCTGATGAGAGGCTCAGGTCACCGTAGTTCGAACGGGTTTAGAATCTTAAGAGGGAAGGACGAACACGACTAATGTCTTAACGAGAATCCATCCAAAGACTTGACTGGCTTCCTAGGGGACTATTCTTAAAATTTAACGGGGATCTTTGCGGGACCTAGGGGACTTTGCCTAGGGTTTCAACGGGGATCTTAACGAGGGTCTTAAAGGATAACATAGATCTTTCCAAAGACTTAACGGGACTTGACGGAGGTCTTGAAGGATAACATGGATCCTTCCAAAGACTAAACGGGACTAATCAAAAAGTCTTGGAGGATAACATGAATCCGTCCAAAGACTAAACGGGACTAATCAAAAGTCTTGGAGAATAACATGGATCCGTCCAAAGACTAAACAGGACTAATCAAAAGTCTTGGAGGATAACATGGATCCGTCCAAAGACTAAACGGGACTAATCAAAAGTCTTGGAGGATAACATGGATCCATCCAAAGGCTTACGGGACTTGACGGAGGTCTTGAAGGATAACATGGATCCTTCCAAAGACTTAACGGGGGTGACACTGGTTAGCGAAAACAATGCAATGTATCAAAGACAGGAAGCAAAAAACGGAGCAAGCTCATGCAACGCGCAATTAATAAATCATTCAAGTTTACTTAAAACACATTTTTATTCCTAAATGGTTGGAAAGATTTCTCTTCTTTTCGCAACTAATCTAAACCCTGGATCAGTGGAGGCCATCACTACGTCTATAGACCCCTCGTTTTTCACCTGTATTGCATGCTCCTAAGGACGGACTATCCCGGGCGAGGGTCCTATAGGGCACGCGGCTTCCACCGATCAAAAGAAATGAACCTAGGGTCTAGTGCATCGTAAGGTTCCCAATACGCGGGTCATCCTAATCATGGTTAAGTCCCAGTCGGGATTGAGACTTTTCTCCGAAGGCTACACCGAAGGCTGCACCGACATTCCAACATGACCTCATTTTTGAATGAGGCGTCTCGATCCTTGACCATGGGCTTAAGGATGATTAAAATAACTCGTTCATTAGGGATTAACGACACAGTGTCACCCTATCCTTAGCACATGGCCCTTGCTAATTGCGGTCGTACTAACACACGAGTTGAAGGCTGGTTAGGCCACGCTTGCATTACATCAAGGAGTCACAACTCGGGAATTAATTTGGCCACAATTATCTTTGAGCACGTATCAAGGATGTGGTAACGTGAACTAGACCAAAAACCAACCATAGTCACGGTATTTGTGTGTCACGGACAAGTGTGGCTGACTCGGTTCGGAAGGGAAGGTGGGATGGACCCGTGCGCACATCGAAGGGAACAAGAGCGCCCAACGAGCTACATCGTGGCATCCACCCCGGGTTTAAAGGGTATTTGGAACATGCACGGTCAAGTGCGCGTGGTGTGAAGTCATTCTATGCTCCTTTTTGAGTAAAAAGAGAGATTTTCAATTCGTTTTCCGATAGCATGAGCATGGCATAAGCAAGATATGAACAATTATGAACAAGCATGGATTGAGCAATTTATACACAACAAATCAAGGAATATAAGCAAACAAAGACCAAAACTTGTACATGTACCAAGTTGTGCACAACAAAGAATTTTGAATCAAATTTTTGCAAAAGAAATATTTTACATTGAAACCCTTTTGTACAAAGCAATTTGTGCACAACAAGAAGACTCAAGAAAAACCCTTACAAAAGGATTATGCACGATGAGGTTTTGGAAACCATTTTATTGACAAAAGATCATGCATAACCAAGTTTTTATCACCTTTAAAATCAAGTTTTGGCCAAAAGAATGAAAGTAATGTGCACAAGTAAGACAGTAAATTTGGAACCTGGACAAGTAGAAGCAGAGGGGCACCCAGAATGTTGCAGCCCTGCACCAAACTATTAATTGGCAACATTCTGGCCCCTACCCAAAGTAGCCGTACGGCTAAAGCAAGAGGGTGAAGATTTTTCTCAGTTTCTCCAACTTCTGACCATCAAGCCCCAGTTTATTGTATTTCCAAAACGTATGTACTCAAAACAGTTCAAACAGAAACATCAAACACACACAAATATGCAAGAAGTCAACTAACGGGAAACGGGAGTTTGACCCACACAAGAATGCCCCCGAATCTTCTAGAAAGAAGTCCGAAAGCACTCTAATCCCCAGAGGAGTCTCCACTGTAAGGATCCCGTCCCGCGCGGAAACGCGATGAGTATGGGGCGAAACGCCAAACACGGGAACCGGTCAAATTTAACGGAGTTGCCACATTTGTTAACTTCTAACCCAACAAATGAAAATGGTTAGAGATTTATGATTTCGGAGATCAGGTTACAATTTGGGAAGAGTTTTTACGTCCTCCCAAGTTTCCTCGGACAAAGCCGAGTCTCCCTTGTTAGTTAACAAAAGTGCATGTGTGTGTGTGTGTGTGTTTTAACGGAAAATCTTTGTTTTAACTTTTTATTTATCTTTTCAACTGAAAAAGGGGTTTGTTTGACAAGAAAACAGAAGACAGAAGGGCAAAATGGTCAATCTCCCCATACGGCCAAAGTAGCCGTACGGATGGAGAGGCCACTCCTGGGATTTTACAGTTTGTTCAAGCAACAGTCCAGTTCCAGGCAGAAACAGAGCATTCTGCTTGAACTGGACCAAACTGTTCTGATTCCAGTTTGTTATTCCAACACAAAACAACATTAACAACTCATTGCTATGCCATTTGATCATCAAAGAACCTCCCAAAACAAGATTTTGGGCATGATCAAAGGCAATCATGGGAGAAAAATGAAAAAGGTGGCCAATATGCCCTTTTGAGCCATAGTGACCATTTGATGAGTAAAGATTGAAACTTTACCATCAAAATGGCTCTTCTAGGCAAGATTAATCCTTTAGGGACAAGAACAAACCATAAAGATTGGATCTTTATTACCCAAGCTTGGGAATTTTGGGCTAGATCAAGGTGATGAGGATAAAGATTGATACTTTATCCTCAACATGATCATCATAGCTTAAAATGAACAAAATGAACAACAAGAGCATCATCCATGACAAGAATGTAAATGAACAATCAACAAGCCATGATCAAACTAGGTTTGAACCTCTTCCACACAAAGTATGGAGGGCACCTTTGATCATCCCATGGCTTGGACTAAGAAATATAAATAATAATAGATATATGTATATTGCTTGAATGGACAAGACTTGCAAGAATGTAAAGATCAAAAATAAATGACAAGATCAAAGATAAATAGAGTTCTTAGATGAAGATAAGGGAGGGGGAGGAGGTGGCTTTACCTATCTTGGTTTAGGCCAATCTTCCTTTCTCTCTTTCACTCTTTGTTCACTCTTACTCACACTATTCTGAGGTGAATTCGACAGAGTGACCTTAGTTCTAATGTTTCTCCCCCCTCTGAAATGATCACCAAGGGGTTCTATTTATAGGGACTGAGGGTGCCCAAACCAGCCGTACGGCTAGGCCCCTCTAGTACCCAAAGCATCCGTACGGCTCAGCCTGGCGAGCTTCTGGATTTTTCTAATTTTATACCAGAGTAGTCCTGGAATTTATAGCTTATCCTAGGGAGGTCCTGGCCTATTAGCTTATCCCTGAAACGGTGCTAAGGCTACCTCTAAGATAGGTCGGTTTCAGATTGGGGTACTTACAACGGTCACTCCGGCCGGGTGGCTGTCAAAACTCGATCGGATCCCTGCTGTAGTGTGACAAACCCGTGCTACATCATGCTCCCCCACTTTAAACGGATTCGTCCCCGAATCCACATCAACATAAATAGGATCATCCGGGTGAAAAGTAACCAAATCCGAGACATTAAAAGTAGGAGAAATATTCCACCCATCCGGCAAATCAACCACATAAGCATTATCATTTATCTTCTTCAAAACCTTGCACGGACCAATTCGCTTGGGATAAAGTTTACTATATGTACCTTGTGTTGGTAGTGGTGCCCTAGGCACGTTTAATAAACGTTGTAATTGTTATCATTTATTTCATATCAATAAAGAGATGTTTTGATTATTGTTGTTGTTCATGTTTACTTATAATAATCCCCGTCCCTAGTACTTGTTAAGCACTAGTATAAAGGCTAAATGATCATGGGATGATCATGTTATATTTATGGGTACTTGTTTGGAACAAGGTACTGGACATGACCCGCTGTATGAGATTTATGTCATGGTCTATGTCGTACATATATCTCATATTAGTTATGTCATTTGAATCCTTAGACATGAAGTTATTATAGTCTTCTACTTGATGAACATTGTGTTTGACATATTCAAACGCTACCTCAACACGGTAGTTATAAAGGGTATGATTGGCATAATCGGATTCCCGTTGGGAAGAATAATAAGCTAAATGGATTTGTCCCTCCACGGAGAGATGTCAAGCTTGGGCCCCTCGAAGGAATGATGTTGATGAAATGTTCGGCCGGACTCAAATGGATTGATTGGATCAATAGCATTTGAATTATCAACATATTCGGAATCGAGAAAGTATTGAACAAAACAAGTTGACTGTTTGACCATGACTTGTGTTCAATGACATTGTGGACAAAGGGATTGTGACATATTCTAAAGGAATGCGAACTTGTATCTAGTTATACTATTTGGGTAGGTATGACGGTTTGCTAGAACCTAATCATATCTTATGGGATCATGTTTGAGCCCATTGCCAACTTAGTATAATCCTAGAGGGCCACACACAATAGAACGAATCTTAAATAAGAGGACTATATTGGTATTTAGGGTTGGAGGACCTCCAAGGAATTTCTGGAAAGTTCTGGGCCTCCTGGTCAACCAAGCGGGTGCTTGGGTTGCACCAGGCGGGCGCCTGAACAAGCCGGAAAAGGAATTGGACTTTCTGTCCAAACAAGCGGGCGCCTGGGTAGGACCAGCCGGGCGCCCAGGTAGGACCAGCCGGGCGCCCGGTATGCCGGTTTGAAATTTCCTAATTCGATTAGGAATGGTTTTTGACACAAGTTACCTATTTGGAATAGGTCTTAATTGTGTATAAAAACACCAATTCGGCCAGACCATATTTACTAGTGCTTTTGTGAGTCTCAAATAGTTTGAGAGAGGTTTTATTTTGTTCTAAGATATCCTTGATTGAGGAACAAAATAATTCACAAATAAATTCCATATAGTTCTTTATTAAATTGTGAAAGTGTGTTTCATAATATTGGTCTAGCAACCAAGATCAAAGAAGTTCCTTTGATATTCGTTCGAAGTGTGGATACCGCTAGAGGGTGAAAATCATCATCTTCAAAGTTCGTGTTCAAGCTTTGTGATCGTGATCAAGTCTTCAAATCTCCACCAAAGACCAAGAGAAAATTTGATAGCCATCAAGGGTTAGTTTTTTCCTTTATTCATCATGTTGTATTTGATTTAATCATATGAACGGATCCATGGCTTTGGGTTTCTTAAAAATTTAATTGCTATATTCCGCTGCGCATGTTACTTGGAAACCCAACACCTTGGGGAATACGTTCTTTGCGCAAGTGCACCATCACTAAATCTCCAACATTAAAGACCTTTGAACGACGCCGCGTATCTACAAAGGACTTGTACTTAGCATTGGACGCCTCAATATTAGCTTTCACTTCATTCTGAACCGCTTCAATCCTCTCCGCCATGTGTTCAGCTGCAATACTATAACCCGGAAGTTTAGGCAAAGGAACCAAATCAAGATTGTGGGTAGGGGGTCGTTGATACACAATCTCAAATGGGGTCTCTTTGTCGTCCGATTGGGCATGTTGTTGAAGGCAAATTCCGCAGTAGCCAAGATCAAATCCCACTTCTTGGGGTAATCACCACACAAACACCGAATCATTGAACCCAAAGTGTGATTAACTACCTCCGTTTGCCCATCCATCTGTGGGTGGAAAGAGCTACTAAACTGCAACCCGGTCGCGAAAATGTGTCAAAGAGAACGCCAAAAGTGACTAAGAAATTTAGTATCGCGATCCAAAGTAATAGTCTTGGGACACCATGCAGACGAACTACCTCTTTAAAGAATAACCCGGCAATATGAGCAGCATCCAAAGTCTTTCGACATGGAATAAAATGAGCCATCTTAGAAAAACGATCCACCACCACAAAAACCGAGTCATTAGATCGCTGTGTACGAGGAAACCCAAGAACAAAATCCATAGAAATATCCTCCAAAGGACCCGCAGGGACGGGTAAAGGAGTATATAAACCCGTATTCTGCGATTGGCCCTTATTTACCTGACAAACCATGCACTTCTCAACAACGTTGTGCGTTTCACGCCGAATCTGTGGCCAATAATATCTCTGCATAACCAAAGTGATCGTTTTGTCGCGCCCATAATGACCGGCACGATGGACCTCAGAAATAAAGCTCTCGCGAACGGAACCCTGGGGAATGCACAGTTTATCCATATATAACAAAAACCCATCATGTAAAAGAAACAAACATGCAGTATGTCCATTGCGACACTTGGCCCAGTCGTCTGCAAAATCTGCATCAGTCTCATATAATTCTTTTAAACAGTCAAACCCCACAACTACATTATGCATAGTCACCAACAAACTAGCCCGTCGACTCAAGGCATCCGCCACCTTATTCTGCTGCCCACTTTTATGCTTAATAACAAAAGTAAACTGCTGCAAATAAGCAACCCAACGAGCATGCATACGATTAAGTGACTGCTTACCATTCAAATATTTGAGGGCCTCATGGTCAGTGTGGAGAATGAACTCGCGATGCAAAAGATACCGCTCCCAATGCTTTATTGCTTGAACCACTGCATAAAATTCAAGCTCGTACACTGTCCACTTCCGTTTAGCTTCCTCCAACTTTTGACTCATAAAAGCAATCGGTTTCTTCCCTTGGAGCAAAACAGCCCCTATGCCCACAATCGAAGCGTCTGTCTCGAGCTCAAAAGGTTTGGAAAATTCCGGTAAGACTAGCAGTGGAGCACTAGTCAGTTTTTCTTTGATCAAGACAAAACTAGAAACGGTTTCCTCACCCCAATGAAATTTGCCTTTCTTGAGACACTCAGTAATTGGAGCCATCTAGTGCTAAAATCACAAATAAAACGATGATATAAAGTAGCAAGCCCATGAAAACTGCGTACCTCACTAACTGTCGTCGGTGTAGACCAGTCGCGAATAGCACGAACCTTATCTTCATCAACCTTAATCCCATCTGCAGAGACGACATATCCCAAGAACAACAATTTATCTAACATAAAGCAACACTTCTTGAGATTAATAAACAACTGATTCTCCCGCAGTGCTTGCAAGACTGCGTGTAAGTGCTCAAGATGCTCCGCCACTGTTTTTCTATAAATCAAGATGTCATCAAAATATACCACCAAAAATTTACCATTAAATGGTTTCAACACTTGATGCATCAATCTCATAAAAGTACTAGGGGCATTATGTCGCGACCCCGAACCCCGCGGGCCCGAGATCGCGAGCTGGACGTCGACTTAAACAATAAACTCCAAAATAATGAAGATAAAAATTTCCTTTTATACCAAAAGATGATAACACAAAGTTTTGAAATCCACTTGAACAACAAGTAAAACTGGTATAAACTCCATAAGCTTATACATCAAAGTTATAAAATATACAAATCCTAGTGACGTCAATGTTTGGTACAAATATCCCAAAAATGTTACACATTTATATAATGTAAACCCACCAATGCTACTTGCCCCAAAAGCTCAACCCTCGTGACGTCCTGTCTTTGTGATCAGCGAGTCTAATCCTTTCCACCTGGGGGGGGGGGGTTAAGGAAAACAAAGATAAAAAGAAAGGGGGTGAGATAAATCTCAATAAGTTACTAATGCAACTACATGACATGCTAAGATGCAATAAGCAACAAACAATAATAAATAACCTAGCACATAGCAATTGTCACTTAAGAGATAGCAGCGGAAATAAACACATAACAAAGGATATAGCCAAGGTTTTCCAACTGATAGAACCAAATAAAGGTCGCTGCGCAGCTTCAATAATCACAAATCGTCATCTTCATAATAGCATGAAAGCTGAAGAGAAATCCCCGGTACCGGAAACCAATAACAAGGGGACAGTGACACACAGTCAAAGCCCGAAAACCAATAGCTAAAGTGCTCACAAAGGGGCTAGCTCATCTCACATCCAAGGCCAATCTGGAGGAGGGAAATAATGGGGCAAAACAATGGTCAACATCACAATGGACTTGGCTGTGCCATCATAATGTTTCGCATCGCCCAAACAAACACAAAATACCAGCTGGACTTTCAAATAAATGCTAAGTAATAAATACTAGCTTAATTAAACAACTTAAGGTTCCAAAGTAGGGAACCTGTTGGTCCCAGAGACACAACAAGGGTATGAAAAGAGGCTAGAGGGGGGGGGGTGAATAGCCTATTTAAAATTTCAACCCTTTTTCAAAATTCAACCTTTATGCTTACACTTGAATTTTGCGGTAGATAAAAACCACACGGTCAAGTATAAAATGCACAGCGGAAGTTTTCGTTGAAACAAGTTAAGAGTTGGTTTTGATAAGTTCAATGCGGTAGGTTTGTTTTTGCGGTAGGTAGTGCGGTAGATGTATATGCGGTAGGTAGTAGTGCGGTAGGTTAAGGTGAGGTAGGTTGAAAGATTGAAAATTTGTGTCTTAGAGATTTTTGGCAAATGATAAGTTAGTCAGATTTTAATTTAGGCAATGAGGTAGACAAACAAACACAATTCACACTTGTTCTTAAATCTGAAAAATCAAACACTAAAAGACAAACAAAATTAATATGAACAAGTGAAGAGCAATATGAACAAGATGAACAATAAGTAAATTTGCAGAAAGGTAAAGTGCAGTAAGTAAATGACACAATGATTTGGAAAGGTTCGATCTGTTAAAAGATCTACGTCCTTTACCAAGATGGTCAGTCTTGAATTTGAAGGAGGATGTATTAATTCTCTTGAGTACAGATTACAAAGATGAAGAACTGAATTAACTCCTATTTTCTATGAAGAACAATCCTAGACTTAGACCAGTGTATCCCTAATGATTCAATCTCTGTGATTGATCAATCGGGGTGAGTGTGTGTGTAAGAATCAAGAGCTCTTTGAAATCTATATGATTTTAGAGCCTAATGAATCTTGTGTGAGAGGCTTGAGATTTGATCTTGAAGGTTGCTGGAGATTTGTTGAAGACTTGAAGGTTGAGTGCTTGAAGATTCAAAGGATTCTGGAAATCTTGAGTATGATCTTCAATCACCAAGAATTTCAACAGCAATTTCTCTCTTAGAATCTCAGCTTATTTTTCAATGAAGAATTCAAGGTCTATTTATAGCCTTGATGGAGAAACTAGCCGTTAGAAATACTTGGGGTCCAAGTTGAAGGACAATGAGCTGTTGAAATCTAATTGGAGCTCAGTCTGAGTTGTCCTTTTTTGCAGAGTCATGGTGGTCCAACTGTACTATGATGACAGTTGTATTCAAATTTGAAATTTGAATTTGCAACGTTCAAAACTAACCAAGGTAAAGACACAAGTGTGACCATGGTTAAGTTTGAACCAACTTGAGTTTCTTCAACCATGGTTCCATGCGGTAGAGATTCACGCGGTAGGATGAAACCATGCGGCAAGGTTATCTGCGGCAAGCATAGAGAATGCGGCACCTTGGTCATGCGGTAGGTTACATGCGGTAGGCAATGGACCTACCTCATTTTTCCAGACTTAGAAAATTTTCAGCCTATCAATCTAAAGCCTATACTATCAAGGTAGACTATTCTAAAAATGAAGTTTTAACACTTCTTACAATATATCTTAAAGTCCATAAAAGATAAAATTAGGTTATGGGATCAATCAAATCTAGGTAATAGGAGTGGTTTATAATAAGCATACCCAACAATCTCCCCCTATTTGATTGAGACCATTACCTACTATAACAAAGGCTAATTCATTGTACTTGGTAAAAACATGTTTTCAAGAATAAATATTTTATTAAATATCATGTCCCAAGTCAATGCACACTCTAAGCCAATGTTATAGATTTCTATCATCCTAAAAAGAAAAAACAAATTACTAATCCTAGAAGATAGAAAAATTATTTGAAGCATTTCAAGATAAATAATCAGAGAAGAAGTAGAAATGCAACAAACACAATAATCATACTCCAAGATGATAATCATTAAGGCAGCAGGAGTATAAGGATCTCAAAAGAGAAATATTGTTTTAAGTTACTAACCCAGAATAAAAACATAAAAGTAAGATTGTTTTAAGCATCAAATTTTCATGACCACATGCGGTCAGATCAAATATGGTCAACATCAATGAGGTCTTCAATGAATTTTACGGCAAGAGGAAAGCGGTAAGCTGGGATATTCAATCCTGGAATCATGACTGGAGCAGTGACTCCATCTTCTTCTTCCTCTTCACCGTGAGCTTGAACATTGCCGTGACCTGCTTCAGAAGGTTGAAAAGCTTCCTGCGCAGCTTGAATCACGCCTTGTCAATTTAGCCTGTTCATTACCGTATTGATGCGGTTGGATAGGAGGTCAATCTTGGTAGATTGTCCTTCAATTCTGATGTTGTTGATCTCGATATGGTTGGTTTGAACCTTCATTGCTTCAGTCATCGCGGCAATCTTGGGAGTAAACTTTTCAGCAACCGTAAGAAGTGCGGTATTTGTTTGAACCATTATTTCCTCCTTTAGAGAAGATTTCAACTTCTTCAGCTCTTTGCCCAGCTCATCCTTGACTTCAAGTTTATCAGAATTCATAGCCTTTGACAATTCTTTGCTCGCACCTTCAACACCATTGACAACACTTGTACTGATGTAATTAGTTTGCTTATGAAGGGCCTCTCTGAGTGCGGCATAAGTGAGAGCAGGATCTGCGGCAGGAGGTGCGGTAGAGCTGCTAGTTGTTCCTTGCATGATGTCTTTAACAGCCTTTGTTATCACAACACTCTCCCCCTTAATGGTCGAAATCATTTCGGAGGGAAGTGCGGCAACATCTCGCATCAATGCGGCTTGATCAGTCTTCAGCTCAATAACCTCCTCTCGAAGCGCCACCATACTAGACACTAAAGAGTCAACCTGGGATTGAGTGTCTGCCTACATCTGAGTAAGAAGCTTGACTGCAGCAAGCAGTTCATAAATAGATTGATTTGACTCAAGAGCAGGTGGTGCGGTCGATGGAGCTGGTGCGGTAGGGACAGGAGGCACGGTAGGAGGAACTTCAACATGTTACTCAGAAACATTATCCCTTGGTGACATTGTCTCATCATCACCATATCTTCAACAACAACAAAAGAACCCATCTTTTCAGGAGCAATATCTTCAACATTCTCAACATCCATATCTTTTTCTGCGGCAGACTTGTCACTTGCGGTAGAATCTCCATGTTCTTCCTCAGAACTCTCATCAACCAATCCCTTATCAATGGGCTTCTCAACAGCCTGTTCCTCTGTTTCACTTTCAGTGGCATCCTCAGACTGCTCATCCTCTTCTGCGGCAGCATCATCCTCATTCTCAGAGCCACTCACTTCTTCCATATCAGCCTCTTGGGCATCCAGAACAAAATTCTTTGAAATTTTGGGAGGGGCAACCAATATTTCTTCATCAGATGAAAGGGTTGGGGAGATTACCTCAGGTGAAGGTTGCTTAGCCACCTTAGCCTTTTTGGAGACTTTGACTGGGCTAGGGGTATGAGATCTTTTCTTGTCAAACGACTCCCCCTGACTTGGTGCTGATTTGAGGGATATAGAAGGTTTGGATTTGAGGGAAGGCACGGTAGAGTGAGGGACAACATAGGGTTGTTTTGGCGCGGCAGGTTTGGAAGAGTGGGATTTAGAGACTTTGGATTTTGGTTGAGGTTCAGGGGATGGGGAAGGAGACATTGGAGGTGCAGTAGGAATGATCTTAGATTTTGGAGGTTTTGGAGCGGCAGGACGAACAGGTGCGGTAGGTGCAATCTTGATGCCCTGGGAAACTGGTCTTGACTTCCTTGTCGGTTCCCCAACCTTCTCTTTGCCTTTAACAGAAGTTGGAGGAGAGGGGAGTTCAACATTCTTACCCTTTTCACGAGCCTTCATTGCGGCAGCATTCTGCGGTCGAGCTCAAATGCGGCAGCCTCCACATCACTCACCATCCTTTCACCGAGGTTGGCTTGACCTCTTTTAGAGTATTTGGGGGGAATATACTCTTCGATGGGATCTCGGAGAAGGTAAGAGCGGTACATTTCATCCCCAAAATTACTACGGTAATTTGTCTTCATAGATTTGCGGCAGAAGTCTTTTGAGGTAGGAATTTGAACCTTATAATTCCTGTTCTGCTCATACAATTCCCTAATTCTGATTGTGTGACTCATCAAGTAGGAAATCAACCTACTGTTCGTGCGGTACTTGGTCTCGCCTTCATCAGCCGCATCCTTATATGAGAGAATATTGGCTCGCAGGATATCATACATGATTTGACCCCAATCTAATCGCTTGCCAAGATAAATAGCAGCAGAGATCATCCATTGAGTGTGATTAAAGTTGGCATGATTGCCAGTCTTGCATAATAGGGCATGATCTACCAGATGGCCAATATGGTACATTATTTCACCAACGTCCTTACGCTGGATTTTGAGAATGTCTGCCGTGCCTGCTAGTTTCTTAGCCAGACTAAGGGTCTCCTGCCGTGAAATTGTATCAAAGTCTTTACTTTTCTTGATTCCCACGGCATGGGCAATGTCACTAGCATCAAAGGCCAATTGGATTCCCATAACAGTGGATTTAAGGAATTTAGGATGTGCGGCAGGCTCTTCTGGACTTTCCATTTCAACAGCCGAACTGAAGAATTCGTCAACAAAAGCAGGGAGATGAAATTCTTGAGCAAAGGTAAAGAGAGGGAGAATTCCAGATTTGTGCATGCGGCCCAAGATATTGCGGCCAATGGCATCCTTCTTGAGATCTGCATGGTCTATGACTATCCCAGGAATGAAATGGTTTAAGTCCTGAAACAAGGCAAAATTTAAAGTTTAGAAAACGAGGTAGGTCGTGCGGTCACTTGACAAGAATGAAAGGCAATGATGGTGCGGTCAAGTGAAGCACGGTAACAAAAGGTTGCGGTAGGAAAGAGATGTTAACAACATTACCGCAAACATTGAAGTGTGACCCATACAAGATCAAAATGTGAATAGAGCAGAAACACAAATTTCAAAAGCAAGTAAATTAACAAGGATAAAAAAAGGTGAATTCATTAAGAGCACGAAGAACACGAAGAGGAACACCAAGAACACCATAGGTCAAACTAAACCCAGATACCCAGAAATTGACTGAAACTCAACGAAAATGCCATAGATAGAATCGGAAATGCAAATAAAAGCACAAAATCATATCAATTTCAAGAAACAAACAACATTAAACTCAAAAATTTGAAAGGGGAAAGTATTGGAATACAGAAAATTCAAAAACCCATTTGGCTTAAATTGAATTCAACAAACCTAGATGAAATCCTATGAAATCTACAGATATAGTAACTAGAACCAAGAATAAACAATCAACCCAAAATTCTAACTACATATAAGTAAGAAGTGAGTTGAATCTCAGAAAATGTGAAGTTTTTGGGAAATATCCATCAAGAACAAGAATGACGAGTAGCGAAAAATTCATACCATAACTACAACTGGAGGAGTGGATTGAGATGGAATAGAACTGGGAATCTCGTCTCTGGATTCAGTTGACTTGGAAGATTTCTTGGATTGATGTTTAGACATTATATAGCGGTGAATCGAGAGTGAGATGAACGACGGTTTTAGAGAGAGGTTTTAGAGAGAGATATGATTTTCTGAAAAAGTGAAATGCAGTGAGTGGTGGAGTATAAAAAGGAAGTGGAACGGTTTGAGGTGGAGGGTGGTTTGCAGAGGTCAGATGATGGGAAGATGGAGGGTTAACTCTGCAAAAGGTACTGAGGTGACCTAGGTTGTCTATTCGAATTAAATGCAAGGTTACTAGGTGTCAAATCAATAGCCAATGACGGCTCATAAATAGTTTTAAGGAATAAAAATTAAATGAAAATTTAATGCTAAAAAAAATTTGAATTAAATAAAACGAGGGAAAAGAGGAAGTTACCTTAATACCCTTGAGGTAGGTTAGATCTAAGCAACCTAGATATCTCTAAGTTAGAAAGACTTACCTGGGACTTAGAGTGCGGTAACTTGAAGATCGACCGTGACATGTGCGGTAGCTTGAGATGTCGACCGTGACATGTGCGGTCGATGAGGTCTTACCATATTTAGTCTTTTGAGAGATCATTACTGAGGTGACAAGACTTTATGAGGCAGCATAGTTGATGCGTAGACATGAGTTGCGGTCAAGTGAGTTTAGAGGTTTGTGTTATATGCTTGACCGTGAGTTGGTCTGCCGTGTACCTATCTTGATATTGAACTTTTTGACAAACATTAGTACAAGAAATTATATGGACAAGTTTGAGTTAGAGTTCAAGCATACCCATTTCTCCTCTTAGATACCTAAATCTCTTGGAATCAAGAGCCTTGGTGAGAATATCTGCAATTTGATCATCAGTACTCACATACTCTAGGTGGATATTACCTTTTTCAACATGATCCTTGAGAAAGTGGTATTTGATATCAATGTGTTTGGTCTTGGAATGCATGACAGGGTTGTTGGAGACAGCAATGGTAGATGTATTGTCACAAAAGATTGGACAATTTTCTTCTTTGATTCCGTAGTCAACCAATTGTTGCTTCATCCACAGCACTTGGCAGCAGCAGCTTCCAGCAGCTATATATTCAGCTTCTGTGGTAGATACAGAGACTGAGGCTTGTTTCTTGCTTGCCCATGAAACTAGTCGATTTCCAAGGAAATGACAAGTTTCACTTGTGCTTTTCCTGTCAATGGTACATGCTGCGTAATCTGCATCTGAGTAACCTATAAGATCAAAAGTTGAATCTTTGGAGTACCAAAGTCCAAGGTTAATAGTCCCAGATAGATATCGAATAATTCGTTTAACAGCAATAAGATGTGCTTCTCGAGGATCAGCTTGATAACGAGCACAAACGCAAACACTAAACATGATATCTGGCCTACTAGCAGTTAAGTATAGGAGAGAGCCAATCATACCTCGATATAAGGTTTGATCAACCTTCTTACCTTTCAAGTCTTTATCTAGCTTGTTACCAGTAGCCATAGGAGTGTCGTATGCCTTTGCATTTTCAAGTCCAAATTTCTTGATAAGATCTCTTGTGTACTTTGCTTGGTTGAGGAAGATGCCTTCAGCACATTGTTTAATTTGAAGTCCAAGGAAGAATGTCAATTCTCCCATCATGCTCATCTCAAATTTGCTTTTCATGAGTTTCTCAAAACGCTTACACAACAATTCATTAGTAGAACCAAAAATAATATCATCTACATATATTTGAACAAGTAAAGTATGATCATTATATTTAGCAATGAATAAAGTTGTGTCGATCTTACCACGCTTGAATCCCTTTCAAGGAGAAACTTAGATAGAGTATCATACCATGCTCGTGGAGCTTGTTTGAGTCCATATAAAGCTTTACGGAGTTTGTAGACATGATTTGGAAATTTGGGGTCTTCAAATCCGGGCGGTTGAGCAACAAAGACGGTTCTTGAAGTTCTCCGTTGAGAAATGCACTCTTCACATCCATTTGATATAGCTTGAATCTTTTGTAAGAGGCATAAGCTAAGAATATCCTTATAGCTTCGAGTCTTGCAACGGGGGCAAATGTTTCATCATAATCAATGCCTTCTTCTTGTCTATATCCTTGTGCAACCAACCTTGCTTTATTCCTTGTGATGCTTCCATTCTCGTCCATCTTGTTTCGGAACACCCACTTTGTACCAATCACTCCTTGATCTTGTGGCCATGGAACTAAGGTCCAAACTTTGCATCTTTCAAATTGGTTGAGCTCTTCTTGCATAGCAACAACCCAACTTGAGTCCTGGAGTGCTTCATCAACTTTCTTAGGTTCAACTTGAGATATGAATGCGGTAAGTGCATCATAGTTTGATCTTCTTGTTCTAACACCAGAATGCAAATCACCAATGATATTCTGAATTGGGTGATCTCTGACCTCACGAACTTCTTGAGGTATGTCTGGTTGAGTTGATGGTGGTTGTAAGTCTTCTAGTGGTACATCATTTGAGCCATCCCAATCATAAGTAATTTGAGGGATAGGTTCTTCAACATTTATGGGTGTCTCAACTTCAACTCCATTTGAGGTAGCAGCAGATGAGGTAGCTTCTGGTGCTTCATATGAGGTAGGTGGAGGTGCAGTTGAGGTAGATGGGTTTCCTTGTGTTGATTGATTTTGGGGTTGAGTTGTACCTGTCTCATTTATCTCAACAAAATCATCAGCAACATTTGGAGCCATATGTGGCTCAAGAAGAGAATGTTCATCAAAAGTAACATGGACAGATTCAACTATCTTAAGAGTGGTTTTATTAAATACACGAAAAGCTTTTGAGTGTTTAGCATACCCAATAAATATACCTTCATCGGCCTTAGGAGCAAATTTACCTCGATGTTCTTTACCGTTGTAGAGTATAAAGCATTTGCATCCAAATATCTTGAAGTATGCTATGTTGGGGGTTCTTCCTCTCCAAAGTTCATAAGGAGTTTTGTTGTAGGTCTTGTTGATGAGGGATCTATTTTGAGTGAAGCATGCTGTGTTGACGGCTTCAGCCCAAAAGTATTGAGGTAGCTTTGCTTCAGCAATCATTGTCTTTCCGGCCTCTATCAACGTTCTATTCTTTCTTTCCACTACACCGTTTTGTTGTGGAACTCCAGCAGCAGAGAAGTTGTGGTCAATACCATGATCATCACAGTATTGAGCAACACCGTTGTTCTTGAATTCTGTACCGTTGTCGGATCGAACACTAACGATGTCATCTTCTTTTTGTGTTTGGAGCTGTCTAAAGAGTGCGGTCAAAATGTCATAACAATCATCTTTGGAGCTCATCATCTCGACCCACGTATATCTTGAGTAGTCATCTACCACAACTAAGGAATATCTATTTCCTCCAATACTTGCGGTAGAAACAGGTCCAAACAGGTCCATATGAAGTAGTTGCAAACATCTAGAAGTTGAAGGTGTCGTCTTGCTGGAGAAAGACGCTTTTGGTTGTTTGCCTAGTTGACATGCTGTGCACTTCTCATCGTGGTGATCAGCTACTTTGGGTAGACCACGAACTAGATTTTCTCTACCAATCTTGGAGAGATACTTGAAGTTTAAGTGACTTAGTCTTTTATGCCACAGCCAACTATTTTCACTAACATTCTTTGCTACAAAACAGAGATTAGAAGAAATGCAAGATGAATTAAAATCAACAACATAAACATTTTTCTTACGAATCCCTTTGAGCAAAGTGACGCCGGATATGCCATCTTTGATGAGACAGAATTTGAAGTGAAGTGGCATTGCAATCCTTTGTCGCAGAACTGAGATATTGAGAGTAGATTGTGTTGTAGTCCAATAACTAGAGAGACTTCTTGGATGGTGATTTTTCCTTTACGAATGACTCCATATCCTACAGTTTCCTTTGTTATTATCTCCGAAGGTTACTGATGGCCCTTTTTCTTCACGGACATCTTCCAATAAGTTGATATCTCCGGTCATGTGCCTTGAACAGCCACTATCGAGATACCATAAACTTGATCTATCCTTGGAGAGTCCAGCCATTAAGCAGAGAACCTATAAAATAACATTTAAGAACAAGGTCCCTTTTTTTATTCTTTGGGTCCAAAGGGTTAGCAACTTTTGACGACCCACACCTGCCTCACAGAAGGAGGGTTACTCTTTCTGGGATTGGGTGTGAATCTCAAAAGACATTCAGCAGCCTTATGACCATAACCATCACACACGGAACAATGGTGGAAGCCACCCAACTGAGTTTTAACAAACTTCGTTGAAGTCTTGAGCACAACATCATTTACTGGTATGGATGAGGTCTCCTTTACAAAATTCATCCTTTTGAACTTTGCTGCCTTGCCGCCACTTGCGGTCGACGGCTTCCTTGCGGTCGCCATCTTCCTTGGTGCGGTCGATTGACCTCGCGGCAGGATAATGCGGTAGGAGCGCCATCTACTTGCTAGAGGAAGCCTCTGCGGTAGGTTCATCCATGGCAATACCTTTCATCTTTGCCTTGCCAGTTTGTTCTTAGGGTAGACATAGTTGAACTCTAGTTTCTTCTTTGGTTCTTGTCCTACACCCTTGAAACATGATGTTTAGCCTTCGACCTTCCAAAGTTTGCTGGGTAAATTTCTCATCTCTTTCACAACAAGATGCACATTTAAAGTTGTCATTAGTTTGAAATCCTAAGCCTTCCTTATCACTACTGCTTTTTGGATTCTAAGATTTGGTCCATAGTGACACGAAAATTGGTCCACTCATTAGTGATCTTTTTCAAGTCATTTATCTCAGCGACCAATTCATCATTTAACTTTTAAATATAGCATTTTGTTCTTCTAAGAAACGGTTTCGATCAGTAAGAGGAGTCATGCTCTTGATCTGCTCCTTAAGGAGGGTGAGTTAGATCTTAGTAGAGATTTCTCCGTCTTAAGCTGGAATTTCTTCCAGTTGAAAGTGCTAAAGCTTCCTTCATGCCAGAAAACTACTAATTACTGTTCAGCTTTGCAAACATCTTTTCTTGTTCATCGGGGAAATGTCAAATTGACTTGAGGTGTGGTAGACAGAACTTCCTTCACTTTGGTTTTAGTAGAAGCCTTCTTTGCTGCACTAACATCACATCTTGAAAATAGAAGTCACCATCTTTTGAACCGGAGTTAGGAATCCTTTTTCAGCAAGTTCATCGGCCGTATAACTTATCCGTTTAGGTTTTGCATTGGTGCAGCGACACGACTTTTATTATCATCCTCATCATCGGACTGACGACAGACAAATGTGACCTCTCTCAGAATCTTCATCACTTTCATCAGAGTCTGACTCTATCCAAGTAGCTAACTCTTTTGAGGTAGAGTCTTCTTCAGCCATCATTCCCTTTTGCTTTGAATACCTTGGAGTAAAGTTACTTTTCTTCTTCATATACTCATACTTGGGAATGGACATTCTGATGCGAAGTGACCTTGGTTTCCTGCAATTAAAACAAACAAGATCTTCTTTCTTCTTGGAGAAGTTGAAGTTCTCTTTCTTCTTGAAGGGCTGCTCCTTGAAAACCTTGTTGGAGCTTTGCTTGTTGATCCGGGTCTTGCTGTCTTTCTGAACTTTTGGAATCTTTTCACGAACATAGCAAAATCATCATCATCCATATCAAGTAAATCTGATGTGGAGATTTTTGGATCTTCTTCCTCGATCACTTCTTCCTTTTGAGCAACCAACGATAAGCTCTTTGTTTTTCCTTCCATTTCAGCAATGTTGTTAAGCTTGATATCAAAGACTTTGAGGTGGCATAGAGGCTTCTGAGAGACCATGTCATCTAGTAGCTTGGTATCTTCAGAGTGTTCCTTTGTGTAGATATTGTGAACCAAGAGCGCAAGAAAATAAACATTAATTTCTTTCTTGGTAAGCTTCTTTCCGAGTGCTGTATATAATACTCACGATCTCACAATAACGATCATAAGTGGCTCTTAGAGATTCACCGGGGATCTTAGCAAAGTTGTTGAATCTTCTTTGAATTGCAAACTTTTTGCTTTCCTTGCAAGCTTGATCTCCTTCGATGTAATCTTCAATTGCATCCCAAAGTTCTTTTGCAGTAGAACATTCCATGATCTGTCGACGCTGTGTGACGTACTCAAGGTACTTAGAAGTATACTTTTTGCTTTCACATCCATTCCAACCAGTCTTTTCTCTTCATCGGTCCATTCAGCTTTGGTTTCTTGATAGTCGGATTTGCACCATTGGTTTCTGGATCCGGATTAGCTTTTCATGGGAAGTATGGTCCAATGGTAAGACAATCACCAAGTTGCTCGTCCATGGAGTAGAACTGAGTTAGAATGCTGTGCTTCCATACGTCAAAATTATCTTCGTCGAACGCTGGAACGTGAGTGAAGTTAACCGTTGCCATAGTTTTCTGACTTGCCATTTGAATCGGCACCCAAGCTGTTAAGCTTGGAAAAACAGAAGTTTTATAAAGGTGTTTTGCTCTGATACCATTGTTGGTCCAGAGACACAACAAGGGTATGAAAAGAGGCTAGAGGGGGGGGGGTGAATAGCCTATTTAAATTTCAACCCTTTTTCAAAATTCAACCTTTATGCTTACACTTGAATTTGCGGTAGATAAAAACCACACGGTCAAGTATAAAATGCACAGCGGAAGTTTTCGTTGAAACAAGTAAGAGTTGTTTTGATAAGTTCAATGCGGTAGGTTGTTTTTGCGGTAGGTAGTGCGGTAGATGTATATGCGGTAGGTAGTAGTGCGGTAGGTTAAGGTGAGGTAGTTGAAAGATTGAAAAATTTGTGTCTTAGAGATTTTTGGCAAATGATAAGTTAGTCAGATTTTAACTTAGGCAATGAGGTAGACAAACAAACACAATTCACACTTGTTCTAAATCTGAAAGATCAAACACTAAAAGACAAACAAAATTAAAATGAACAAGTGAAGAGCAATATGAACAAGATGAAACAATAAGTAAATTTGCAGAAAGGTAAAGTGCAGTAAGTAAATGACACAATGATTTGGAAAGGTTCGATCTGTTAAAAGATCTACGTCCTTTACCAAGATGGTCAGTCTTGGATTTTGAAGGGAGGATGTATTAATTCTCTTG
>JAOWBW010000483.1:396593-457934 GCA_026119855.1 Campanula takesimana
ACTCCTCCAATTGCCAATTGGTTTTGGGATGGAACCTCATACTTTATCATGTTTCATAATGTTACATTTCAAAAATTTCATAATAAGCCAAATAAATGTAGCTCAAGCGACATCCAATATTTCTTTTTTTTATATGAAAGGTTAAGGGTTCAAATTTTACCCAATGCACTTTCATGTGCACTCTTATAATAACTTAAGACTTTATTAATAAAAAATTCAATCTAAAAAATTCAAAAAAGAAGGTATTGAGGTGTAACTTTACCATCCTTTAATAAATGTTGTACTTTTAAATAAGAAAAAATATTGTAGCACAATTCATCATTATACAAACAAGAGTAGGTTTGGGGAAACTAGTTTCTCTATAAGTTATACACAAAATCTACTACTTTTTAATATAGTTTCACCCTTAGAATAGCAAGTTTAGGTCTTAAAAACAGTGAGTTTAGACTTTAAAACACCTAGAAATAAAATAGCGAGTTTAGTACTTAATACAGTGAGTTTAGGTATTAAAGCACCTAGAAATAAAATAGCGAGTTTATGCCTTAAAACACCTAGCACGTGTATTTAAGAATATGACTTTTTATAATTTCTAGAGGAACTAGTTTCTCCCAGAATTTATGTAAAAACAATGTACAAATAAATAATATTAGTCCTTTAAAAAGTGTAGACAAGTTAAATGAGATATTTATTATTGAGACTGATGGAGTATATATGAAATTGTGAATAGCTAATCATATACTCCCTTCATCTCAAACTAATGGCTACTTTTGGTTAAACATATAAGAACTTTGACTAACAATTTATATTAACTGTTATTCTCTATAAAGAATAATACTAAAGACACAAAAAAGTCACAAAAACTTGCTCACAAAATTCTAGGTATAATGATTTTATTGGTGTTTTTTAATTAGAGTGTGGCGGGCACATTATCGATGCAACCAATAAAATATCGCCATATCATTTTGTGAGCAAGATTTTGTGATCTTATTTTGTGCCCCTAGCATTGCTCCTCTTTAAATATTTAGAAATGGTTGTTAAGACACTAATTGAAAAATTATCGATCAATAACCATTTTTAAATTTTCATAGACATGAGTAGTTTAGCATAAAATGTTAGTCTAAGTTAAAATATACTCCCTCCGTTTCATATCACTGTTGGAACAATTTGTGATCCCTGAATACCACACTCATATTCAGAATAAGATTGAGGAAAGAGATGAAGGCGGAAGCGAGGTATTACCTGTTGAATCCATAGTTAAAGATGAAGGGAGAAATGAAGAACAAGAAGATGTAGGAAATGGATCTTCTAAATGATGAATGTTTTCTTTAATCTCTCAAGTACTTCCAATGAAGAGAATTTAGGAGAGAATATAAGAAAATGTAGTAGTCTTAAGGGTTGATGGAAGACCCTTTATATAGTAGACTTGGTGACATTTCATTTAGGGACCACACCTATTCATTCTTAAGCAATGTTAATTTACCATTTTGCTCATCATAAATAGATAAATTACATTTCAGGGATTTCACACATTGACTATTGTTGACTATACTTTATATTAATATCATAGACATGATTTTATTTATGGAAGTGCTAAATAACTTGTGTTGCAAGCCATAATGATCTAACAATCTCCCACTTGGGTTGCAAAACAAATTTCTTCCTTTTAAATCATGAATATAACATAAATGACAACCCTTTATGTGCACTTTGTTGTCATCTACAACAATCTCGTTCATTAGCCATATAAGTATAGGACTAAAGGGGGCAGTCGTTGTAATTGATTCGCAACTAAACCCACTATAATCACATATATCAATCCAACTAAATGACATAGATCAAAAGTATAGATGTGTAGCATGAAACTTAATGAATATATACATATTCTTCCAACTAGTCCAACTTAACCAAATGGGATCAAAAACTTTAAATAAGAGAACAATTAATGAAAAACAACACAAACTCCCACTATACTAAATGTTATTAAGATCGTTACACCCATGTGAAACACTGAAGATAATAACGCTTTCATAAACAAATCCTCTAAAATGGAGTTTGTTTCTATAAGTTGTATTTCTTTGTTCATTTTCCTTTACAACAAGAAACTTAATGTCTATATCCTTCAGACTTTGATTAACTCTTATTGTTGTAAGACTGCCGCCTGATTGTCACAATAAAGTTAAGCGGTCTTTCGACACTTGTTGACAATTGGCAGTCCCTTAATAAACTTATGCAGCCATATAATTTAACTAATGTCGGAATACCTAATGATCTCAAGATGATCCAACTTCAAATATAGGCAAGTAGTTCTTTTGTGTTTTGCAAATACTTTTATCATTCTTTTGGCTACTACTTAATGTTCTCTCCCGGATTGCTATGGTATAGACCAAGTATCCCAACAATAAATATAAGATTTACGCATATATTAAGCTTCTTTACTGCTGATGTATAAGGGATATTTTCAATATACTTGGATTTAAAATTACTTTTAGGACACTGTTTGAGACTTTTAAACTTGTCTCCTTTAAAATTAGGGGTGTCAAGTGGTTTACAGTTTTGCATGCTAAACCTTTGTAATACCTGTTGGGTATGAATATTATAATCCACTCCTATTACTTAGATTTGATTGATCCCATAACCTTATTTTACTTTCTTTGGACTTTAGGTATTGTTGTAAGAAGTTTTATAACTTCATTAGTTAAGTCCATTTTTAGTTTAGCTAGGCTTAGAAGATCAGCCCCTCAAATTTTGAAGAAATGCTGCTGCTGCTGTTATTGTGAAATTGGTGAAGTCAGCCTACCGCACCTAGGCGATCGCACTCTATGCGACCGCACGGATAGGGTGACCACGTGAACCATGCTATTGCATGGTGACCGCAGACCTAGCGACCGCACAACCATATTGGAGGCCAAGAAAAGACAAGTCTGTTGTAGAACGTTGCAAATCCAAATTTGAATTTGGTCGTACAAGATAGTACACATGGACCACTATCTTCTGCAACTACAAGACAAATATGTGAGCTCCAATCAGAATGCTCCAGCTCATCATCTTCCAAACTTGTCTAACAGCTATTTCTCACCAAAGGCTATAAATAGTCCTTACTTTCTTCATTGAAAGTGTGCTGAGATTCAAAGAGAGAAATTGCTGTCGAAATTCTTGGTGATTGAAGATCATACTCAAGATTTCCAGAATCATTTGAATCTTCAAGCCTTCGCCTTCAAATCTTCAAAGATCCCCAGCAACCTTCAAGCAAATCAAATCTCAAGCCCAGCAACACATAAAGATTCATTAGGCTCTTAATCATATAGATTATATAGAGCTCTTGATTCTTACACACACACACCCCGATTGATCAATCACATAGATTGCATCATTAGGGATACACTGGTCTAAGTCTAGGATTTGTTCTTCATAGAAAGTATGTGTTGATTCAATACTTCATCTTTGTAATTTGTACTCAAGAAGAATCAATATATCCTCCATTCAAAATCCAAGACTGACCATCTTGGTAAAGGACGTAGATCTTTTAACAGATTGAACCTTTCCAAATCATCGTGTCATTTACATTCTGCAAATTTACTTTCTGCAATTGTTTTATTGTTCATATTAATTTTTTTGTCGTTTAGTGTGTTGATCTTTACAGATATTCAAACTTCTGTGAATTATGTTTGTTGCTTGCTTATTGCCTTAGATACTCCTTCTGACTACTTATCATTATCATTTTGCCAAAACTCTCAGACATAAACCTTCATTTTCAACCTACCTTGTCAGTAACCTTGCTTACCGCAAATCGCTGACCGCAGCAATTGCCTACCGCAAATAGAACCTCTCAATTTAATCTATCTTTGTCGACCGCAATATTGCTGACCGCACTATTTGCTAACCTAATCGTTTTAACTTCAAAACCAACTCTACCTCGTTTTTATCGAAAACTTTCGCTGTGCATTTTCCTTTGAACTAGTGGTTTTTACTTGACCATAAAATTCTAAAGTAAGCATAAGGTTGAATTTTGAAAAAGGGTTGATAATATTAAATAGGCTATTCACCCCCCCCCTCTAGCCTCTTTTCATACCCTTGTTGTGTCTTTGGGACCAACAAGTGGTATCAGAGCAAACACCTTCATAAAACCTTTGTTTTTCAAGCTTAACAGCTTGGGTGCCGATTCAAAATGGCAAGTCAGAAACTATGGCAACGGTTAACTTCACTCACGTTCCAGCGTTCGACGAAGATAACTTTGACGTATAGAAGCACAGCATTCTGTAACTCAGTTCTACTTCATGGACGAGCAACTCGGCGATTGTCTTACCATTGGACCATACTTCCCAATGAAAGCAAATCCGAATCCAGAAACCAATGCAGACACACCGTCGATCAAGAAACCAAAAGCTGAATGGACAGATGAAGAGAAAAGACTGGTTGGAATGGATGTGAAAGCAAATAGCATACTCCTAAGTACTTTGAGTACATCTCAGCGTCGACAAATCATGGAATGTGCTACCGCAAAAGAACTTTGGGATGCAATTGAAGATTACATCGAAGAAGATCAAGCTTGCAAAGAAAGCAAAAAGTTTGCAATTCAAAGAAGATTCAACAACTTTGCCAAAATCCCCGGTGAATCACTCAGAGCCACGTATGATCGTTATTGTGAGATCGTGAGTACTTACACCGCACTTGGAGAAGCTTACCAAGAAAGAAATCAATGTTAATTTTCTAGCCGCTCTTGGTTCTCAATATCTTCATAAAGGAAACACTCTTGAAGATACCAAGTTACTAGATGATATGTCACTCAGAAGCCTCTATGCCAACCTCAAGGTTTTTGATATCAAGCTCCGCAACATTGAAGAAATGGAAGGAAAAACAAAGAACTTGTCGTTGGTCGCTAAAAAGGAAGAATGGTCAAAGAAGAAGATCCAAAAATCTCCATGTCTGAATTACTAGATATGGACGATGATGACTTTGCTATGTTCGTGAAAAGATTTCAAAAGTTCAGAAAATCAGCAAGGCCCGGATCATCAAGCAAAGCTCCAGCAAGGTTTTCAAGGAGCAGCTAAACAAGTAAGAAAGAGTACTCCAACTTCTCCAAGAAGAAAGAGGATCTCATTTGCTTTAATTGCAAGAAACCCGGTCATTTCGCATCAGAATGCCCAATTCCCAAATTCGAGTACATGAAGAAGAAAAGCAACTTCACTCCGAAGTATTCAAAGCAAAAGGGAATGGTCGCTGAAGAGGACTCTGCCACAAAAGAGTTAGTTACCTGGATAGAGTCAGATTTTGATGAAAGCGATGAGGATTCTGAAGAAGGTCACATTTGTTTGGTCGTTCATTCCGATGATGAGGATGATAATGAAAATCGTCGCTCACCAAATGCAAAACCTAAACGGATAAGCTATACGGCCGATGAACTTGCTGAAAAAGGATTCCTAACTCCAGTTCTAAAGAATGGCGATCTTCTATTTTCTAGATGTGATGTAAGTGCAGCAAAGAAGGCTCTACACAATCCCAAAGCGAAGGAAGTTCTGCTTACCACTCCTCAAGTCAAGTTTGACATTTTCCCCGACGAACAAGAAAAGATGTTCTTGAAAGATGAACAGGCAATTAGTAAATTTTCTGGCATGAAGGAAGCTTTAGCACTTTCAACTGAAGAGATTTCTCAGCTTAAGACGGAGAAAACTCTACTAAGATCTGAACTCACCCTCCTTAAGGAGCAGATCAAGAGCATGACTCCTCTTACTGATCGAAACCGTTTTTTAGAAGAACAAAATGCCATATTTAAAGTTAAAAACGACGAATTGGTTGCTGAGATAAACGACCTTAAATGGATCACTAATGAGTGGACCAATTCTCGTGTCACTATGGAACAAATACTAGAATCCCAAAAGTCTAGTGGTGATAAAGAAGGCTTGGGATTCAAACTAGTGACAACTTTAAATGTGCATCTTATTGTGAAAGAGATGAGAAATTTACCCAGCAAACTTGGAAGAGTCGAAGGCTAAACATCATGTTTCAAAGGGTGTAGGACAAGAACCAAGAAGAAACTAGTGTTCAATTATGTCTACCCTAAGAAACAAACTGGCAAGGCAAAGTTGAAAGGTATTGCCATGTATGAACCTGCTGCTGCGGCAAGCACCAGCAAGGTCGCTGAGTCTCCTTACCGCACTCACTTTCCGCGAGGTCAGTCGACCGCACCAAGGAAGTTGGCTACCGCAAGGAAACCGACGACCGCGGGTAGTGGCAAGGCGGCAAAGTTCAAGTGGATGAACTTTGTAAAGGCGACCTCATCCATAACAGTAAATGATGTTGTGCTGAAGATTTCGACGAAGTTTGTTAACCCTCAGTTGGGTGGCTTCCACCATTGTTCTGTGTGTGATGATTATGGTCACAAGGCTGCTGAATGTCTTTTAAGATTCACATCCAATCCCAGAAGGCTTAAACCCTCTTCTGTGAGGCAAGTGTGGGTTGTCAAAAGCTGCTAATCTTTAGGACCCAATATAATAAAGGGGACCTCGATCTTAAATGTTTGTTTTGTAGGTCCTCTGCCTTATGGCTGGTCACTCCAATGAAGCTACAAGTTTATGGTATCTAGACAGTGGATGCTCAAGGCATATGAATGGAGATATCAATCTATTGGAAAGTGTCCGTAATGAAAAAGGTCCAGCAGTTACTTTTGGCGACAACAGCAAAGGAAAGACCATTGGTTATGCAGTTATCAGAAAAGGAAAAATAACAATCCAAGATGTTTCTCTAGTAACCGGTCTAAAACACAATTTTCTCTCAATGTCACAATTTTGCGACAAAGGATTGCAATGCCACTTCACTTCAACTCATTGTCTTATCAAGGATGGCAACTCCGGCGTCACTTTGGTCAAAAGGATTCGTAAGAAAAATGTTTACATTGTTGATTTCAATTCTACTTGTATTTCTTCTAATCTCTGTTTTGTAGCAAAGAATGTTAGTGAAAATAGTTGGCTTTGGCATAAACGACTAAGTCACTTGAACTTCAAGTATCTCTCCAAGATTGGTAGAGAAAATCTAGTTCGTGGTCTACCCAAGGTAGCTGATCACCACGATGAAAAGTGCTCAGCATGTCATCTAGGCAAACAACCAAAATCGTCTTTCTCCAGCAAGACGACTCCGTCAACTTCAAGATGTTTGCAGCTACTACATATGGATTTATTTGGACCTGTCACTACCGTAAGTATCGGAGGCAACAGATATACATTAGTTGTGGTAGACGATTATTCAAGATATACGTGGGTCGAAATAATGATCTCCAAAGATGATTGTTATGTCATTTTGACCGCACTCTTTAGACAGCTCCAAACCCAAAAAGAAGATGACCTCGTTAGTGTTCGATCCGACAACGGAACAGAATTCAAAAACAACGGCGTCGCTCAATACTGTGACGACCACGGTATTGACCACAACTTTTCAGCTGCTGGAGTTCCACAACAGAATGGTATTGTGGAAAGAAAGAACAGAACGTTGATAGATGCAGGAAAAACTATGCTTGCTGAATCGAAGTTACCTCAATATTTTTGGGCTGAAGCCGTCAACACAGCTTGCTTCACTCAAAATCGATCCCTCATCAACAAGACTTACAGTAAAAACCTTATAAACTTTGGAGAGGAAGAATCCCCAACATTGCCTACTTCAAGATTTTCGGTTGCAAATGTTACATTCTCTACAACGGTAAAGAACATCGAGGTAAATTTGCTCCTAAGGCCGATAGAGGAATATTTGTTGGGTATGCTAAACACTCAAAAGCTTTTCGTGTATTTAATAAAACCACTCTTAAGATAGTTGAATCTTTCCATGTTACTTTTGATGAACATTCTCTCCTTGAGCCACATTTGGCTCCAAATGTTGCTGATGATTTTGTTGAGCTTAATGAGACAGGTACTAGCCGACCGCAAAATCAATCAACTCAAGGAAATCCATCTACCTCAACTTCACCTCCACCTACCACACATGAAGCACCAGAAGCTACCACATCTGCTGCTACCTCAAATGGAGTTGAAGTTGAAACACCCATCAATGTTGAAGAACCAATCCCTCAAGTTACCTATGATTGGGATGGCTCAAGTGATGTACCATTAGAAGATTTACAACAACCATCAACTCAACCAGACCTACCTCATGAAGTGCGCGAGGTCAGAGATCACCCAATTCAGAATATCATTGGTGACCTACATTCTGGTGTTCGAACAAGACGATCAAATTATGATGCTCTTACCGCATTCATATCTCAAGTTGAACCCAAGAAAGTTGATGAAGCACTCCAAGACTCAAGTTGGGTTATTGCCATGCAAGAAGAGCTCAACCAATTTGAAAGATGTAAAGTTTGGAACTTAGTTCCTCGACCTAAGGATCAAGGAGTGATTGTTACAAAGTGGGTGTTTAGAAATAAGATGGATGAGAATTGAAGCATCACTAGAAACAAATCTCGGTTAGTTGCACAAGGATATAGACAAGAAGAAGGCATTGATTACGACGAAACATTTGCCCCCGTTGCACGACTTGAAGCTATAAGGATATTTTTAGCATATGCCTCTTACAAAAGATTCAAGCTATATCAAATGGATGTGAAGAGTGCATTTCTTAACGGCGAACTTCAAGAAACCGTCTATGTCGCTCAACCGCCCGGATTTGAAGATTCCAAATTTCCTCATCATGTCTACAAACTTCAAAAGGCTTTGTATGGACTCAAACAAGCTCCACGGGCATGGTATGATACACTATCTAAATTTCTCCTAGATAAAGGTTTTAAGCGTGGTAAGATCCACACAACCTTATTCATTGCTAAATATCATGATCATACTTTACTTGTTCAAATTTACGTCGATGATATTATTTTTTGCTCCACTAACGAATTGTTGTGTAACCGATTTGAAAAGCTAATGAAAAGAAAATTTGAGATGAGCATGATGGGAGAATTGACATTCTTCCTCGGACTTCAAATTAAACAATGTGCTGAAGGCATCTTCCTCAACCAAGCAAAGTACACAAAAGATCTCATAAAGAAATTTGGACTCGACAATGCAAAAGCATACGACACTCCTATGGCTGCTGGTAACAAGTTGGATAAAGACTTGAAAGGTAAGAAGGTTGATCAAACCTTGTACCGAGGTATGGTTGGCTCTCTCCTATACTTAACTGCTAGTAGGCCCGATATCATGTTTAGTGTTTGTGTTTGTGCTCGCTATCAAGCGGATCCTCGAGAAGCACATCTTATTGCTGTAAAACGTATTATTCGATATTTATCTGAGACTATTAACCTTGGACTTTGGTATTCCAAAGATTCGAATTTTGATCTTATAGGTTACTCAGATGCAGATTATGCAGCATGTACCATCGACAGGAAAAGCACAAGTGGAACTTGTCATTTCCTTGGAAATCGACTCGTTTCATGGGCAAGCAAGAAACAAGCCTCAGTTTCCGTATTTACCACAGAAGCTGAATATATAGCTGCTGGAAGCTGCTGCTGCCAAGTGCTTTAGATGAAACAACAATTGGTCGACTATGGAATCAACGAAGAAAATTGTCCAATCTATTGTGACAATACATCTACCATTGCTGTGTCCAACAACCTTGTCATGCATTCGAAGACCAAACACATTGATATCAAATACCATTTCCTCAAGGATCATGTTGAAAAAGGTAACATTCATCTAGAGTATGTGAGTACTGACAATCAAATTGCAGACATTCTCACCAAGGCTTTGGATTCCAAGAGGTTTAGGTTTCTCAGAGGAGAAATGGGTATGCTAGAACTTTAAAAACTTGTCCTTATTATTTTTATGATAATGTTTTAGTTTCTCCAAGTTTTCAATAATCAGTAGGTACCTAGCAACTCTGTCGACCGCTTGTCATCGACCACTGCCTACTGCATGATATACCTACCGCAATGAAAATCAACAACATGTGTTTACTGCCTCAAAAAGCTTACCTCATGCTTGACGACCGCTTAGTGTCGACCGCTTGATGTCAACCGCAAGAGAAATCGAAGAAGTAATCACTACCTTACTTTATCGGCCGCATGATACGGTAATCCCTATCCATCACTTACCGCACTTGTGGACTCCAGGTAAGTATTCTAACCTTAGAGATATTTAGGAGATATGGTGTTTTGACTTCAAGGGCATTAAGGTAATTTTCTTTATTCTCTCGCTTTTATTTAATTCAAATTATTATTATATTATTGCTCCGCCGTCATTGGCTCTCATTTGAAAACAAAAAGGACTCTTTTCTCTATCATATCTGATTTGCAGAGTTAACCCCCCCTTTTCCACCTCTCCGCATCCCCATCACCGCCTATATACCCCTTCCCACTATTTCTCTTTCCACTCTCTCTGCTCCACACTCTCTCTAACTCTTTATCTCTCTATATCTTTCTCTCTCTAAACTCTCTCTTTCTGTCCGATATCTCTCTATTCTCTCTATATTTCTATATAAATCTCATGGCCCCAAAAGATAAAACTCACAAGAAATCATCCTCTCTCCATCCTTCATCTCATCAATCACAAATGGTATGATTTCGGCTCTCAATTTCTTCATATTTGATGAATTTTTCGAATTATTGATGCTCTTGGTGGGTTTTATCACCTTTTCATATTCTTTCCATATTCTTAGTTTTTGAAGGTTTCTAGGCTCATATGTTGTTAGATTCATGTTATAGTATAACATTTTCCATTTCTATATGTGATTTCTTGCGTTTCTATCGATTATTTTGGAGGATTTCGAGTTTTCACCCAACTGGGTTTTCGCCCCCCCCCCCCATTTTGTTTTCTTAATTTATGGCATTTTTGACTTAAATTTTCATCAAATTGATGTTATTTTTGGCTTTAATCGGCTTTTTCAAAGAAATATACATAGTTTTTATTCGCTTTTGACGATTTTTTTCGAAAATCTGGGTTTTCGGTACTATAGTGTTCTTTGTGTTCATAATAATGTTCTTGATGTTCTTGACTTTTCACTTTTTGATCCATTTTCTTGGGCACACACACTCATAAGGTGTTTGTGCGTGTTTTAAATTTTCTTGTTTTCGATAACTTTTGGTGCAAGTGTATCAACCGCATGGTCTTGCCGTGCTATGCTTACCGCATGTTGTTCTCCCTTACCGCATGAATCCTTACCGTATAATTGTTCCTCACCGTGTCTCACTTGCCGCACCCTATGGCAAGTGACCGCACAATTGATATTCTTCCTCTAACTTCTCTTTTTTTTAGGATACTAAACATTTTTTACTTGGATTTCTAATGGATGTCGATGATTTGAAAGAAGACTCTATTGGAAAAAATCTCATCAATCGCTTTGAAGAATCTGGGATTCTGCCATTCTTCACATTTGATTAGGACTTCCATGTCCCTTCCTTTGTTGATCAATTCTTTGAGACCGTTACAGAGGAGTCCGGTCGAAGCAAATCGGGAAAGATGGTTAAGTTTCTTCGTGCGGAGATAGAAGGCATTGAAATGACTATGGATGTTGTTACTATTGGAGAAGTTCTTGGAATCAAGAAGAAGTCTGGTGTTGTCTATGCAATGACCGTAGCTGATGATGAGCTCAAGGCACTGGCTAAACGGTTGATTGGTCACAATCTTGTTACCAAGGTGCCTAGAAAAGAATTTGACGAAGTCATGTATCATATCAGTCATCTGGTTGGTCACTCCATCAATTGCAAGACTGGTAATCAAGCTAACTTCAACAATACTCAATGGATTCTCTCTGCAGCAATCTATCTGTGCAAATACATAGATTGGTGTCAGATTATCTTCGATGCACTAAGAGATAACATCATTGCTTATAACAAAGCAAAGGACAAAGGCACTATCAAATACCGCACTCATTCTCGATTCATTACCTTTATCATGACTCACATTAAGGACATCCACAAATTTATGGCAAAGAACCGTGAACTACTTCTCCCCATTTCCAAGAACAAGCTCTTTACCGTCTCTACCATGAAAACCAACTTCCGTTTTCGGTTTGGAAACCGTCTTTATAAAATCTACCATGCCAAGGATCCTCGTGAGCCATATGAGTCCCCTTCCAAACATAGGCAACTCTTGCCTGCAGCTAGTGATGAAGACGACGATGAAGAAGAGTATCTCCCTGCCGCTCAGGTCAAAGGTAAAGGCAAAGGGATTGCCATTGCCCCTCCTAGCAAAAAGTCCTCTGCTGCCGTTGGAATCAAGATCAAGGAACCGACCGCTAAATCAACCCATTCCATTTCACCTCCTCTCAAGTCGACCGCACCATTAAAGTCACTTGCCGCACCATCTGTCAAACCTTCCAAAATCCCTTCGACCGCATTTTCTCAGGGGGAGAAAAAGAGAATTCATTCTCTAAGTCCGGTCAAGGTCGTAAAGAAAGCCAAGGTTGCCGCATCTCCATGGTTTACTCCTACTGTCTTCCTCCTCGTATCACAGAAGAAGCAGTTGATGTTGCTCCTACTTTGAAAAAGGTTGCAAACAAACAAGTTTACTCTCTCAGGGATGAATCAGATAGTGAGAAGACTGATGATGAGAAGTCAAGTGGTTCTGATAGTGAAGCTGATGGAAGTGATGACGATGATAATGATGGTGGTGAAGACAAGCAAGTGGATGATGTTGGTAGTAAACAAGGAGATATTGATGACAAAGATAAGGACGTCAATGTTGATAGTCCTAACTTCGACCGCACAGAGGTTGCCGCTCAATAAGTTACCACGGTCGACGATACCGACCGCGCTGTCGACCGCACTCCAATCACTTCTCCAACTCGTGTTCAGGTACCAACTCCTCCTTCTCCGGTAAAAAATGATGATGTTCCTGCTACCGCAAGTCAGGTTGCCGCACTGTTTACCGCGGTCCAAGCATTGACCAAACTCCAATCTGACAACCAGACAGCTATTGCTCAGTTGACCGCTGAGGTCATTGATCTTAAATCTTCTCAGGCTGATTTGAAGCTAGAGCTCTGCTCTCTACCCTCTAAAATGATTGATACCATTAAGGGGGATACAGTAGCTATAACAAAAACTGTGAAAGATATTGTTCGTGAAAATACAAGTTCAAGTTCTGCTGCCGTTCAACCTGCCGCACAAGCCACTCCGACCGCATCTACATCAACCGCACTGTCCACTAATTTCTTGGTTACCCCTCGATTCTTAAAGGAGGCTCTGACCATTCAAACCAACGCTCTTAACCGTGGGCTTTCACGAGAGGTTGTTGAGGCCTCCATTGAAATTCACAAGTAGTTGGATATGGTTAAAGTTGATTTGGTCCATGAGATGAAAAAGATCAAGTTCGGCATGGAAAAGGAAGTTGATATTGCTATCAAGGCTTCTCTTGAAGCACTTACTGAAAATCAGGCGAAGAAGCTTGAAGCAATTAAAGCCGCCTTTGCTACTCTTAAAACTTCTATTGAGTATCAAGGAACAAGGATTGAAGAACTGACCAACACTGTCGTTGATTCATTCCAAGTTGTTGAAAAGAAATTGGAAACTTTAGAAGAATCAGTTCAGAAGACTGCTGGAAGTGCAGTTACTGAAGGATCCATTCAAGTTGCAGATGCTGGTCATGGCAATGTTCATTCACAGGCTGAGAATGATGAAGGCAATAACATTGACTTTCCTACCGTAAATAGCTTTGATTATATGCTGGCCAACGCATTCACCTGTCCTATCATTCCTGAATTTGAAGATGAGGTGAAGATTCCCGGCTTGGATATGTGAAGCTATCGCAAGACTCGACCGCTCACTTGACCGCACTATTTTACCGCTCTGATGACCGCATCACTTTTTTGTTACCATTGTGTTTTGTCAGGCTGGATGCCTTAAACAATTTTATTTTCTGTCTTATCTTTATTTGGGCATGTAACACAACAATTATTCTCTTGTTTTGTTTCGTACTCGTATACTTCACTGCTTTAAATGATTCAGAGTACCAGTTGTGTTTGATTTGTTTGATGCTATTCATATCTCTCATATATTATCTCTCTGAATTGCATCAAAATATTTCTATCTTCTAGGATTAGTATTTTATTTTCTTTTTAGGATGATAAAAATCTATGACATCGAATTACTGTGTGTGCATTGACTTGGGGCATGAACTTAATAAAATTAATTTCTTGAAACATGTTATTACCAAGTACAATGATTTAGTCTTTGTTATAGTAGGTAATGGTCTCAATCAAATAGGGGGAGATTGTTGGGTATGAATATTATAATCCACTCCTATTACCTAGATTTGATTGATCCCATAACCTTATTTTACACTTTTTGGACTTTAGGTATTGTTGTAAGAAGTTTTATAACTTCATTAGTTAAGTCCATTTTTAGTTTAGCTAGGCTTAGAAGATCAGCCCCTCAAATTTTAAAGAAATGCTGCTGCTACTGTTATTGTAAAATTGGTGAAGTCAGCCTACCGCAACTAGGCGACCGCACGGATCGGGTGACCACGTAAACCATGCTATTACATGGTGACCGCATGGTATAAACTGACCGCAGACCTAGCGACCGCACAACCATATTAGAGGCCAAGAAAAGACAAGCCTGTTGTAGAACGTTGCAAATCCAAATTTGAATTTGGTTGTACAAGATAGTACACCTAGACCACTAACTTCTGCAACTACAAGACAAATATGTGAGCTCCAATCAGAATGCTCCAGCTCATCATCTTCCAAACTTGTCTAACAACTATTTCTCACCAAAGGCTATAAATAGTCCTTACTTTCTTCATTGAAAGTGTGCTGAGATTCAAAGAGAGAAATTGCTGTCAAAATTCTTGGTGATTGAAGATCATACTCAAGATTTCCAGAATCATTTGAATCTTCAAGCCTTCGCCTTCAAATCTTCAAAGATCCCCAGCAACCTTCAAGCAAATCAAATCTCAAGCCCAGCAACACATAAAGATTCATTAGGCTCTTAATCATATAGATTATATAGAGCTCTTGATTCTTACACACACACACCCCGATTGATCAATCACATAGATTGCATCATTAGGGATACACTGGTCTAAGTCTAGGATTTGTTCTTCATAGAAAGTAGGTGTTGATTCAATACTTCATCTTTGTAATTTGTACTCAAGAAGAATCAATATATCCTCTATTCAAAATCCAAGACTAACCATCTTGGTAAAGGACGTAGATCTTTTAACAGATCGAACATTTCTAAATCATCGTGTCATTTACATTCTGCAAATTTACTTTCTGCAATTGTTTTATTGTTTATATTAATTTTGTTTGTCGTTTAGTATGTTGATCTTTACAGATATTCAAACTTCTGTGAATTGTGTTTGTTGCTTGCTTATTGCCTTAGTTACTCCTTCTGACTAGGGGTGAGCAAAAAAACCGAAAAAAACCGATAACAACAATAACACCGATAAAACCGGACCGAAAAACCGGTCCAATTAGTTATTGGTTTGGACCGGTTCCTGAAAAGTGAAAAACCGAAAATAGCGGTTTGGTTTCGGATGGTTGGTTTTACACCGATAGTAGAAACCGAACCGAACCGATAATATTGAAACGACGTCGTTCTACTATTAATATATATACGCGTTTTTGATTTTTCACCCCCCACCCTCGTCACTTTCAATCCAGTCCACAACGGCACAAGCACAACCCTAACCCTAGATCTCTCTCGTCTGCGCCAAGCCGCCGACAGCCCGACACCCATCTTCACCGATTTCGCTCCGTCGTCGCCTCGCCGACGAACCTTCCGGTAAGTAAATGTCTCCCTCTTTCTTAGTTTCTTTTTATCAAGGTTTTAATTCTTTGATAGCAAAGTGAATCGCCTGTCCAGATAACCAAAATCAAGAAACATACACAAATACGAAGTACAAATTAGCTGAAATTGCAGTGTGTGTGTGTGTGTGTGTGTGTGTGTGTGTGTATGTGTGTGAGGGAGAGCTGGAGAGAGGATGCAAGCCAGAATCAGCAGTAATGAATTTTTATTTTCCAGTAATGTTATTGTACTTTTAGTTTAATTGATTTGGCTTATATGTTTCTGTAGATGGAACCCATTGATGTTGAAATTGAGGATGCAAGCCAGAATCAGGAGATACTAGTTGAAGGAAAAATCTGTAATGAGGGAGGAAAGGAAAGCAATGAAGAAAAAGATGGGAATGAGGAAGCTGCTATTGATAAGGGGAAGGGGCAAAGGGATAAGAGATCAATGGTATGGCAACATTTTACTTATGTACAAGGTGCAACAAGCGCAAAATGTCCTTACTGCCATTTAGTTTTACAATGTCATTCTACTAGAGATGGCACCTCCAATTTGAATAGTCATTTAGAACACTATTGTCAAAAGTCTCATGTTTTGATAAGGAAGAAGGGAGATAAAAAACAATCAACAATAGGTTTTAAGCCCATTGGGAAGGGGGAAGGGGGAAGGTAGTTCTCTTACTACTCACTCTTTTAATCAAGAGAAGTGCAAAAGGTCACTCTCTAGAATGTGCATCAAAGACAATAGGCCTTTCAGTATTGTCGATGATGAAGGGTTTAGGGAATATACTTGGCAATTAAATCCAATGTTTACAATCCCATCTCGGTGGACTGTAGCTAGAGATTGTTTGAGGATTTACAAGGAGGAGGCTGCAATTTTAAAGAAGCTTTTAAAAAATCAAACTGTTTCTCTTACAACTGATACTTGGTCATCTGTTCAAAATATCAATTATATGTGTCTTACAGTGCATTGGGTTGATGATGATTGGGTTTTGATGAAAAGAATTTTGAACTTTTGTCCAATAGCTAATCATAGAGGTGAAACAATTGGAAAGTTGGTTTATGCATGCTTACAAAAATGGGGTATTGATTAGGTTTTTACTGTGACTGTCGATAACGCTTCATCAAATGATGGGGCTATTCGATATTTGAAAACTAGGCTTAGAGGTCCTAATGCCATACTCGATTGTAAGTACATGCATTTAAGATGTTGTGTACATATTATAAATCTTGTTGTGAGAGACGGGTTAGAGGAGCAAAATGTGTCCATCTCAAGAATAAGAAATGCTGTGAGGTATGTTAGGTCATCACCGGCTAGAGGTGCAAGGTTTAGGGAATGCGTTGATAAAGCTAAAGTTAATTGTAAGAAGAAACCTTGTCTTGATGTTGAAACTAGATGGAATTCTACCTACCTTATGTTAGAAACGGCTGTGAGGTACACTAAAGTTTTTGATAGGATGAAACTGGTAGATGACCATTTCTTGGGATACTTTGATGTTGATGATGAAGAAGAAGAGAGTGGTACAAGAAAGAGAAAGAGAAAAGAAAAAGTTTGGGGCTCTCCAAATCAAGAGGATTGGAATAATGCAAATCATTTCATTGAGTATTTGTGTAACGACCCCAAAATCCGTTTTATTTATTTTATAATTATTTTATATTTTTGAGAATTTTAAATTTAAAATTATGTGTGCATTTTATGTGTTGCATCATATTATATGAATTTGCACATCTTATTTGATTATTTGTGTTAGTTAAAATGTTAGTAGTAAAGTTTATTTGAGGAGTTAAGTAATGTTAGTAGAAAGTTTGGAGCCATTGTAGAATTGGTTCTTAAAAGGTGTAGGTGATTTATATTTAATTAGGGGGATTTTAGGGGCTTAATTGCAAAAAGGGGAAAAATGGGTGATTTATTTGTGAAAATTGAAAATAGCAAAACCCATCCTTATCACCCCCTCCCTCTCCTGCGTTGCCTTCCCATACCCATTTACCAAACTTCCTAAAATTGTTAAACCTCCATTGTTGTAGAGAAGAAAAGGTGAGTTTTGTTCTTGTTTATTTTATTTCTTTTAATTTATTACTCCATTTTCAAATCTAATTATATATAAATGTTCAGGGTGTTGAATAGATTCTTTCTACCGATCAATATTATTTTTCTTGACACTTTTTCCGGAAAAATAGGTAAGTTACTAATCCCCTTTTAAATGTTAAAATGGTCATAAACATGCTTTATATGCTTAATATGTTGGAAAAAAGATGTTTTAGTATACTTTTATATACTTGTAAATTTGGGACAGAGGGAGTAGTAAAACTTGTTATAGACTTGTTATTTGTGGGAAATGGGTATAGTAGTTTTGGTTTTGGGGGAGTATGAGAGGATGCAACATTATATATGCTTATATGTTATACTCCTACTCGTGGGACGGTAAAATAATATCTTTAGTTAAATGTTAAATAAATGTATTATAAAATTATACTATTACTTATGGGACGGGGAAAGAAGTGAAAGTATCCTAAAGTGGGTATATTAGTATATTAAAAATTATAATGATACTTGTGAAACGGAGGGAGTAGTAATAATTTGTTGCATGTGGGAAATGTTAATACAAATGGGTGTTGTAGTATTGTGAAAGTATAGTAATGTTGTTGTACCTAATAAAATGGATATAAACATGTTATATATGCCTAGTAGGTTGTGAAATAATGTTTTTGGTATGTTTTATTTATACTTGTAAATTTGGGACAGAAGGAGTAGTATGGAAATGGTTCTTGTTGGGTGTTAGAATTGTTTAAAGACTGAATTTGTAGTCTTTGTATTAGTTGCAAATGTTAAGTGTTACAAGTACAAGTAATTTTGGGTTGTGAAACGAAAGGAGTGAACTTTGGTTAAGTTTTGGTCTGCCAGGTGATGTGGGCGGCCGCCCAAAAAGGGCGTGCGACCGCACATCTATCTGAAAGGTTTTACTCTTGGGACAGAGTATTTTGGGCGGCCGCACAGCCCTGTTTGTGCGACCGCCCAGTCATCTGAAAAGTTTAGAGTTTTCAAACCAAGGGATTTAAAGGTCAATCTTGGTCTAGTTTTTGGGTAGTGTCCTAAAGTAGTTAGATGATTGTTGTGGATCACTAAAGTGGTAGAATTGGTTCCTTTGTGAACACAAGTGTTGTGAAATGTGAGTAATGGATTAAGTGAGCATTGTTGAACATTTTGTAATGTGTTGAATGGTTCATCTTCTTGATGTGTTTGGCATGGTTCCCTACATTGGAATCATTGTCCCTGATTGTTGTTTAAGCAAGTATTTCTATAGGGTGCTTGCGTGTAAAGTCCAGCTGGTACTTTTGTGTGTGTTGGGCAGTGATAGGGATTATAATGGTCTCACGAGCCAAGTACATTATAAGGCTCCTATCATTGGTTTCCCATTTTTAACCCCTTCCTTAGGCCAAAGGTTGGGCACTTTGGGTTATGACTTTGTGTCATTTTCCCCGTTGTTGTTGTTGTTGTTGTTGTTGTTTGGTTCCGGAACCCGTTTCAGCTCTTCGATGCTGCTCAGTTGATGCCTCTCAGATGGCTATTGTTTGGTTTGAGAACCTTGGCTCAGTATCCACGTATGAGTGTTTATTTCCGCTTTATGTGTTGTATAATGAGTTGGTCGTTATTTCCAACCGGTATGGGACGGTTGGCGATAGGGAGCCTCTCATATTATGTGCTATATGCTATATGATCATTTGTGGTATTGTTCCTTTATGTTTCTCATATTAGCATGTAATGTAGTTGCATTTTAGTAACTTACTGAGATTTATTCTCACCCCTTATTTGTTTACCGTTTTAGATAAGAAGGAGTCCAGGGAATAGGTCACAGCACAGGGAGGACGTCGGTAAAGAGATCTTTGGTAAGACTTTTGGGAAGTGATGTGTATAAAGGATACATTATGTAAATGTAATACCTTTAGGGTAGTGTACCCGTGACTCAGTTATTTGTATCATCTCTTTTAGTAGGTGTTCGTGTTTGTAAATTTTATAAGTAAAGTTTGTTATAGCCAAGTGGCTAAGTACTCATTTGAGAAAGTTTGTTTTGTGGCTTGTAGTCAAGTCTAATAAATGTTGTTTAGTCATATAAGACTTTTTATGAAAGTATATTTCGAAAAATTTTCTTAGAATTTCTTTACGACGTCTTCCTCGCGTGTCCCGGGCGTGGGGCCAAGTAGGACCACGGTTCGGGGCGCGACAATTTGAGTGTCTTTTACAACGTAACCAACTTGATATCGGGGTCTAAGATTGTCACTTCTAACTTGTTTTTTGGTGAACTTGTAACAATGCATGCCACCATATCACAAATGTGCTTGGATATGGACGAGGCAAAGAAAAAAATGGCACTTTCGATGAAAGAAAAATATGACAAATATTGGGAAAACATGGATAATATGAACTTCTTGTTGCATGTGGCCGTTGTTTTAGATCCCCGCAATAAAATGTGCTATCTTGGGTGGTGTTTGGGTCAAATTTATGGAGCTAATTCACCAAGGACAAAAGAAATGTGTGATAAAGTGATTAGAACATTGAATGACTTGTTTGATCATTACAAAAGAAGAGATGAGGATTTGAAGGGTGGCAACAAGGAAGCTTCTTCATCTAATACAAATTCTGTTGGAGGTTCAACTTTTATGGGAATTGGTGCTAGAGCTAATTTAGAATCAAGCTTCTTAAAATATTTGGAGGAGCAAGGAGGTATGACCTATAAGTCGGAAGTTGAAATATATTTATCTGATGGAATGGAAAAAAGGGATGATAAATTTGATATTTTGAATTGGTGGAAAGTTAATTCTACAAAGTTTCCTATCCTATCTCAAGTGGCTAGACATGTTTTGGGGATGCCTATCTCCACCGTTGCTTCGGAGTCCGCATTTAGCACCGGTGGTAGGGTGATTGATCCATTTAGGAGCTCTCTTACTCCTCAAACCGCCGAAGCTTTAATTTGCACGCAAGATTGGATTCGCTCTACACCCGACGATCTTGAGCTTCCGGATGTGTAAGCTAAGGCTATAGAGGAATTGCAAGAGAAGCTAGAGAAACTCGAAACTGGTAAAATATATTTGATATATTTGGTATTTTTTAATGAGTTTGCTTTACTATTGACATATTTTATCAATTGTAATTTTAGATGAATTTATTGACATATTTTATCAATTGTAATTTTAGATGAATTTGGAGGTGGACCAAAGTTCTTCGAGCCGTCCGCGGTTGATGATTGATTGAAAATTGGTATGGTTACTTTTAGATTTATTTTTAATGTTTTCTTTCTTTCAATTTTTTGATGTTCTGAAGTTTTTTTTTTTTTTTTTTTAGAGCAGTTTGGGGGCAGTCTGCTGTAGACTTGGATGACAGAGGTATGTTCTGCTTTAGTGTATTATTCTGATTTTTTTTTTTTGATGGTTAGTAGCTGCTGTTACACATTCATTTAACGAAACTGTTTTTTTCTTCCCCTATTGGGTTTCTGGGAGCCACTATCTGGACAATATAATGCTCACTATTGTAGTGACTAATCTTTATCCTAGTAGTATTTTATATACTTCAAAGTGGATGATTTATTCTGCGGGTTTACTCATTTTGTTACTTCTTCCATGTTCCCCCTTGTTAAGTTTCGTTAAATGAATGTGTAGTTCAATGGGTATATGTCTATTTCTATGGTACTGCTGCTTCTTGTTTTTGTCTTCTCCTTTCAATTTTGGCCTTTTGGAAAGAAAAAAAAGTGTCCCCTTGTTAAGTTTCGTTAAATGAATGTGTAGTTCAATGGGTATATAGTTTGTTGGTCTTTGGATTGTGTTTTGGTTGGTTTGGTTAGATCTGAGGTTTTCTTGGTGAGGAGTGAAATGGGTTTTGTTGAATTTGTGGGTTTTGAGGTGGAATTGAGCTTGAGTTTGATGGTGGGTGTTTTGACCTCAGTTGGGTCATCAATGGTGGGTTTGGTGAGCTTGGTTTTGTTCTCGGATGACGTGGGAGAGGTTAGCTTCAGAATCTTGGTCTGATTTTTTGTTGAATCTAATGAGGATTTGACAAGTTTGGTTTGGTTTTTGGTTGAATCTGAAGTGGGTTTGACAAGTTTGGTTTGGTTCTTGGTAGTAATTGGTTTCTTTTTTATGGACTTTTGCTGCAGTTTTTGTTGTTGATCATCATCATCATCATCAATACCAACATCATAGTAATTGGTTTGGTTTTTGGTTGAATCTTAAAGTCTTTAAGAATTCCTCTTCTACCAAAAGGTTGGTGTTGGTGTTGGTGGTTGTGGTTACTGACAGCTCCTTGGGAGTGAGTGTTGTGGGTACTACCTCCGTCTCAAAATGATTATATATATATACTACCTCCGTCCCAGAGTAAGAGTACTAATTTTTTTATAATAACGAAAAAAGTAGGAAGATCATTTTTGGGACGGATGGAGTATTTAGACCAACAAAGCTTATCACTTGGTCCCTTGCTCTTTACTAAAGGCCTAAAGCATTTGTTTTTTCAATTATGCAGGAATGCAGACTTTTTGAAGTGTTGAAGAGGTCACTTTTGAAGTGTTGAAGAAGAGGAGAATTTTATGTTTGTAATTCTCCTTATGTTTAACAACTTACTTAACTTTTAAATATTCTGATGATCATTTCAAACATCATACTTTTAAGCTTTATATGTAATCTTACATATGGATGGATGAATGTTATTTTTATGTTGGTTTTGTTTTTGTTTTGTTTTTTTTTTTTTTTGTGTTGCAGTTGCTTAAAAAAAAAGCTTAATGTCAAAATCTCTCAACTCTCAACTATATGTGCCCAACAAACTCCATTAAGGCCATTAAGGCCCATTAAGACTTTCAAGTTTGGACTTCACCAGAACAAAGCCCATTAAGCCCATCAAGGCCCAAACAGTCCATTAAGAAACCGATCCAAACCGAAACCAAACCGAAACCGGATACACCGAACCATTAAGAAACCGAAGCCTATTGGTTTCGATTTACATAAAACCGATAGCTATTGGTTTGGTGTCGGTTTTATCCTAAAACCGATCCAAACCGATCCGTGCTCACCCCTACTTCTGACTACTTATCATTTTGCCAAAACTCTCAGACATAAACCTTCATTTTCAACCTACCTTGTCAGTAACCTTGCTTACCGCAAATCTCCGACCGCAAGGTTACCTACCGCAATATCGCTGACCGCAGCAATTGCCTACCGCAAATAGAACCTCTCAATTTAATCTATCTTTGCCGACCGCAATATTGCTGACCGCGCACTATTTGCTAACCTAATCGTTTTAACTTCAAAACCAACTCTACCTCGTTTTTATCGAAAACTTCCGCTGCGCATTTTACTTTGAACTAGTGGTTTTTACTTGACCATAAAATTCTAAAGTAAGCATAAGGTTGAATTTTGAAAAAGGGTTGTTCATAATAAATAGGCTATTCACCCCCCACCCTCTAGCCTTTTTTCATACCCTTGTTGTGTCTTTGGGACCAACAATACCTTTTCTATATAGGCTTTTGTGATAATCCTAAAACACCTCGTGATCGATCACAGTGAATTTGGATTCTTAATACAAAATGCCTTACCAAGATCTTTCATTTCAAATAAGAAATTTCTTAGTTTTCTTAAGAAGGTTCTATCATTACTAGCAAGCAAAATATCATACACATATAAGACCAAAATACAAATTTACTCCCACTGAACTTATGGTATACACAATTTTAACCAAGATTCGTTTCAAAACCAAATGAAAGAATAACTTGATTAAATTCTAAGTACCACTTGCGAGAAGTTTGTTTGAGCCCATAAATGGATTTCTTAAGTTTATAAACTAATAGAATAGTTTGATCAAAATCAGTTACCATTAATGTCTCCATTAAGGAAAACTGTCTTTATATCCATTTAATGAAGCTCAAGATCAAAAGATGCTACTAGTGCCATAATGATCCTAAAAGTGTTTTTAGAAGATACCGGAAAAATTGTTTCTTTATAATCAATGCCTTCCTTTTGAGTAAATCCCTTAGCAACAAGACAAGCCTTATATCTTTATACATTACTTTATGAATCCCATTTGGTCTTAAAGACCAATTTGCACCTAATAGGTTTCATATCTTTAGGTAATGGAACAAGATCCCAAATGTCTTTATCATTCATAGATTTTAACTTTTTATTTATGGCATCGATCCACTTATAAAAATTAGGACTATTAATGGCTTCATGGAAGATGAGAGGCTCATCTCCCATTAAACCTAAGTGTCATGCATTCTTGGCAAGATACACTTTATAAATATCCGGAATAGCACTTCTTCTTACTCTATTGGATCTCCTTAAGAGCACCGGTTCTTCCTCATTTTGAGGTTGTTGAATTTCCTCTTTATGACCAACATTTTCATGTTGTTCAATATTTATGGGGAATCATTATTTTGAATTATATGTTCCTCTTGAATTTCAGGTATAAAACCTTGATTTCCAATGGGAACTATGAGAAGAGGTATAAAAATGGATGCCTCTTCCTTTTCAAATTCAAAGTTATTCCTAATTTCCCCTCTAAATTCAACATCCTCAAAGAACTTAGCATTTCTCGTTTCAAAAGGTTCTAGTTTTCGGGTTGTAAAATTTTATATCCCCTAGATCTCTTGGCATACCTCACAAAAAATAGCTACTAAAAGTCTTAGTGTCCAGTTTGCCCTTATTAGGCCTATAAGGCCTAGCTTTTGCTGGACAACCCCACAAATGAAGATGAATTGAGGACAGTTTCTAAATTATCCATAATTTCATAAGGGTTTTTATTAGTAACTTTAGAGGAAGCTCTATTGAGAATTTAATTTGCGGTTTTAATGTATTTCTCATAATGAGTGAGGTAAGAAAGTATAAGAAATTATAATTCTTATCATATCTTTAAGGGTTCGATTATGTCTCTTAGCTACACCATTCATGCAAGCCGTTCCCGGCATAGTGTAGTGAGGGACAACCCCACACTCTTCAAGATAGCGAGCAAAAAGGACCCGGAATTTGTTCCTCAAAATCGTTATTCCGATCATAGTATTTACTACCACGATTTGACCTAACGTTCTTAATAGTCTTTCTAAGTTGACTTTCAACTTTGGCCTCATAAGACTTGAAAACGTCCAAAATTGAGACTTTTCATGAAGTAAATATACCCATAATGAGAGCAGTCGCCTATGAACGTAATAAAATATTGTTGACCATTTAATGAAGGGATAGTGAATGGTCCACAAAATTTCGTATTTATTAGTTGTAGGACACTTGAAGCTTTCGAGGATATATTTCTTTTAATGTTTGTACATTTCCTTTAAGGCATTTAATGCAAAAGTTTCTTCCTGAATATCAAGTATGGTCAAGATTCCTTTAGACACAAGCTTATCAATTCTCCTCTCGGAGATATGACCCAAATGTTTATGCCATAAGGTATAAGAATATTCACTTGATGACTTTTGCTTTCTATTTTGGTTTCATTTATTATGAGACTCATTTATTGTTTGAATAGTATCAAGTAAATAAAGATTACTTGACAAAGTACTAGTACCAATAACCTTGGAATTGAATAAAGATCACACTTATTATTATCAAATGAACAAAATAACCTTCCTTGTTCAATATTGTGATATATATTAAATTCCGTCTAAATGACGGTACAATGAATGTATTATTAATACAAATAATACTTATTACTTTAACAATAACCTAAAAGTCCCTATGCCTAAAACTTCAACCGGATTTCCAGCTTTCTTATAGATGAATCGCTTCATCTTCACTGGGTCTTCGGTAACTCAGGCAATCCTACATAGACACATTTATGTGAGTTGTTGCACCAAAATCAACCACCATGTATATGTAGGAATTAAAACCAAATTAGCCTTAATACAAAACAAGACCAAATGACATACCTTTCTTAATACGCCAAGCGTGATACTTAGGGCAGTCATACTTCATGTGAGTTAGGTCCTTGCAAAAGAAGCATTTCTTTTCCTTATGGCCATTAGACGATCCCTTAGGCTTCTTTTTACTTGTAACCGCAATATCCTTCCCTCTTCTCTTTGTCCCATGAAAAGAGGTAGATGCCAAACGTTCCTCAAGAATATCAAGGAATGTTTTAGCATCAACATCCTTGGAGACACCTTTCAAAATGGTCTCCGGGACAACAATATTCATGATCATTAGGCTCACGCGGTTGGAACGTTTCCACTTCTCAACATTTAAGCAATGTTCTTGAGTGCTTATATTAGAGAGAGAGGAAGAGGAAACGGTTCCCTTAATGCGTGATCAATGTCCATATAGCCTAAGATCATAATCATTTTATTTTTCCAAGTTTTAAAATTAGTCCCATTTAGCATCGGTACGGTACTCATAGCAGTAATAACAGATGAAGCAATGAGCAAATCTGTTGGATTTTAGAGAACAAGAATGAATACAAAACATAATAAGAAACTACATAATGAATAAATGATTAATTATATCAAATGAAAACCATCAACAAGGTAATTAACATGACATCAAAACTAATCTTTGGATTGCGAATTGACTCATAAATAATTGTCTTAGATGACAAGTAATTTGAACAACATTTGATTAAATGCATAATCTTCCTTTGGGTAGTCTTAAGCATTTAATAAAACAACTTAATGTTTATTTTATTTGTCATCACATGAATGCACAAGTTTAGTCAAATGTCAAGATCTTCTTTGGAAAATTCAAGTCATTCACATATTAACTTAAACATTCAACACTTTAATAATTTTGGATTTAAATAACGTTAATTACTTAGGCGATAATATTATTTAAACAATGAATAAAATTATTTAAGCATATAATTAATCAAGGTTTTAAGGTTTAAAAAAATGTATGTTTTGTTCAAAAGGGAAAACAAAGTAGTGCAGAAACTTAAACATTCCAAAACCTGTGAATAGTGTCTGCTCGGCCGAGCATAGAGAAGTGCACGGCCGAGCAAAAACTGCTCACAGAAACTTTATTTTTCGACATATAGTGCACGGCCGCGCTAAACAAAACGCACGACCGAGCTGCTCGGTCGAGCATAGAGAAGTGCACGGCCGAGCACCATCAATAGAAAAATTTGCCCTTTTCGACATAGAATGCACGACTGTGCAAAACTTAACGCACGACCGTGCAGGTCTTTGTCCGACCGGGCATAGCCAAAGACCCGACCTGGTTAATGAAGAGAACCGACCGGACTCGACCAAAGATCCAACCGGTTTATGTCATTTTTGGCGCCTTTTCATGTGCTCGGCCGAGCAGATCAATTTCTGCACTTTTCTGAATTTTGTTTAAACTTTCCCAAAAAACAATGAATGGCAAGTAGATCCACATGGTATGTACTTAAAACATAAAACCATGTTTTTTAGGGATAATCTTGCTTTAAAATTAATGGAATCAAGTGAGTAGATCCACATGGTATGCACTAGACATAAAACCATGTTATGAGGGATAGTCACACTTGAACCATTTTAATGAACAAAACTTTCAAACTATTTCTTTAATTTAGATGATGATTATCAGTACTCTATGAATGAATTAGAGTCCCTAATCAACATCATAAAACTTAATGATTCAACAGGAAAAATGAATCAATCAAAGCATAAAGTTTTCTTAAAAGAACTCAAACTCAAACCAAATAATGAGCGGGCTCTGATACCAATTGTTGGAACAATTTGTGATCCCTGAATACCACACTCTTATTCAGAATAAGATTGAGGAAAGAGATGAAGGCGGAAGCGAGGTATTACCTGTTGAATCCATAGTTAAAGATGAAGGGAGAAATGAAGAACAAGAAGATGTAGGAAATGGATCTTCTAAATGATGAATGTCTTCTTTAATTTTTCAAGTACTTCCAATGAAGAGAATTTAAGAGAGAATATAAGAAAATGTAGTAGTCTTAAGGGTTGATGGAAGACCCTTTATATAGTAGACTTGATGACATTTCATTTAGGGACCACACCTATTCATTCTTAAGCAATGTTAATTTACTATTTTGCCCATCATAAATAGATAAATTATATTTTAGGGATTCTACACATTGCCTATTGTTGACTATACTTTATATTAATGTCATAAACATGATTTTATTTATGAAAGTGCTAAATAACTTGTGTTGCAAGCCATAATGATCTAACAATCACTTGAACCAAAAATTTTGGCACACAAATTAAGGAAAAGTATGAGAGAGAAATAGTGGGAGGAAGTATTTGTGAGTATGAAAAATTAAATAGGAGAGAGAATGAGCAGGAGAAATAGTAAGTTGATTGATGTTGTGAGTGTAAAAGTAACGTAAGAGAGAGAATGAGTGGGAGGAATAGTAAAGATTCTTTACCATTTTGGGCAGTCTCAAGTCACGTAGAACGGACGAAAAATGAAATAAATCTCAATTAAGTGACATGAAACGGAAGGAGTATTAGATAAAAACTTTTTTGTGTGATGTGTTAGTTATTTTGTGAAATATTTATTTTTATTTTTAAGAAATGCAAAATTATGGGACTGAAAAAATAAAGCTCAACACTATCAAGACGGAGAGAGTATTAATTCTTAGTATTGTGTGATGTGTTAGTTATTTTGTGTCAAGTCATCATCTATTATTCAGTTTGAGATCCCATGTTCTGAAATGTCCCTGCATTTTCTAGTTTTTTTTTTTGTCAATAGGGTCTAAAACCGGTTAAACCCATTCTTCTTTTTTTATTTTTATTTTTAAAAGAAACCCAATAAACTGATTCTTCAAAAAAACAAGATTCGCCAATTAAGACTTCATTGCACCTATTGTGATAAATACAAGTCCAATTACAAGTTAATATCTGCATGTTTACAACTAAAATGCATATGCATATTGGCAAAGAGGCCGTCTTCTAAAAAACCTATATAACACAAGTTTTTCATAAGATTTTTACGTTAGCAAAAGATAATGTAATAGAACAAAGCTAAATACTCCCTCCGTCCCAGCTCACTTGAGACTTTTTGACCAAAATTAGTCAACTTAAGGTCGGTTTGACCAACACTTTATAGAAATATTTATGATCCGAATAAAAATTAAAAAAATATAAAATGATCACCATTAAAAATCATCTCAATAACAATTTTTTGAATTGTTTTTGGAACATAAATATTTCTATAAAGTGTTGGTCAAACCGACCTTAAGTTGACCAATTTTGGTCAAAAAGTCTCAAATGAGCTGGGACGGAGGGAGTATATACATAAATACAAATCTAAAACGAGAAATTTTGATTCCAAACTTATTATACTACCTCTACGTACCTTAAAAAGATTGTCCATTTTTGTTCTTAATCAAAAACAAAAATATGATTGAGAATAGATATAGACATTCAAGTTTTTGAAAATGAGATTGGTGCAATGGTTGTGTAGTAGCTAAGGATAGTGTTTGGATAAAGAGTTGATGAAGGAGGCGGATTTAGCTAATTCATGGAGAGGTTTATCGGTGAATCTGATGAGATTATAAGCGAATCCACCGGCGATAGTACCCAAAGGAGGGCCAATTATATATACCCACACCCCCTTGTATTTGTTCATCACTATTGCAGGTCCAATGCTCCTTGCTGGATTCATTGACGCTCCTGACACTGGCCTGTGCATATACAAAATTCTGATTTTATAGACAGTTTACATGATTATGTACATATATCAAATACTTCATTTGTTTCGAAAAGTTTATTTGATTTTTACTTATTATGATCACCACAATTGAACTTTATGATCACTAGATTGACTCTCAATATATGGTCAAAGCTAACACGTGTTGACAGAAAAATAAAAAAATAAAAAAAATTGGACAAACTCTCCGGAACAGATGGATGGAGTAATAACTAGCTAGCTAGAGTCATTAGCTAGCTAGGGAAAATATATATAATTACCCTGCCATGAGAACATTGACAATAACCGTCATCCCCACAGCGATCCCTGCCAATTCTCCAATCTGAAAAAGAATAATTCAAATTAAAAAAAAAAAAAAAAAACGAAATTTATGAGCTTATGGTTTCAAATGAGTCGTTTTGACAAGTCAAACTTCTTCAGGGCCTAAATTTATTTGCTTGCACCTTCATTATATTGCACTAAAACTATTTTCTCTGTTAGAAATGCAGCTTTTGGTATGGAGCGTATGAAATGTGCGACTTTCTTTGGGCCCAAATGAAGTACTAGAACATAGGAAAACATATGAAATTTTGTTAAAGAGGAAGTACTAAACTGATCTATTATCCGTGGCAACGCCCGATATAACAAACATCAATAGAAAGGAGATAACAAACTCGAGTACGAGTGACTGCATGTCCGATCCAACCGGTATTGTTCCAAAGAAGGCATTATCATCTACATCAAACATTAAACGCAACGTGCCACTAGCTAGAATTGATCCCAAAACCTGCGCTAGGATATATAGAGGGACCTGCACCAACCCAAAAAAAAAACCCTAAAATTTAAGAACATAACCCCAAATTCCATTTCCTTTCTAGACCGTTTTTTTTTTTTTTTTTTTTTTTTGGAAAGAGTTAGGAATAGCAAATTAAGGCATGCCTGTTTGTAGGGGAAATGTCGAAAAAGGGCGAACGTTATAGTGACTGCGGGATTAAAATGAGCACCCGAGATATGGCCAACAGAGTAGACCATTATCATCACGATTAAACCCCAAGCGATGCATATACCTGGGAATGTAACCGAACCTCCATAAATTTTATTCACTGCTACCGAACCACATCCAATAAATATCATAAAATACGTCCCAACAAGCTCTGCAAACACCTAAAAAAAACAAAAACAAAAAAAAAAAATCCGTAAGTAAGAGATTTGGAAATGTTAAAATGAAATTAAGTTTATTGAGGATTATTTTTTGTATGCATGCGCGCCTTATATGTACCTTTTGGATTAGAGAAACTACGGCAAGGGAATGACAGATACTTGATTCTTCATGAATTTTTGGTGAAATTGATGGGCTATTAATTTCCAGGTCTGCCTTTGGGATTTCTCTCGTTGACATCTTGTCTTGTACAAGTTGGAATTTCTTTTAATTTTTTTCCTTTGATTTTCAAGAAAATCAAAAACCTGACTAACAAATACCAAAACGGCTGGTTTTATATATGTACCAAATACTAATAGATATCGAGATGTTGTGGATAAGTTGATATGAAGGCTGATGGCTTCGCTATTTTTTCTCTTTGTGTTTGATTAAGATAGGGTACAGAATGGAAATAAGTCGATGTATGTTGACCGGACGGACATTATCCATTAAGTCAACTCTTGGTCTACATGTAATACTATAAATAGTACTCAGTATTTTGTAACATCGCATCATTATTGTTAGTTCAGAAATGTGGTGCTACCACAAGTGCTGCCAACAGTGTTACCCCAGACGGGATTTATAATAGTTTCATCATTTATTCACAAAATTATTGGATATTAATGTTTAATATTTGGTGCAAGTTTAATGTTATTTGTAGGTCAAAATAACCATTAAAGGTTGCTCAAAATAATGGAGCTACAATTATGGAAATGGTTGAAGGAAGATTTATGCATAAAAGAAGATTTATGCGTAATTCTTGAAGCAAGAGAAAACGTGGGATTGGACTTGTTCAAAGGCTGAGTTTGTTCACAAAGAGTACAAGCTTTGTACAGCTCGAAGGTACAAGAAGGAGAAGCAAAGACTTGTGCACCAAGAAGTTTGTTCCTACAATTTAGGACATGTGGAGAATCTCTTCCCCAAGGCTCGGCCACTCCTCTCCATCACTCCACCACGTTTTTTATCAACTACCCAGCCATGTTTTGAGTATTCCCTAAGCACTTCAAGCCTATAAATAGCAAGGAGGGTGAAGATTGAAAAGTGGACAACATACAACATACATCTTGAGAGAGAGAGATCACATATTCTTAGACCATTGTTGCTAGTGATATTATAACACTCATTCCAACATCACAATCTAGTTCTTGAATGAACTATTTGTTGAAGGCTAAATTGGTCTAGCCTTTTGATTGTGATGTGAGTGTTATTTCTTTATTGAAGATTCTTGTATCTAGCACATTTTTTACTCTTATTTTCTTTAGAAGATAGGAGTTGTTTAGACTTTGTACTTAAGAGAAATACTTCTAGTGAAAGTCTTTTTTGGCCATGAGGCTACCACAAGTTATATATTTATATAACTTGTGAAAATATTATCTCTCTGTGTCAAATTTCCGCTGCAAACTCGTTTTGAAAGTTGTTTTAACTCGGGTGTGTGTGTGTTATCTGAAGTGTTATCGTTGGACTGGCAACACCTTTGGTAATACTTTATAAAACCAAGGCCATTAACATTTTCAATTGGCATCAGAGCTGGACACTTGACATACTAAGTGTTTGGTCCAGTTGTCATGGCTTTAGGTCTTGCTAATCTATCTCTTAAGAGACTTTCTATTCTTGATGGCTCAAATCATGATTCCCTGAGTGAGAGTGTGGTAAGAGGGTCATCATACATTAACGAACCTGACCAATCAGCCATGTTGACCACGGTTTGGGAGCAATCATTGTCAGATTCAGAAGGTGTTGTGTCTGGTGTTGCCCGGAGTGCGATAACACCAAGCCCAACACTGAGCAGGTATAATACTTCCGTTTTTTCTGACATTTTATGCTTTCATGGTTCAATTGATGTTGATACAGGAAGTCCGGATGAGAATGATTTAAGCAAAGATGAGCTCATTGATGGGCTAAAGGATCTCTACGAGGTGCTTTTTAAAGAATGGAAAATAGAGCACAAGAAGGTAGAGATTCTAACAAAGGAGAAGGATGAGTTAAAAAACTCAAATGATGAGTTGAGAAACTCATTGACAAAGCTGGAGGTCCTCCTTTCAAAAATGGATGTTGAACTTGATAAGATGAGGTCGAAATTGACCTTAGCTGAAGCCACTTTCAAAAAGCTCAACATCGGAACTTCAAAGTTGGATGAAGTACTCAAGTTGGATAAGCCTCGCAGGGCAGGTATTGGGTTTCAAAATTCTTTTGACAATATTGTTAAACATCTTTTTGATGAAAATGATAAAACTATTTTTGTGAAAGAAAAAGCAATTAAAAAGGTTTATTCAATGAAAAAGTCCACGAAAAAAGTTTATATGTCATTATTGTAATGCTCATGGACACATTAAACCTTTTTTGTTATAAACTAAAAAATAATTTGTCTAAACACATGATGTCGTCACCTGTGTGGCCCAACATCAGTGACAACACTAATTCTCAGAATCAGGTGTTGCCAGAAATGTTGCCCAACACTAGTGATAACATTCTTGGACAGAAAATCAATATTGTTCACACAAAAAATTGTGTACCCAAGACCGGTGTGAAATATGATGATGTTTACACTGCCTTAAAGACTAACGATGCAGGTTCATGGTACTTTGATAGTGGATGTTCACGCCATATGACGGGTAACAAAAACTTTTTAAAAAATTATGAATCTGTTTCTGGAGGCTTAGTGACTTACGGGGGAGGAACCAAAAGTGAAATTATTGGGAAAGGGACACTAGATATTCCTGGATTCCCAAAATTGAGCAATGTATTGCATGTTAGGGGGTTGATGGCCAACCTAATTAGCATAGGACAATTGTGTGATGAAGACTTGGAGGTAAAGTTTAATAAAAATACTTGTGAAGTTTTTAATCACACTAACACTTGTGTTATGACAGGAAAAAGGTCTAATGACACGTGTTATCATGCTTATGGACAAGAAACATGCAATAGAGCTCAAGTAGATGATACAATTTTGTGGTATCTAAAGTTACTGGACTCTGCAGAACATTCAAGAGATGCTGAAGTCTCAGATTTCAGAACAAATGTTGGCCACAGAGTTGGACCAGGTGTTAGCCTTAGTGTTATAACACCAAAGGTAACACCCGTGGCAACACTAGAGGTCAGTCCAGTTACACAAAATAAAATTCATGAAATCCTTTATGAGGTTGTTCATGATCAGGTCAAGAGACATCCCTCAAGACTCCAAAAGAATCATCACATATCCCAAATGATAGGGGGAGTAAGTGGTGGGATACAAACAAGACCGGGTGATTATCGAGAAATCGTAAGGTATGTGTGTATGTCTACCACATACGCTAAGGTAAGACACTCTTGTTTTGTATTTTCTCTTGCACCTGTAATTTTTTTTGAGACACTTAAATATGGTGATTGGATTCAAGTTATGCAATATAATCTTGAACAATTTTCTCATAATGATACTTGGATTCGTCATCACTTTTTAAGAGTTTTGGTTGAAAAGAAATTTATTCAAATAGAGCATATTGACACTAAATATTCAATTGCTACAACTTTTAACAAATTTCTGATTTTTTTATCTCAATTAATCTACCAGCTTGCGGATGTTGTTGTACATTAATAAAAAAAACTATTTTTTTAATTTTTGTTTAAAGCCTTTTTAATGGCCGCACTTGCAGACCTTTATGTTCTGATATGGTTTATACTTAGGTTAACAAGTTAGAAAAGGTTCCTCTCATGTGCTTAAAGTGACAAAGTTCCTAAACAATAAATGTGTGAAAATTGAAATAGGCAAAAGCATTATATATTCCCAAAGTAACTCGGGGCACGGCGTTCGCTGCGACGATGCTTCTTTGCCAAATGGGAGTATAAAGTGTTGGTTTTATACTTAGTATTAGGAACATGGAGTTCGCGGCTACAGTGTATCCTACTTGAACAGTATGAAATCTAACACAAAATTTTCTACACCTTATAAAGACTCGGGGCACGGAGCTCGCTACTACGAGGCTACCTTGTAAATAAAAAGGTGTAAAAATGATTTAAAAGGTTTGCCTAAAGTGGGAAATAAAAGAAAAAATATCATGAAAATTTCCAAGGGGATCTGTTCTGATGTGTTATCCTAAGTGTTGCCAACATGTCAGCAACACATCAGTAGGTGCTATATTAATTTTTTTTTAATTATTTTAGATACTTGAGTTATACATAGATAAAATTTAAAAATTAGAATGTCATAACAACTTTGATTTGAAATTTGAAATTTGAAATTTTGGATTTTATCTTTGTACAACTTTGATTATTTTATTTGTATTTTTTTTCTTTTCTTTTTCATAAAAAAAAAATGAATCTTTTAGTTGGCTTGTTGAAGTTTGTTTTCCATAAAGACTAGAAAATATTAGTCATTGTTTGTGGATTACCTAAATTTGTAATCAAATCCATCTAGGCTTAAAACCACTCTCCGAAATCCCATTGTTGCTCTCTCTTCCTACCTTCTTCTATCTCTCTCTATCTCAACTCGATGTTTCAAATTTTTCCTTATTTATTTTTGGCAATGTTGCCGTCAGTGTTAACATCACTGACAACACTTATAGCACTACGTGTTTTAAGGTTCATATTTTATTTTGCATAAATGCTTTTCATTTTCTTTCTTCACAAAAAGGGGGAGAAAATGTGATGAACCGGTAATCATGCACATGTGGTGAAAGAAAGTGTTTCGGATTCTCTTTTTAATGGAATTCGTATTAAGGGGGAGTTTGATATCTAGAGCGAGATTGAAATGTTGATCCTATTAATGTTAGATGTTGGGAAAATGTTACAACATTTGATTTCATTTTTTAATGAGATCTTACATTAAAGGAGACTTTATTTTAAGTGTGAGATTTATCTAACTTTGTCTTGCAGGAACATCACATAGTTATTTTGTGAAGAAATGTGAAACTAAGGGGGAGATAGTTAGTGCAGAAATATGGTGCTACCACAAGTGTTGCCAACAGTGTTACCCCAGACGGGATTTATAATAGTTTCATCATTTATTCACAAAATTATTGGATATTAATGTTTAATATTTGGTGCAAGTTTAATGTTATTTGTAGGTCAAAATAACCATTAAAGGTTGCTCAAAATAATGGAGCTACAATTATGGAAATGGTTGAAGGAAGATTTATGCATAAAAGAAGATTTATGCGTAATTCTTGAAGCAAGAGGAAAACGTGGGATTGGACTTGTTCAAAGGCTGAGTTTGTTCACAAAGAGTACAAGCTTTGTACAGCTCGAAGGTACAAGAAGGAGAAGCAAAGACTTGGGCACCAAGAAGTTTGTTCCTACAATTTAGGACATGTGGAGAATCTCTTCCCCAAGGCTCGGCCACTCCTCTCCATCACTCCACCACGTTTTTTATCAACTACCCAGCCATGTTTTGAGTATTCCCCAAGCACTTCAAGCCTATAAATAGCAAGGAGGGTGAAGATTGAAAAGTGGACAACATACAACACACGTCTTGAGAGAGAGAGATCACATATTCTTAGACAATTGTTGCTAGTGATATTATAACACTCATTCCAACATCACAATCTAGTTCTTGAATGAACTATTTGTTGAAGGCTAAATTGGTCTAGCCTTTTGATTGTGATGTGAGTGTTATTTCTTTATTGAAGATTCTTGTATCTAGCACATTTTTTACTCTTATTTTCTTTAGAGGATAGGAGTTATTTAGACTTTGTACTTAAGAGAAATACTTCTAGTGAAAGTCTTTATTGGCCATGAGGCTACCACAAGTTATATATTTATATAACTTGTGAAAATATTATCTCTCTGTGTCAAATTTCCGCTGCAAACTCGTTTTGAAAATTGTTTTAACTCGGGTGTGTGTGTGTTATCTGAAGTGTTATCGTTGGACTGCCAACACCTTTGGTAATACTTTATAAAACCAAGGCCATTTACATTTTCAATTATGGGAGGAAATTATCATTCAACCAATTGAAGAAAGTTTCGAGCTTGATGTCAATGGAGCAATGTTCAGTCTCCAAGTAAAGGAAGTACGTAGTGTTGTTGATGATAAAAATCCGCGGTTGAAGTTGAGCAAGCAGAGGCATGTGCATCTCAATATAAAGAAAACTGGCCGGAATACAGGCAGCGCATCCGGGAGGTGAACTTGGAGGGACAATCGGGCAGCGATCATGGAAAAATGAAAAGTTGCATTAATCAGGAAAGGCTATTTCCCAAGGCCAATAATGTGGAAAACAGAGTAGTTAATCCTATAACTCCATTACCAATCATCACCTCTACATACTCCCGCAAGCATCATTCATGACTTCATACAATGAGTTAGTCCAACAGTTCAAACAGCAATCATCAGGAGGAGGTGCAGGAATCATATGAATCGGTTGTAGGCGGTGGCGGATCTAGACCTCCTTGAATTTTTTTTTTAAGTGGTCAATATGGTAAATTTGAAAAACTGTACTACCTCTGCTCCAGTTTAAGGTTGTTACTTTCCTTTTTGGTATGTCCTAATTTAAAGTTCTTAGTTGCTTTATTCCTTAAATAGCAAAAGATCAACAATATTTTGGACATTTTTGTCCTTATAAAGTTCATATATTACAAAAAGCCCATCACTTACTCATCTACTTTGAGTTAAATACCATTTTCGTCCCTAACCTATTGACTTTTTTTCCTTTTCGTCCCAAAACTATTTTTTTCCCTTTTCGTCCTTGACCTTTTTATTTTTGAACCTTATCATCCTTCTGTCAACATTCCATCCAATCTTCCGTTAGATAATCCTATGTGGCATGATGACATCACTAATTTGCCGATAGGCATTAAAAAACTTGCTGACTTGGAAGTTTAAGGGGTCAATGTGTAAAAATTGAAACTTTATATCATAAAATATAAATTTCATTCATATACACTACGACCCCTCCTCCTACCCCAATCTGAGTTATCCAAAAAAAAAAAAAACACTCATTCTCTTCGTCTCTTCAACATGACGCCGACCATATCGCCTCCTCTTCCTACGCCGCCCTCCGCCTCCCAACCCACCACTAAGAACTTTTTGTTCGTCGCTCGTCCTCCCCCTCGCTCTCTTGTCTCCGTCATCCCCTCCCCCTCCAAATCGTCCAGATCTCGCCAATACAGTAGAGAAAAAGTTCCCTATCCGAAGAACTTGAAGGTGGATCTGGAAAGGAGTGCTTGATCAGAAGAAATCGAAGGCGAATCTGCATTGGTGGAGGAATTTCAGATGACGGAGCTCAAACAGCCATAATCGTTTCCAGAAAGCTCTTCGCCTCGTTTGTTTTTTTACAGTTTTGAAAAAAATCAGATTTAGTTTTTAGTTTTTCAGATTCAACAGTTTAATCTAAGGCAAGTCTGAATTGGTACTTTTTTTTTTGCCATCTGATTTATTGAGTTGAAACGATTGGTTCTTGATTTGGGATTGAATTTTGATAGGTATTGACTTGTTTGAAATTTGAATTTGGATAAGCATTAAGGTTGTTGAGATGCTTGTGCTGGGGATTTTTTTTTTTTTTTAATTCCTTTTTTGGTAGAATTTTTCTTATTCTTGGTGGCGGTGATAATGGTTGGGCGTTGTCAGTGTTGAACGGTGGTTTTGGACGGTGTTGTCTGTTGTTGGATCATCAAAGGGAGTATAAAATATTTGCTAAAAAAAAGGGAATAAAAATATAACATGACTTCTTTTTTTTTTCAAAAATTATAAAATGTTATTCTTTTTTTAAAGCAATAAGATATTACAGTTTTTTTTTTAGCAATAAGATATTATAGTTAAAAATAAGTACATAATTCAATAAATTTAATATCAGTATAACAATATAATTGGTGATAATTTTGTTTTTGAAGGAAATCCATATATACAACCGTGTATTCCCTCCGTCCCATTTTAAGAGTCAACAAAATGGGTGGGTTCAAGAATTAAGGAAAAGGTGATGTGTTGTGAGTATTGATAGTTGGGTATGAGAGAGAAATTAGGGGTAGAGAAGAGTTAGTGGATAATTGTTGTGAGTATGACATGTGGGTCCCACTTTCTATTTTAGGATTTTGACTCTTAAAATGGGATGCCCATTTAAAAAAAAAATTACTCTTAAAATGGGACAGAGGGCGTATAAGTGAAAAGATAAATCAGTTATACCCTTCATATTTGGTAAAAATAAACATAGGGTTACACATTTCATTTTTTACATATTGACCCCTTAAACTTCCAAGTCAGCAAGTTTTTCAATGCCTAGTGCCATATAAGTGATGTCATCATGCCACATAGGATAATCTAACGGAAGATTGGATGGAATATTGACAGAAGGATGATAAGGTTCAAAAATAAAAAGGTCAAGGACGAAAAGGAAAAAAAATAGTTTTGGGACGAAAAGGAAAAAATGTCAATAGGTTAGGGACGAAAATGGTAGTTAACTCCATCTACTTTTCACCCACATGCTTTATGAATAGACAATTATATCCTCCACCCACTACTATTCTTGACTCAATATTGTCTTGATTCCTTAATAAGCGTGCAAAGTCAAACTAAGAATCTTAAACCGGGACGGAGGGAGTAAAAATAAATTTGTAAACATTACAAAAGTCAGCGGGTACAAGTACCCTCCACAAAGGGTCTAGATCCATCATTGACTGTAGGGGATTTGCAGGATTTCCACATCCACCTAGCCCATACTAGCTGTCCAAACATGTTTAGTTACCCCAACTCATGCAATTTCACTAAACTTCCTTCCCAAATCAAATATAACCCTCTCTCCCCCCCAGCCCACCCCAAATTCAGAGGCCCTTAATTTGACCCAAATTTAATCAAGCCCTCATAAATAAATTATGAAAGCCCATAATTTACTCCAATGAGCTGGGCTTTTTGAAGAACTGAAATATTCCAATTAAAATGGGCTAGTTTAAAATAGCCCACACTAAAATCGTAAGATATGTTAATCTCACTTGTGTACACTGCTTGCTTAGTTTTAATCACTAGATTTTTAAGTTTCCAAACGATTGGTTCGGTAGTAAAATTCAAGTCTCAAAATGGAAATAAATGGATAATGTTTCGGACAACTATAGTAAATACTCTCTACCCAGTTGTATTATTTACTCATCTTTTATTATTTCTTTAAGAAACGTGCATATCTCATGATGTAGGACTCTTACTTTGAAACGGAGATAGTTGAATACTTATTAAAACTATTTTACGCAGTAGTAAATTTAAATACTGCCTACATCCCATAAGATGTCTTATTTGACTTTTTAATGAATGCAGGATTCATTTTTAGCTTCGATTATAGTGAGATCACTTCTTTTATCTACAACGTAGAAAGTAATTGTAAGGGCAATGATAGATGTTTACTATTACTCCATTAATTTGTTATATAAATTAAAAATGAATTTTCAGTTTTGTTATTAATCAAAAAAATATATATATGGAAACTCATTTGAAACAAGATGAGTATTGTCATGTCCTGGATTCTAACTGACCAAGAATTGTTCTAAGAAATACTTTCTCCATCGCGAACCAATAATCTCACTTTTTATTGATAATTTAAGTGAACTTTGATCAAAGATTTAGAAAAATAAATAATAATTTTAATATAATTCTAAATTTTTATTGGTACACTAGAGATATTGATTTTTATCTTTTTAAAAATATTATTTGTTCAATCTTTTTATTAAAATGAATTAAATCAAATAATAAAAAAGTAAGCCAATTATTCTGCCATCAGTAAAAGTTAGGTAAAAGTAATACTCCATCTGTCTTTTTAGTCTGTTCACTTTTGGTCAACGGGAGAAAACTTTGACCAAACATTTAATGTCAATCTAACAATCCTAATAAAATTTTAAAAATTATTATTGATAAATTAAATGATTATTTATCAATTACTTACAATTTTTAGAATTTCATTAGGATGATTAGATTGATATTAAATGTTTGGTCAAAGTTTACTCTCATTAACCAAAAGTGAATAGACTAAAAAGACCGAGGGAGGAGTAGGGAGTATATATATTCTCACCATAGTTGGAACCTATCACTCAAAAAGTAGTGTGGTGTTTCTGAAGCAGAGTATCATGCTTCTTCTGTAGATTGGTTTTCTTTTTACAAGGTAGATAAGGAAAGAATGGCTGGCAATGTGAAGGCATTAGTATATGAAGACAAACACATACTGAGGAAATATATTTAATATTAAATGCTTGAAAGAATGATTGCATGCAAGCAAGCAAATAGTAGTCAGAAAATTGAATACTCTCTCCGTCTCTCTTTAATTTATAAAAAGTGAATCTTAGCACAAAAATTAGAAAAATGATTGAAAATGTGATGTGTTGTGAGCGTAGATAGTTCACTGTGAGAAAGAAAGTGTGGCAGAAAATAGTAAATGGATAGTTGTTGTGAGTATAACAAGTGAATTCCACTATTTAAAAAGTGTTAAAACATTTTTTATTTTAGAGCTTTGTAAATTAATGTAAGATAAAATAACAATTTTTGTAAATTAAAATGAGACGGAAAGAGTGTTGAATAATAATAAGTGATACGGGGACCAGAGAGAAGTTGGATGATGAGTGACCACTAACTACTGGCTCTGATGAATGTACATGTAAGTCACATGTGCAGGTATTTTGGTTGATACACGACCTTTCATTTTGGATAGCTAACCCTCCATTCATATATGCCCACATAGGACATCGACATTCACACACTAGCACAAAGAGACTTGGATAAGAGGATTGTGGAGTTATTGACATCCCAACTCAGAATGTTAGATCATATATATACTCCACACGTTCCAGCATAAGTAGGATTAGAAGAGTGGGCACAATAATTAAGAGAAAACTAGTGTATGTGTGATAGAAAATGAAAAGAGAGAATGAGTGTGATAAATAGTAATATTGGTTGAATAAATTGAGCGGCGAAAAATGAAGAAAGAGAATGAGTGGGGTTAGATGATGGGGTTGGTTGAATTTAAATATATTAAAACATTTATATTTTAGGCAGTCTCAATTGTTTTGGGACGGCCTAAAACGGAAAGAAACTCTACTTATGTTGGAGGGAGTACATACATAAGGGTAAAATTGTTTTTTGACCTACTTTCTTCTGAGTAGAAGCCGTCCGTTTGTTTGTTAGAGATCTGATTAGAGATTTGGACCCTAAGCCCCCTGGGCCAGATAATAAACCCACCAGAACCCAAAGCGAGATTGAAATTCCACATAAACCCAATCAGCTAAATTGACGATTATGCCCTCGATTAATACACACGCCTTTCTCACGCCAACCAACCTCCCCCATCACCTTCATTTCAGTTTCTCATTTCGAAAACACTCTCTCACTCTCTCCTACAAACCAGACGAAGATTAAACCGCCATTGATGACCAAATCAACTTCCATTCCAGAAGATTAAACCGCAATTGACGACCTAATCAACCTCCATTCCAGAAGAAAACCTAAAATTCCTACTCAGACGAAGACGAAAAGGTAATTTCGAACCAAACTTGATTTATCGAAATTCCTTATTATGGCGGTCGTTTTTCCTATAGTTTATTATGAGACCTGTTGTATGAGACCTGCAAACGGTTGTTTTTGAATGATTTTCTACTAATTTTATTTTTGCAATAATTTTGCAATATTTATGGCTGTTGTATGAGACCTGCAAATGGTCTCATAAATATCTCATAAGTGCATTTTTGTTTTTGTAAAAGACCTGGTGTGATGTGATTTTTTATGACTCTATTTTTGTTTTTTACCACATATATTTTGGCTTTGGTATAAGATCATGCACTCATGAGTCTGGTATGAGACCTTGTAAATAGCTTTCATAAGTCTGATATGAGACCTATATCATGAGACATGTAAATTGTCTCATATCAGACTTATGAGACCATTTATAGGTCTCATATCAGACTTACTTGTCTCATAAATGGTCTCGTAAGTGCATTTTTGTTATGAGACATTTGTAAATAGGTCTCATGAGTATGTCACGAGACCTGTAAAATGGACTTCTTATGACTGAGATATTATGAGACATGTGAATGGCATAATAACAGACTTATGAGTCTGGTATGAGACCTTGTAAATAGCTCTCATAAGTCTGATATGATACCTATATCATGAGACATGTAAATTGTCTCATATCAGACTTATGAGACCATTTATAGGTCTCATATCAGACTTACTTGTCTCATAAATGGTCTCGTAAGTGCATTTTTGTTATGGGACATTTGTAAATAGGTCTCATGAGTATTTTATGAGACCTGTAAAAAGTCCATTTACAGGTCTCATAACAGACTCATGAGACCTATTTACAAAGGTCTCATACTAGACTTGTCTCTTAAAGGTCTCATAAGTTCATTTTTTAGGTCTTATAATTGGTATCAAAGTCTTGTAAATTCTTATGAGACATGTAAATTGTCTCATAATAGACTTATGAGTCTATTTATTAAAGTCTCATAATATCAGACTCATAGCAGAGTTATGAGTCTAAGTCTCATAAATATCTCATAAGTGCATTTTTGTTATGAGACCTTTGTAAATAGCTCTCATAAGTATGTTATGAGACCTGTGAATGGCATAATAACAGTCATAAAAGGCCATTTATAGGTCTCATAACAGACTCATGAGACCTATTTACAAAGGTCTCATACCAGATTTATGAGGCCATTCACATGTCTCATAAGATGGGACTAGGGCAACTAATCATTGGACTTTGCTTGTGCTGGATACGGAGACTGGAGAGTACAAATTCTACAACTCCATGATTCCAAGAGGAAAGAAGGACCCTTACATTGCACTAGCTAAAAAAATGGTAAATACAAAATAAAAATGTCTTTATTTACTATACAAAATACATATACTGATTCTCATTCTTGTTTTGTTATGTCAGTATAATTACTCAAGGAAAGTCCTATCATGCAAATACAATGAGGTGCCTTCGAAAGAAGTTGCAAAGGAGATGTTCATAGCAGTTGAAAATACACCACAACAAGAGTATGCAAGTGTTGATTGTGCAGTACATATGCTAATGATGGCTGAAGATATATTTGAAAAAGGAGAAGTAAGTGAAAGATATGAAGTTGGTGCTGCCTCTCGGTTTAGGGCGAAGATTTTTCATGACTTTTTGCACCACAAGTGCACTCTCCCTTATAAAGTACTTTAGTTTGTTGAATTTTTAGAATGTAATTTCTGAACATCATATGAAGATGTACTGCCTTCATTTTGTGGACATATTGTCTAAGATGTTTGTTAAAAGTTGTTAACGGTTGAACTGATTAGTTTCTTATATTGGCATGAAAAAAATGGTGGTTGGAATTTCTGAAAATCATGTGGAATGATGTTTGTGTAATTTTTCTGTTGCTGTTAACATTGAAGGTCTGACATTTGAAAGTGAGGTGGATGTATGAGACTAATGAATGATATTGTCCGGTTTAATTAAAAGGTCTTATAGGTTATGTATAAGACCTGTATATAACATCAAATATATGTTATAATCAGAATTATAGATGATATATAATATATAAGACCTTTGAGAAAGAATTTATATGATGTAATCAGAATACCAGGTCTTATAGGTGATGTATAAGACCTTTGAAACATAGTGTATATGTTGTAATCAGTTTAAAAAAGCACATTTTACTCAAAAACCTGTGAACATCAAAAAAAAAAAAAAAAAAAATCATAAATCAAACAATGAATCATAAATCCAACAATGATATCATAAATCCAACAATGATAACAATAGAAGTCATATAATAGCTATAAAATTCAAATAAAAATGTTATTTCATTCAAAAAAAAAAAAAATGACCAAAATAATGAAATGAGAATCTACTCCAACTGCAGCGGCTCCTTGCATGATCTCCGATTATGATATCCTTCTTTTTCCAAACAATCCCATCGACTACAAATAAATTCCACAAGAGATTCTAAGGAAACGAATTGATCAAACCTAGCAACCAAAGAGGAGACACCATACTTTAACAAAACCATGACATTAGAATCCATAATCTGCAAAATATAAAAAACAGATTATAAACAATCAGTATTCATCCGCTCGTCTCATTTGGACAGACACATTTAACTCACATAACTAGGTCTCATAAGTTATGTATAAGAGCTGTAATCAGTTTAACAAATGACACATTATACTAAAATATGTGTGTATACATTAAACAAATATATAAACAATTCATAAATCCAACAATAAGAATTTATATAATAGATGAATTGTAAATTAGACCCAACTTTAGGACTCATTAAGTCTACAAAAAAAATCATCAATAATCTCTATTCTTCATTTAGTATGAAAAAAATAACGAGATACATACGTGTGTTGAGTACGAAATCTCCAAAAAAAATCCTTAAGCAATGATTTCTGAAGCTCAATCCATGGAGATCGATGAAAGTGTCGCCGTAATAGCCACTCGGAGGAAGACGACGGCAAAAAAGAAGAACAAAAATCGAAAAAGATAAATAGGGCATTATACCCGAGGGCATTTTCGGAATATCGAATTTCATTAAGCCCAGCTCAAATAGCCATTGCCCAGGCCCAATACACACGCTGGGTTTTTGTGGAATTTTAATCTCGGCTCAGGGGTTAGGCGGGCTTAATGATATGGGGTGGGTTTTTATAGCCTTATGATCTGGGCCTTGGGTCCTTATGGAATTATGCCATCTGATTAAGACTGCCGATATTGAATTCCTATGTTGTAGACGGCATAAAAGATAAAACCCAATTTTGCGACTTCATTATCGAATTTGGAATTGTTTTTGCGAATATTTGTTGCCCCTAATCATAATTAACAAGATAATGTCAATAATCCCTATTAATGAATCAAAACTGGGAATTAGTGGGGTTTTGTGAAATCTACTTTAAATCTGATTATTTTTTTTTACCATTGCTCAGTCAATCGTCAGCGGTGCCCTTGTCCTTTAATTCTCAGATAAATCGCACCACAGACAACCAAGTCTCTATATCTCTATAGAGACCGGGTATACTCTCTTCATCTCAGTATAATTGTCTAACATCTCATAATAGATGTCGCTTATTCATTTTTGGTTCGTTTAAAATAAGAAAATAAACTTAGTACGCCCTTCGTCCAGGTTAAAGTTCTTAGTTTGACTTTGGACGCTTATTAATGAATCAATGCAAAATCAATGAAGATTGGTCAACTAAAGTAGGAGTTAAGGATATAATTGTCCAAATCACTATTGCCTAAAGTAAGTAAGTGAAAAGTAAGTTAGGTAGGTAAGTAAGTTTTTTTTTTTTTTTTTTTTTTTTGTAATTAAAGGAAATTTATGAGGACAAAATTGTCCAAAATACTGTTTATACTTTGCTATTTATGAAATAAAACAACTAAAACCCTAAATTGTGACAGAATAAGAAGGAAAAATAACAACAAAAAGAGCATTGTTGGGTATGCATATATTAAACCACTCCTATTTACCTAGATTTGATTGATCACATAACCTTATTTTATCTTTTTATGGACTTTAGGTTTTATTGTAAGAAGTTTTATAACTTCATTAGTTAAGTCCATTTTTAGTTTAGTTAAGCTTAGAAGATCAGCCCTCAAATTTTGAAGAAATGTTGCTGCTGATATAGTTGTGAAAAAGCTAAGTCTGCCTACCTCACCAAGTTACCACACTCCTGGCTCAATGCTGCTGCTGCTTGCTGTTCTTGTTTGTTGTTGTTGCTGCTGCTTTGTGCTAAGCTAAGTTTGCCTACCTCAATCAAGCTGCTGCTGATTGTGCTGCCACTTATGAAGCGACCACTCATTGAGCGGACATTCGTTGCTTGCTGCTGCAAGATTTCAACGGCCGCAAGTCATTGCTACCGCAGACCATGGCTACCTCACAACCAAGTGAAGTCCAAGAAAAGGCAAGTTTGATTTAAATGTTGCAAAATTCAAATTCAAATTTGGTCGTTATGTCTGGTACAAGATAGTACATCTTGACCACTAACTTCTACAACTAGAAGACAACAAAGAAATGAGCTCTAATCAGAATGCTCCAGCTCATCATCTTCCAAACTTGTCCTCCAAGAATTCAAATAGCTACCTCTCTCACAAGGCTATAAATAGGCTTTGCTTTCTTCATTGAAAATTGGCTGAGATTAATGTGATGAGATTCAAAGAGAGAAATTGCTGTCGAAATACTTGGTGATTAGAGATCATACTCAAGATTTCCAGAATCGTTTGAATCTTCAAGCCTTCGCCTTCAAATCTTCAAAGATCCCCAGCAACCTTCAAGACATCAAATCTCAAGCCCAGCAACACTTAAAGATTCATTAGGCTCTCAATCATATAGATTACATAGAGCTCTTGTTTCTTACACACACACACCCCGATTGATCAATCACATAGTTGCATCATTAGGGATACACCAGTCTAAGTCTAGGATTTGTTCTTCATTGAAAATAGGAGTTAATTCAATTCTTCATCTTTGTAATTTGTACTCAAGAGAATTAATATATCCTCTATTCAAAATCCAAGACTGACCATCTTGGTAAAGGACGTAGATCTTTTAACAGATCAAACATTTCCAAATCATTGTGTTATTTACGTTCTGCAAATTTACTTTCTGCAATTGTTCTTATTGTTCATATTGACTTTGTTTGTCGTTTAGTGTTTTGATCTTTCCAGATATTCAAACGATTATGAATTGTGTTTGTTGCTTGCCTTATTGCCTTGGTTACTACTTCTGACTACTTATCTTTTTGCTAAAACTCTCAGACACAAACCTTCATTTTCAACCTACCTAGTCAGTAACCTTTGCCGACCGCATATAGCCGACCGTAAGGTTACCTTACCGCAAGTGTGCTTGCCGCATCCTTGTTTGCCTTTGAACATTTTCAGTTTGTTTGTTCAATCTTTCTTTGGCGATCGCAATATTGCCGACCGCAATCTGCCTACCTAGTCGCTTTTATCTTCAAAACCAACTCTACCTCGTTTTATCGAAAACTTCCGCTGTGCATTTTACTTTGAACTAGTGGTTTTTACTTAACCACAAAACTCAATAGTAAGCATAAGGTTGAATTTTTAAAAAGGGTTGATAATTTTAAATAGGTTATTCACCGCCCCTCTAGCCTATTTTCATACCCTTGTTGTGTATTTAGGACCAACAAGTGGTATCAGAGCAAACACCTTCATAAAACCTTTGTTTTTCAAGCTTAACAGCTTGGGTGCCGATTCAAAATGGTAAGTCAGAAAACTATGGCAACGGTTAACTTCACTCACGTTCCAGCGTTCGACGAAGATAACTTTGACGTATGGAAGCATAGCATTCTAACTCAGTTCTACTCTATGGACGAGCAACTCGGCGACTGTCTTACCGTTGGAACATACTTACCAATAAAATCAAATCTGAATCCAGAAACCAATGCAGACACACCGTCGATCAAGAAACCAATAGCTGAATGGACAGATGAAGAGAAAAGACTAGTTGGAATGGATGTGAAAGCAAAGAGCATACTCCTAAGTACTTTGAGTACATCTCAGCATCGACAAATCATGGAATATGCTATTGCAAAAGAACTTTGGTATGCAATTGAAGATTACATTGAAGGAGATCAAGCTTGCAAAGAAATCAAAAAGTTTGCAATTCAAAGAAGATTCAACAAATTTGCTAAAATCCCCGGTGAATCACTTAGAGCCACTTATGATTGTTATTGTGAGATCGTAAGTACTTATACCGCACTTGGAAAGAAGCTTACCAAGAAATAAATCAATGTTAATTTTTTAGCCGCTCTTGGTTCTCAATATCTTCACAAAGGAAACACTCTTGAAGATACCAAGCTACTAGATGATATGTCTCTCAGAAGTCTCTATGCCAACCTCAAGGTTTTTGATATCAAGCTCCACAACATTGAAGAGATGGAAGAAAAACAAAGAACTTGTCGTTGGTCGCTAAAAAAGAAGAAATGGTCAAAGAATAAGATCCAAAAATCTCCACATCTGAGTTACTAGATATAGACGATGATGAATTTTCTATGTTCGTGAAAAGATTTCAAAAGTTCAGAAAATCAGCAAGGCCCGGATCATCAAGCAAAGCTCCAGCAAGGTTCTCAAGGAGCAGCTCAACAAAATGCCCAATTCCCAAATTCGAGTACATGAAGAAGAAAAGCAACTTCACTCCTAGATACTCAAAAGCAAAAGGGAATGGTCGCTGAAGAGGACTCTGCCACAAAAGAGTTAGCTACCTGGATAGAGTCAGATTCTGATGAAAGCGACGAGGATTCTGAAGAAGGTCACATTTGTTTAGCCGTTCATTCCGATAATGAGGGTGATAATGAAAGTCGTCGCTCACCAAATGCAAAACCTAAACGGATAAGTTATACGGCCGATGAATTTCCTGAAAAGGGATTCCTAACTCCAGTTCAAAGGAATGGCGATCTTCTATTTTCTAGATGTGATGTAAGTGCAGCTAAGAAGGCTCAATACAATCCCAAGGTGAAGGAAGTTCTGCTTACCACTCCTCAAGTCAAGTTTGACATTTTCCCCGACGAACAAGAAAAGATGTTTTTGAAAGCTGAACATGTAATTAGTAAGTTTTCTGGAATGAAGGAAGCTTTAGCACTTTCAGCTGAAGAGATTTCCCAGCTTAAGACGGAGAAAACTCTATTAAGATCTGAACTTACCCTCCTTAAGGAGCAGATCAAGAGCATGACTCCTCTTACTGATCGAAACCGTTTCTTAGAAGAACAAAATGCCATATTTAAAGTTAAAAACGACGAATTAGTTCTGAGATAAATGACCTTAAACGGATCACTAATGAGTGGACCAATTCTCGTGTCACTATGGAACAAATATTAGAATCCCAAAAGTCTAGTGGTGATAAAGAAGGCTTGGGATTCCAAACTAGTGACAACATTAAATGTGCATCTTGTTGTGAAAAGAGATGAGAAATTTACCCAGCAAACTTTGGAAGAGTCGAAGGATAAAAATCATGTTTCAAAGGGTGTAGGACAAGAACCAAAGAAGAAACTAGTGTTCAATTATGTCTACCCTAAGAAACAAACTGGAAAGGCAAAGTTGAAAGGTATTGCCATGGATGAACCTGCTGCTGCGGCAAGCACCAGCAAGGTCGCTGAGTCAACTTACCGCATCTACTTGCCGCGAGGTCAGTCGACCGCACCAAGGAAGTTGGCGACCGCAAGGAAGCCAGCGACCGCAGGTAGTGGCAAGGCGGCAGAGTTCAAATGGATGAATTTTGTAAAGGCGACCTCATCCATACCAGTAAACGATGTTGTGCTAAAGACTTCAACGAAGTTTGTTAACCATCAGTTGGGTGGCTTCCACCATTGTTCTGGTGTGATGATTATGGTCACTAGGCTGCTGAATGTCTTTTAAGATTCACACCCAATCCCAGAAGGCTTAAACCCCCTTCTGTGAGGCAAGTGTGGGTTATCAAAAGCTGCTAATCTTTAGGACACAAAATAATAAAAGGGGCCTCAATCTTAAATGTTTATTTTGTAGGTCTTCTGCCTCATGGCTGGTCACTCCAATGAAACTACAAGTTTATGGTATCTAGATAGCGGATGCTCAAGGCATATGACTGGAGATATCAACCTATTGGAAAGTGTCCGAAATGAAAAAGGTCCAGCAGTTACTTTTGGCGACAACAGCAAACGAAAGACCATTGGTTATGGAGTTATCAGAAAAGGAAAAATAACAATCCAAGATGTTTCTCTACTAACCGGTCTAAAACACAATCTTCTCTCAATCTCACAATTTTGCGACAAAGGATTACAATGCCACTTTTCTTCAACTTATTGTCTCATCAAGGATGGCAACTCCGGCGTCACTTTGCTCAAAGGGATTCTTAAGAAAAATGTTTACATTGTTGATTTCAATTCTACTTGTATTTCTTCTAATCTCTGTTTGAAAAATGTTTACATTGTTGATTTCATTCTACTTGTATTTCTTCTAATCTCTGTTTTGTAGCAAAGAATGTTAGCAAAAATAGTTGGCTTTGGCATAAACGACTCAGTCACTTGAACTTCAAGGATCTCTCCAAGATTGGTAGAAAAAATTTAGTTCGTGGTCTACCCAAGGTAGCTGATCACCACGATGAAAAGTGCTCAGCATGTCAACTAGGCAAACAACCAAAATCGTCTTTCTCCAGCAAGACGACTCCGTCAACTTCAAGATGTTTGCACCTACTACATATGGATTTATTTGGACCTGTCACCACCGCAAGTATCGGAGGCAACATATATACATTAGTGTGGTAGATGATTATTCAAGATATACGTGGGTCGAAATGATGATCTCCAAAGATGATTGTTATGACATTTTGACCGCGCTCTTTAGACAGCTCCAAACTAAAAAAGAAGATGACCTCGTCAGTGTTTGATCCGACAACGGAACAGAATTAAAAAACAACGGCGTCGCTCAATACTGTGACGACCACAGTATCGACCACAACTTTTCAGGTGCTGGAGTTCTACAACAAAATGGTGTAGTGGAAAGAAAGAAAGAACAGAACGTTGATAGAGGTAGGAAAGACGATGATTGCTGAATCGAAACTACCTCAAATTTTTGGGCTGGGCTGAAACCGTCAACACAGCTTGATTCACTCAAAATTGATCTCTCATTAACAAGACCTACAACAAAACACCTTATGAACTTTGGAGAGGAAGAACCCCCAACATTGCCTACTTCAAGATTTTCGATTGCAAATGTTACATTCTCTACAACGGTAAAGAACATCGAGGTAAATTTGCTCCTAAGGCCGACGAAGGTATATTTGTTGGGTATGCTAAACACTCAAAATCTTTTCGTGTATTTAATAAAACCACTCTTAAGATTGTTGAATCTGTCCATGTAACTTTTGACGAACATTCTCTCCTTGAGCCACATATGGCTCCAAATGTTGTTGATGATTTTGTTGAGCTTAATGAGACAGGTACAAGTCGACCACAAAATCAGTCAACTTAAGGAAATCCATCTACCTCAACAGCTCCTCCACCTACCTCACATGAAGCACCAGAAGCTACCACATCTGCTGCTACCTCAAATGGAGTTGAAGTTGAAACACCCATCAATATTAAAGATCCAATCCCTCAACTTACCTATGATTGAGATGGCTCAAATGATGTACCTTTAGAAGACTTACAGCAACCATCAACTCAACCGAACTTACCTCATAAAGTGCGCGAGGTTAGAGATCACCCAATTCAGAATATCATTGGTGACCTACATTCCGGTGTTCGAACAAGAAGATCAAATTATGATGCACTTACCGCATTCATATCTCAAGTTGAACCCAAAAAGGTTGATGAAGCACTCCAAGACTCAAGTTGGGTTGTTGCTATGCAAGAAGAGCTCAATCAATTTGAAAGATGTAAAGTTTGGAACTTAGTTCCAAGACCTAAGGATCAAGGAGTGATTGGTACAAAGTGGGTGTTTAGAAATAAGATGGATGAGAATGGAACGATCACAAGAAACAAAGCTCGGTTGGTCGCACAAGGATATAGACAAGAAGAAGGCATTGATTATGATGAAACCTTTGCCCCGTTGCACGACTTGAAGCTATAAGGATATTTTTAGCATATGCCTCTTTCAAAAGATTCAAGCTATATCAAATGGATGTGAAGAGTGCATTTCTCAACGGTGAACTTCAAGAAACTGTCTATGTCGCTCAACCGCCCGGATTTAAAGATTCCAAATTTCCACATCATGTTTTCAAACTTCAAAAGGCTTTGTATGGACTCAAACAAGCTCCACGGGCATGGTATGATACACTATCTAAATTTCTCCTAGATAAAGGTTTAAGCGTGGTAAGATCGACACAACTTTATTCATTGCTAAATATCATGATCATACTTTACTTGTTCAAATTTACGTCGATGATATTATTTTGGTTCCACTAACGAATTGTTGTGTAAGCGATTTGAAAAGCTAATGAAAAGCAAATTTGAGATGAGCATGATGGGAGAATTGACATTCTTCCTTGGGCTACAAATTAAACAATGTGCTGAAGGCATCTTCCTCAACCAAGCAAAGTACACTAAAGATCTCATAAAGAAATTTGGACTTGAAAATGCAAAGGCATACGACACTCCTATGGCTGCTGGTAACAAGTTGGATAAAGACTTGAAAGGTAAGAAGGTTGATCAAACCTTGTATCGAGGTATGATTGGCTCTCTCCTATACTTAACTACTAGTAGGCCCGATATCATGTTTAGTGTTTGTGTTTGTGCTCGCTATCAAGCGGATCCTCGAGAAGCACATCTTATTGCTGTAAAACGTATTATTCGTTATTTATCTGGGACTATTAACCTTGGACTTTGGTATCCTAAAGATTCGAGTTTTGATCTTATAGGTTACTTAGATGTAGACTATGCAGCATGTACCATTGACAGGAAAATCACAAGTGGGACTTGTCATTCCTTGGAAATCGACTCGTTTCATGGGCAAGCAAGAAACAAGCATCAGTTTATGTATCTACCACAGAAGCTGAATATATAGCTGCTGGAAGCTGCTGCTGTCAAGTGCTTTAGATGAAACAACAATTGTTCGACTACGGAATCAACGAAGAAAATTGTCCAATTTATTGTGACAATACATCTACCATTGCTGTGTCCAACAATCCTGTCATGCATTCGAAGACCAAACACATTGATATCAAATACCATTTTCTCAAGGATCATGTGAAAAAGGTAACATTCATCTAGAGTATGTGAGTACTGACAATCAAATTGCAGACATTCTAACCAAGACTTTGGATTCCAAGAGATTTAGGTTTCTCAGAGGAGAAATGGGTATGCTAGAACTTTAATATCTCGTCCTTATGTTTTATGTACTAATGTTTTGGTTTCTCCAAGTTTCTCAAATAAGTAGGTAACAAGTCAGTGGAAACCACATTATAGTCGACCGCTAGAAAGCAACCGCAATATCAATGCTACCATTCATGCCTACCGCATGATGCACCGACCGCAAGGGAAAACGACGACATTTGTTTACTGCTTTGAAGAAGCACTGCCACACCTTGATGCAACTCACTCGACCGCATCTCATACGTTAATGACACAATTTCTCGACCGCAAATTCATGGTCATTATTGTTTCTCCAACATCGACCACATCTTAAGGACTCCAATTGTTGACCCAAATGCAGACAGAGACTCAGAATCAAGTTCACCTTGAATGTAAGTGTCATTTCTCTGCAAGACGAGTTGATTGAGCTTATATCCAATCAAGATTCACTCCAACATCAAGTTGCCACTCTACCTTCCAAATGATTGATACCATTAAGGGGGAGAGTGTGCATATAACAAAGGAAAGGCAATGAAGGATATCTTTTTGAAACAATTTACTTCATGTTTGTTTGAACTAGTTTATTAGTTTTTACTCCTATCCTTAACTGCTTTAATGATTCAGAGTACAAGTTATGTTTGAGTTGTTTGATGCTATTCGTATCTCTCTTATATTATTCTTCTGAATTGCATCAACATATTTCTATCTTCTAGGATTAGTCTTTTTATTTTCTTTTTAGGATATAGAAATCTATAACATTGACTTACTGTGTGTACATTGACTTGGGGCATTAAATTAATAAAATTAATTTCTTGCAACATGTTATTACCAAGTACAATGATTTAGTCTTTGTTATAGTAGGTAATGGTCTCAATCAAATAGGGGGAGATTATTGGGTATGCATATTATAAAACCACTCATATTACCTAGATTTGATTGATCCCATAACCTTATTTTATCTCTTTATGGACTTTAGGTTTTATTGTAAGATGTTTTATAACTTCATTAGTTAAGTCCATTTTTAGTTTAGTTAGGCTTAGAAGATTAGCCCCTCAAATTTTGAAGAAATGCTGCTGCTGCTATAGTTGTGAAAAAGCTAAGTCTGCCTACCTCACCAAGTTACCACACTCCTGCTCATGCCGCTGCTGCTTTGTGGTAAGCTAAGTCTGCCTACCTCAATCAAGCTGCTGCTGATTGTGCTGCCATTTATGGAGCGACCGCTCATTGAGCGACTTCGTTGCTTGCTGCTGCAAGAATTCAACAACCGCAAGTCATTGCTACCATAGACCATGGCTACCTCACAACCAAGTGAAGTCCAAGAAAAGACAAGTTTGATTTAAACGTTGCAAAATTCAAATTCAAATTTGGTCGTTATGTCTGGTACAAGATAGTACATCTTGACCACTAACTTCTGCAACTAGAAGACAACAAAGAAATGAGCTCTAATCAGAATGCTCCAGCTCATCATCTTCCAAACTTGTCCTCCAAGAATTCAAATAGCTACCTATCTCACAAGGCTATAAATAGGCCTTGCTTTCTTCATTGAAAATTGGCTGAGATTAATGTGCTGAGATTCAAAGAGAGAAATTGCTGTCGAAATACTTGGTGATTAAAGATCATACTCAAGATTTCCAGAATTATTTGAATCTTCAAGCCTTCGCCTTCAAATCTTCAAAGATCCCCAGCAACCTTCAAGACATTAAATCTCAAGCCCATCAACACTTAAAGATTCATTAGGCTCTCAATCATATAGATAACATAGAGCTCTTATTTCTTACACACACACACCCCGATTGATCAATCACATAGATTGTATCATTAGGGATACACCGGTCTAAGTCTAGGATTTGTTCTTCATTGAAAATAGGAGTTAATCAATTCTTCATCTTTGTAATTTGTACTCAAGAGAATTAATATATCCTCTATTCAAAATCCAAGACTGACCATCATGGTAAAGGACGTAGATCTTTTAACAGATCGAACCTTTCCAAATCATTGTGTTATTTACATTATGCAAATTACTTTCTGCAATTGTTCTTATTGTTTATATTGACTTTGTTTGTCGTTTAGTGTTTTGATCTTTCCAGATATTCAAACGATTGTGAATTGTGTTTGTTTCTTGCCTTATTTCCTTGGTTACTACTTCTGACTACTTATCTTTTTGCTAAAACTCTCAGACACAAACCTTCATTTTCAACCTACCTAGTAAGTAACATTTGCCGACCGCATATAGCCGACCGCAAGGTTACCTTACCGCAAGTGTGCTTGCCGCATCCTTGTTTGCCTTTGAACATTTTCAGTTTGTTTGTTCAATCTTTTTTTGGCGACCGCAATCTGCCTACCTAGTCGCTTTTATCTTCAAAACCAATTCTACCTCGTTTTATCGAAATCTTCCGTTGTTGTAAGGATCCCGGCCTAAAAAAAACACGAGCACGTTTCAAGGGCGAAATACCAAACGCGGGAACCGGACCAATTTAACGGAGTCGCCACATTTTGTTAATTTTAAACCCAACAAAATGACAAAGGTTTGAGTTCAAAGGTTCGGAGATCAGGTTACAACTTGGGAAGAGTTTCTACGTCCTCCCAAGTTGCCTCGGAGATCAGGTTACAACTTGGGAAGAGTTTTAACGGAAAATCTTTGTTTTAACTTTTTATTTATCTTTTCAACTGAAAAGGGGTTTGTTTGACAAGAAAACAGAAGACAGAAGGGCAAAATGGTCAATCTCCCCATACGGCCAAAGTAGCCGTACGGATGGGGAGACCACTCCTGGGATTTTACAGTTTATTCAAGCAACAGTCCAGGTCTAGGCAGAAACAGATCATTCTGCTTGAACTGGACCAAACTGTTCTGATTCCAGTTTGTTATTCCAACACAAAACAACATTAACAACTCATTCCTATGCCATTTGATCATCAAAGAACCTCCCAAAACAAGAGTTTGGGCATGATCAAAGGCAATCATGGGAGAAACATGAAAAGGTGGCCAAATGCCCTTTTGAGCCATAGTGACCATTTGATGAGTAAGGATTGAAACTTTACCATTAAAATGGCTCTTCTAGGCAAGATTAATCCTTTAGGGAAAAGAACAAACCATAAAGATTGGATCTTTATTACCCAAACTTGGGAATTTGGGCTAGATCAAGGTGATGAGGATAAAGATTGAGACTTTATCCTCAACATGATCATCATAGCTTTAAATGAACAAAATGAACAACAAGAGCATCATCCATGACAAGAATGTAAATGAACAATCAACAAGCCATGATCAAACTAGGTTTGAACCTCTTCCACACAAAGTATGGAGGGCACCTTTGATCATCTCATGGCTTGGACTAGGAAATATAAATAATAATAGATATATGTATATTGCTTGAATGGACAAGACTTGCAAGAATGTAAAGATCAACAATAAATGACAAGATCAAAGATAAATAGAGTTCTTAGATGAAGAGAAGGGAGGGGGAGGAGGTGGCTTTACCTATCTTGGTTTAGGCCAATCTTCCTTTCTCTCTTTCACTCTTTGTTCACTCTTACTCACACTATTCTGAGGTGAATTCGACAGAGTTACCTTAGTTCTAATGTTTCTCCCCCCTCCTGAAATGATCACCAAGGGGTTCTATTTATAGGGACTGAGGGTGCCCAAACCAGCCGTACGGCTAGGCCCCTCTAGTACCCAAAGCATCCGTACGGCTCAGCCTGACGAGCTTCTGGATTTTTCCAATTTTATACCAGCGTAGTCCTGGAATTTATAGCTTATCCTAGGGAGGTCCTGTCCTATTAGCTTATCCTTGAAATGGTGCTAAGGCTACTCTAAGATAGGTTGGTTTCAGATTGGGGTACTTACAGAGCCCCTCGGCAACGTCGCTTCGAAGCAGCGGGGTTGTCGATAGAAATAAGCATCCCAATCTGACGAGACGACGGCTTTAACCGATTTTGGCCTGGCTGGACCTAGTGGTTTAGGATTCCTACGTATCCCGTTCACGGGGAATCAAGCCTAACATAGTTTGGAGGTACGCGGGGTTACTTAGGTCCGCAAGGAGGCATGACTCTAGGGGTCAGAGGCGAGACATGGTCAACTTGGCTCTATGGGAGAGGGTTGACTTGCTGGGGATATGGTCAACTTGACTCTATAGGAGAGGGTTGACTTACACGGGACAGATTTTTACTGGGCTTGCGTCGGGGACGGCCTATGGTGACTATTCTAAGTCCAAGCTTGACCGGGGTCAACTCCATCTTCGGGGAGATTGACGGGGAAAACTGGTCTTACGTCTCTCTAAGGACTAACGGGACAAAGGCTCTTAGCCTATAACGACTATTCTAAGTCTAAGCTTGAACGGGGTCAACTCCATCTTTTGGGGAGATTGACGGGAAAACTGGTCTTACGTCCCTCTAAGACTGCCGGGGCAAAGGCTTTAACCTATAATGACTATTCTGAGTCATAGCTTGACCGGGGTCAACTCCATCTTTGGGAGATTGACGGGAAAACTGGTCTTACGTCCCTCTAAGGACTGCCGGGACAAAGGCTCTTAGCCTATAACGACTATTCTAAGTCTAAGCTTGACCGGGGTCAACTCCATCTTTGGGGAGATTGACGGGAAAACTGGTCTTACGTCCCTCTAAGGACTGCCGGGGCAAAGGCTTAACCTATAATGACTATTCTGAGTCATAGCTTGACCGGGGTCAACTCCGTCTTTGGGGAGATTGACGGGAAAACTGGTCTTACGTCCCTCTAAGGACTGCCGGGACAAAGGCTCTAGCCTATAACGACTATTCTAAGTCATAGCTTGACCGGGGTCAACTCTGTCTTTGGGGAGATTGACGGTAAAACTAGTCTTACGTCCCTCAAGGACTGCCGGGACAAAGGCTCTAGCCTATAACGACTATTCTAAGTCAAGGTTTTAATCTAAAGGGTCACTCGGGGGATGAAGGTTTAATCTAAATGGGTCACTCTGGGGACGAAGGTTTTTTAACCTAAAGGGTCACTCGGGGGACGAAGATTTGGTCAAGCCTATACTACGGGATGGTTGACACATTTTCTTGATACCGGGAAAGAGCCTAGGGGTGACCTTCAAGACTCATTGTGGACAAAAAGGGTCCAAGACTTTGGAAAAATCATTTTGAGGGGAGATCAAAAGCATTTTGCTTGAAAACATTATCTTTGATAAATGATGCCAAATGGCCAAATTTGAAAATGATACTTTTGAAGGCAAATCTTTTTAACGAAACATGTTTAGTCAAATTTTGGTTTTAACTTAACCGCGAGGTTTATATGCATAAAGTCCTTTTGAGCTTTGTCCATTTCTTAGGAGCGGTCGGGAGTAGAGAAACCTCTTGTTGTCGATGTCAGGGTAGCCCCATGTCCTTGTTCCTATTGATGGCGACGTTGCCCCAATGTCATTGAATGTGTCGGGGTAGCCCCATGTCCTTGTTGCTGTTGATGGTGGCATAGCCCCCATGTCATTGAATGTCTCGGAGTAGCCCCATGTCCTTGTGTAGGTAGCCCCAATGTCGTCCTCCGACTTTTGATGTTGGTGTGGGACCGTGTGTCGTCTCTCGGCCTTTGATGATGTTAACCCATCCCTTTTTTCATGACGCACTCTTTCTTTCGCCTAGGCCGCCCTTTCGGGTTTTCAACCTAGCGGGCTACTTTTTTTGTGCCTTTTTTTTTTTTTTTTCATATAAGTGATCCAGCCGACTTGATTAAAACGAGGACTTAATATATCTTTTGGAGGAGACATGCAAGGGCCTTTATTTAGGCGGGAGAGAGTCCCTTTATTTTGGTGAACAATGTATTATCATGGAACGGAGGGAAGCCCTTGCTCGACAGAATACAAGTGTTTAGCTCTTTCCTAAGATGTAGAGAGAAGAAGACTGTTGAGACATTTGAAACTTGCCCTAGTTAATATCATCAAATGATTGCTGGAATGGACCATGTTTATTATTAAGTCAAGATTATAACAAGCAATTAGCCTTAACATGTATAAATGTTGTGATCAATTAAGATTAAGATTCGATCAATGGCAAGATCAAAAGGTGTTATGGGGAGATTGGTCATTATCTGGGAAATTGGTTATTGATGGGACCAAGGGAAGAGAACCGGTCATTTTGGGAGGATCGAGGTTTGATGGATTCATTTCATGCTGTGACCGGACCGAGGGTTGCCTACGTTCCCCTCAGTTGAGGGAGCTCAGGTCGGCGTTTTAGTTCGGCCGTGGGGCCTTCTTTTGCTGGGGGTGGTTGTCCTTCGAAGGATGTTGTTGCTTTGCTGATGTAGATCGCTTTTCTTTGCGGTGAACTCATCGGGATGTTCTTTGAGGTGGACTTTTGCAGTGAGCTTTTGAGGTAAACTTCCTCTTTGCCAATATTCATTTGCTTCTTTTTTCCATTATCCATTTCTTTCTCTCTTATCATTTTTTTAGAGAGAGGGGGAAACATTAGCCCCAACTTGCTATCTTGGACATTGGCTCATTTGTAGCCCTTGGTGGAATTCTGCCACTTCTTACTTTGACTTTTGAAGATCTGGGAAGTCCTTTGCTTGGTTGCGCACGCGGCGATCGTGGTTGAATCTTGGTGGTTGAGCAACAACATCCTCGCCTTTTCATTGTCTCGGGATGCCTTTGATGCGCATCAAGGATTTGTATAGGAAAGGTGTACGGGTTGTGTATCGGGGTAATGTATGAGGGAAGATTTGCCATTGATGGTTTCTTCATGCCAATTGATCACAACATTTATTCATATCAAGATTAATTGTTTGCATTGGGCACTTTCATTTGTGTTAGGTCCATTCATCCTTAATGAGTCGTCATGACTAGTATGCTTAGAAGTCAATTCGTCATTTTGGGGACGTAGCAATCAATTGATAATAACAAGCAAGGCAATTTCAAGAGTAAACATATATTGCAAATAATGTCTCAAGTCTAGAGAGAAGAGAAGGAAAATGACCTTTGTATTTAGATAACTTTAACATACATGTCAAGTGCGGAACTCTGTAAAAATAAAAAGACACGGTCCAGAATGGACTCCTTGTTTTTCTTTCTAGAACCTAAGAGGCTGGAAGACTCACATTTTTTTTTAAAGGATGGGGTTCCCATGAAGCACGATGATCCATTTTCTTCCACAGTTGTTGGAGGGGTTGTCGGCGGCATTCCATGTCTTCCACGGGGAACTCGGGTTCCATGTCGTCGGGGAAAGATGTCGCGAGGCCTCCACTTGGCTTGGCGTTGCAATTGCGGGGGTAGTCTACTCATGAGGGTAGTTGGGAGCTTGCTGTTGGCCAAGCCTTTTGGTGATTCCCTTTCAAGGTGCGCAATCTCCGTGCATTTCATTCGGCGGAGAGTATGGATTTCCCTGTGATGTAACCGCCTTTGGCCTTCCGAAGCTTGGATTCTTCTTGTAGACGGTGTCCCAATTGTTTGATCTCATTGCTCATGTGGGACGGTTGTTTCGAACGCCAATTCGGATGTGGGCTCCTTGGTCAATGCTTCCAGTGGACAAAACCAGCGAAGGACTTTTAGCATATTAAACCTCAAGGTGAAATTATAACCATGATTTGAGAAAAAAATGCCTTCATTATCGGATTAGCTTTTTAGGAAAAACTTGATCTTTTATAAGAAAACCTTGATCTCCATTTTTTTTATTTTTTTATTTTTTTTTTGGAAGACACACCTTTGTTTTGAGTGACAGACTCACACATATTTTTGCAAACTTTTGACAAGGCGATAATAATAATTTTATTAAGAAAACTGACAATGGACTCAGAATGGTCACCACGTGGCATCAACCGGGGAGTCAAGACTTTTAAACCTAACAGACATCTTAAACCGACTTTTCCTAAAGACTTATTAAATCCTAACAATGGACTTTGAATTTTCCTAAGGGGAGATTGATGGAAGGGATTTCGAAACTCCGTCCTCTGCTGTGGCAGCCGCAGCACCATTCATTTCCCAACCCGGGGCATTCAGCCCTTCAGACATTTTCTGTGCCGCTGATCCTTTCCAAACGCCTTCTGTCATTTCGGCTTTGCTGAGTTTAGGAACCATCATTTTGGGACACTGATTTTGTCAATTCTTCCAAAACAGGCTCTCCCACTTTGGGATTGACAACTTTGTCAACCGCGGGCTCCTTTTCCTTGGGACGGACATCACTCCATTTACCGACCATC